>JARWLC010000008.1:106589940-106944940 GCA_033318265.1 Phyllotis vaccarum | reverse complement strand
TATGTACGTTTGACAGAAAGGGGAATAGACGCTCAAAAGGGAAAGTAACTTGCTCAATGTTTATACAGTAACAAGACCTGTCGGGATGTGAAAGTGAATCATTTTGTTCCTTTTAAATAAGACAAGCAGGCTGGGCTTACCAAGCAGTTGTGATTGTGACGGCTAGAATTGCTTCAGAGAGTGGTTCCTAAACCTTGTTGCACCTGGACTCTGAAGCGGTCCAAAGCTACCTTGGCAACTTTGCAGGACTTATCTTAGAATAAATTTTTACTGGGGGAGACTGCAGAGTAAAGAGCTTGCTGTGGAGTCGCGAGGACCTGAGAGAGGATTACAAGAACAAATTCGCGGTTTTTTTTTTTTTAAACAACAACAAAAAAAGGTTGGCCATGGTGGCACTAGCCTTTAATCTCAGCACTAAGATGTAGATAGAGGCAGCGTTCCAGTCTGGTCCATATTGTGAGTTTCAGGCCAACTAGGGACACAAAGTGAGATGCTGTCTCAAAACAATCTTTTCTTTATTATACTGCATCCCACAATTTTCAAAATGTCTAATAAAAGGCATGCGCTTATTTTTCATATTCTTCACAGTGTCCCGCGTCAACTTCAAAACCTTCAAAATAACGCGCCTGGCTGGGTTATGTAGACTCCAATCCCCAGCAGGCATTGCGCCAGACACAACAGAAACTACGGAGGCCGAGAAGGGGAGGGTACCCCTTTTTCTCCGTCCTTTCCCTCCCAGAAGCCCGCGGGCGGCTTGGAACCCTGTCGGTATCATGGCCGCGGGAGCCGGGACAGCGGGCCCTGCTTCCGGCCCGGGCGTTGTACGTGACCCCATGGCGTCACAGCCTAGGAAACGGCCCAGCCGGGAGGGCGGGGAGAGCGCGCGGCGATCGGGCACGATGGCGGGAGGAGGCGGGAGCAGCGACAGCAGCGGGCGGGTGGCGGGCCGGCGGGCATCGCGTAGCGGCGGGCGGGTTCGACGGGGGCGGGAGCCGGGGCTGGGTGACGCGTCCGAGCGGGGCGCGGGGGAAACGCGGCTGGAGGAGACGGTCAACCGCTGGGTGCTCAAGTTCTACTTCCACGAGGCGCTGCGGGCCTTTCGGAGTAGCCGGTACGAGGACTTCAGGCAGATCCGGGACATCATGCAGGGTGAGGGCCGGCCCCGGGGCCGCGGGGAGGAGGAAGGTCTGTGGGGACACGCCGTGGGGTCTCGGGCTCGCGGAGCCAACCATGTCTTTTTTCCCAGCGTTGCTTGTCAGGCCCTTGGGGAAGGAGCATACGGTGTCCCGGTTGCTGCGAGTTATGCAGTGTCTGTCGCGCATTGAAGAAGGGGAAAATTTAGGTAAGGCTGTTTTTTTTGTGTTCTTTTCTGGGCTCACGTAGGGTTTTGTTATTTTCAAACTTAACATCCGGGACTGAAAGATTCCGGGTTAAAGTGCATTACTGTTTTCCACCGCGGAGGTCTTTTTCGTTCAACGGTGGTTGAATTCACTAGTTCTGGTTTTCTCCTGTTAATATATATTTTACTCCCACCTGTTAATTGCACACCCAATTTTGAAAGTAAGTTGCGTCCTTCAGAATACATCCTTCCCCTCTTTCCCTCCATAGTTGAGCATGAACCCCCCACCCACCTCCACCACCCATCCCCAGTTGAACTTGGCAGCTGCATAACAAACTGTCTTCAGTGTTGGCCACTTATATCTGAGGAACATGTGTTATTCTGGATTTTAGAGGTAAATGTATATGTTATAATTGAGTTGTGTTAAAAAAAAAAAAAAAAGTATTAAAAAACAGTCGCTTGGTTTTGAAGTTAGGTGTGGTGGCATATGCCGAGGCAGAGGCAGGCGGATCTCCTCAGTTCAAGGCCAGCCTGGTCTACAGAGGGAGTTCCAGGGCTACACAGAGAAACCCTGTCTCAAAAAACAAGCCAAAATAAAATAGATTGATTTTAAGTTTTAAATTTGGACCATATCACAAGCACATAAGCAAAATTAATACTCAAAACAGCTTTCTATGCCCTAGAACTTGCTCTGTAGACTAGGTTGGCCTGAAACTCAGAGAAATCCCCCTGCTTCTGCCTTCCCAATGCTGGAATTAAAGGCATACATCACCACCACCTGGCATAATTGCAAAATCTTACTGGGTTTGTATGGTCCTTTTATATTATTGTTCGCTTAAAATAGAATCTCTTTACATAGCCCTGTCTATCCCACTATGTAGACCAGATTGGCCTCTACCTCCTGAGTGTTAGGATTAAATGCCTGGTTTTGCATGGTCCTTTATACAAATGAGAGTCTTATGGTGTCTTCACGTTTCCATAGATAACTGTATGTACTTTTTGGATATGTTTGCTACTCCTTAGGAAAGAGCTTAAAGTGAAAACTGTTTTGTCCTAGACTGTTCCTTTGATATGGAGGCTGAGCTCACACCCCTGGAATCAGCTATCAATGTGCTGGAGATGATTAAAACAGAATTTACACTAACAGAAGCAGTGGTTGAATCCAGCAGAAAACTGGTCAAAAAGGCTGTAAGACACTTTTTAATATTCTGTTTTTTCATCTAGCAAAAATTGGTGATTTTGAGGACACAGTATAGAATCTTTTCTGTGTGGGTAGAAGAGGGGTTGGGGCAAGTAACGTGTCATCTCCTCACATGTCTCCTTTGTCATCTAGTTTTGATCTTCTATTTGGCATTGGCAGTTGGGGCCGTTGTACTAGGAAGTGAGTTGACATGGAAGACTGCTGTTTTTGAGATTATTGTACCATCCAGGAGCACTGAGAAGAGGCCCCAACCATTTCTGGTCCTGAGTTTGGTCATCATTGTTTGTAACAAGCCAGAAGGAGTAGCAAAGGCCTTGCAAACTGTGAAACTGAGCTCTTTGACTGCTGAGGGAGAGCATTAAAGAATATTCCCTGCGATCTGACCAGAGTGAGAATCAACTAGAGAAAAAGAACAGTGCAGACAGTATTCTAGAATGTCAAAGCCAAAGAGTGTCTAGGGACTTGAGGCTGCCACTTTGTCAGGGTCAGATGGTTTCTGGTAGAGAACTCTTAAAGCATAGAAGTGTGTTTTTCTTCTCCAGTCACCAAGGCTGGGAACATGGGAGCAGATGTATAGATAGGGATAGAAGAATGGCACTTTGGCATTGCTGTGGTAAGAGAAAGTTAGGGGTAACAGAAGAAAAGAGAATTCCTGAGAAGGATAAGATCTTAGTATAGGTAAGTCAGGTTTGTGTTGGGGGTAAAATGCCAGAAAAGTCATTGCAATGGAGGAGAAACCCAAGGGTCCTTTGAGAGCAGCTCAGGTTCTTCTGAATGGAAGAAATGTTACTAGTTCAGAATAATATATTCAGTCCCTTTAGAAACAAGAACTATAAATTTGTCATCTGGCCTATTTTGTTAGAGAGTCTTTGAAGGCATGCATACATTAATTTTC
Organism: Phyllotis vaccarum; assembly: GCA_033318265.1. NCBI lineage: Eukaryota > Metazoa > Chordata > Mammalia > Rodentia > Cricetidae > Phyllotis > Phyllotis vaccarum. The sequence goes on along the minus strand of JARWLC010000008.1, from coordinate 106,941,505 downwards.
TTACTTAAGTGCATGTCTCTTGTTTTTGTTTATTTGGGGTATTGGTTTGAAATAGGCTCTTATTATATAGAGAAAGCAGTTTTGGTCTCTTATCTTCTTGCCTTAGCCTCCTGAGTGCTGGGATTACAGGCTTTAACCACTGCAACCAGCTGAGTAAAAAGCTCATGTTTTAAAGATTTGTTTGTAATGTCTGTCAGTGAAATCTAAACTCCCTGGGGTTAGAGGGATGGCTCAGTGGTAGAGAACACTGGCTGTTCTTTCAAAGAACCCAAGTTCAGTTCCCACTACCTGCATGGTGGTTCATAATTGTAACTCGTTCTGGGCCTTCTGGGGTACCAGGCATGCATGCTCAGCCATGTGCAGAACAAACACCCATATACATAGAATAACAGTGGTTTTTTTTTGTTTGTTTGTTTGTTTTTTTTTAATCTAAACTCTTACTGGAATGTGTTATTGCTCTCTTGCCTTTGCCTCCTGAGATTACAAGCATGCAGCACCATGATAGGTCAGAGATAGAAATTTTCACTAACATCATATAATGTCTTTCGGATTTTATATTATGTGCACATACTACACCTTCAGAAGATAAAATTATTGAACATGTACTAGACAAGCTCTCTACTACAGAACTGCATTCCTGGTCCTTACTGCATGTGTGACTTCAACATAATAAATGACTCTGGTAGCTTAAACAGTGACTAATAGCCTTCGATTTCCAAAGGCCAGGAAGCTAGTGGCCTACCTGAGTGGTTCTGGCCCAGGATTTCCTCAGTAAGGTTATACTCAAGCTGTCTGTGTACCTAGCATGTGAGAGGCCCTGTATTCAATCCTCGGCACTGCAGAAATAAACACAGTGCTGGGAACGGTGGTGCTTATTTGAAATTCCAGTACTCAGGAGGCTGAGGTGGGAGTATCTTGAGTTGCAAGCAAGCCTCAGCTATTAAGATCCTGACTAGGGGCTGAGAGGTCTGATCCATATTCTGATGTGGCTATTAGCAGGACTCACACTTTAGATCAGCTGTGGGATAATGTATACACGGAACTGTTCAGGAGGTCAGGATCACTGAGAACTACTTTAGAGCCTTGGTCACAACTACTTTGATCTCCTGGTTACTACTAAATGATACTTTCTGAATTTCTCACTTAGTGTTCTAGAGTCTCTTAATGGTATCTTAAAAAGTATTATGGAGTGCCTAGCTTTATACCATGTTGTAGTGATTTACTATTTTTTGGTTTTGAGAAGGGGGTCTCATTGTCTAGCCTTGGCTAATCTGGTGTATTAAATTGGGGTCTGGGAGATGGCTCAGCAGTTAAGTACTTGATCTTCAAGTGTGAAAACAGGAGTTGAGATCCCCGATGTAAATGCTGGAATGGCATGGTGGCACTGTAACCCAGCCTCAGAAGGAGGAGGTGGGACAAACTGGTTGGGGAGAATAGCTGGATCTGAGAGCTCTGGGTTTGATTGAGTGATCCTGTCATAGTAAGATGGAAGAAGGATTGTTAATCCAAAATGAAAAAAAAGTTAAGTTAGAGCTTCTCAATTCATGTTCAAAGATTTCTGGAGGTCTCTGAGACTCTTTCAGAGGACCTAGTAGGCCAAAACTTTTCATAACAACACCAAGATGCTATTTTGAATGTTTCAGTGTATTGGAATTTGCAGTGAGGTCCACAGCAATGATGAGTGAAGTGGTTAGTGCTTTGATGAATTATACTAGTAACTGTTTTCCTCTTGCCAGACGCAATTTCTAAAAAAAGACCAGTTCCTTTTTTAAAAGTTTTTGTTAATTACCGTTTCTGTGTGTGCATGTGTAGAGTGATCACAGGATAACTTTGTGACGTTCTCATCCCACCTTTATGTGGGGTTAGAGATTGAACTATGGTTTTCAGACTTATACAGCAAACTACTTTACCCATTGAGCCATCTTGATTGCCAAGATGAATGGATTTTAATGTGACCAAGTTTGAGCCAGGCATGGTAGTGCACATATTTAATCACATATTTAATCACGCACTAAGGTGGCAGAAGCAAGTGTGTCTGTGAGTTTAAGACCAGTCTCCTCTACATGGTGAGACTATGTCTTGGCTGGGTCAGGGGGTTGATGGGCAAGAAAGAATGGTACAGTAGTACACTGACTTCTCTGCTAGAGGCTCCTGGTTCCTCACAACATGATATAACTCCTGTCCCAGGAGATCTGATGCCTCTTCTGGCCTTCTCAAGGCACTGCACACACATGGTGCACAGACATCAAACATAGACTCTTGTCTCACGAAAGAAGGAGAAAAGTTTTATTACGCCCACATTGGTCTCCTCCTCCTCCTTCGTTCTGTTGTTGTTCTTTTGGTTTTTGTGGCAGGGTTTCTCTGTGTAGCCCTGGCGGCTCTGAAACAGCTTTGTATACCAGGCTGCCTCTGCCTCCAGTGTGCTGGGGTTAAAGGTTCACACCGTTCCTGGCAGTTTCTCTCTGACTGAAAAGGGGTCAGTAACTGGGCCAGCGAGATGGCTGAGCAGGTAAAGGTGCTGTTGCCAGACCTGACTTCATCCCCAGAGTCCACAGAGTGGCAAGAGAACGAGCTTCAAGTTGTTTTTGAACTTGCACATGTGAGCTAAAGGGTGTATGACACACACACACACACACACACACACACACACACACACACACACACACACACACACACACACACACACACACACACACACACACACACACACACACACACACACACACACACACACACACACACACACACACACACACACACACGCTAAGGTCAGTGTGATCCTAGAAGTTACTCATTGCTTTGTAAGTGGATTTGTCGGTTTACATGTTGCATTCAGGAATGCTGGCATGTTAGACACAGTTGTAGAACTTTAATTCTTTGTTCTGCTTGCTTGTTCTCTTGCTATAGTGTCTGTAGCTCAGCTGGAATTCTCTGTAATTCTGCTTCTGCTTTTTTGAGTGCTGGAATAAACAACTGTGAACATCAATGCTCCACTAGAAATGTAATTGTTTTAATTACATTTACCTGTATAGTCTCTTGCTTAAAATTTACTTTGTAGACTCGGCTGGCTCTGTTAGTTTTTTTTTTTTGTTTTTTTTTTTTTTTTTTTTTTAATGTTTTGTGCATTCGTGTTTTGCCAGCATGCATGTCTGTTTGAGGGTGTCAGATCTTGGAGTTACAGACAATTGTGAGCCACCATGTGGGTGCTGGGAATTGAACCGGGGTCCTCTGGGAGAGCAGCCAGTGCTGCTTTTGTTTATTTGTTTTTCTAGCAGGGTTTCTCTGTGTAACAGCCCTGGCTGCTCTGGAACTTGTTCTTTAGGCCAGGCTGGTCTGGAACTTTCAGATATTCAATAGTCTCTGTCTCCCGAGTGCCAGGATTAAGGGTTGCACCACTGACCCTGGCTGCAGCAGTGCTCTTAACTGCTGAGCCATCTCTCCAGCCCAGATTTTATTTATTTCATTGTTTATGTGTTTGAGTGTTTGAGCTTGCTTGTGTTGTCTGTGGACCTTGTGCCTGTCTGGTGCCCAGAAGGTCAGAAGAACATTGAATTCCCTGGACTTGGAGTTATGGCTGTGAGCTGCCACGTAGGTGCTGGGAATTAAACCTGGATCCTCTTCAAGAACAAGTGTTCTTAACCACTGAGCCAACCTCTAGCCCTGTGAGTTGGTAAAGTTTTAAACAAAGCTATATTATCTTCTTTTTGTCTTGTTTTGAGATGAAGCAAGGCTCTTTGTTGAGCTTGATAAGTAGCTGACAGATGGCCCTGGACCCTCCTGCCTTCCAAATGGCTAATATATGTTTTGTTGTTTTACTTGTGGGGCTGGAAATATGACTCCGTGGTTATGAGCACTTAACTCTTGAAGAGGATCTGGGTTTGGTTCCCAGAGCCCACTCAGGGCTACCTGTAGCTCCAATCCTAGACGATCCAAAACCGTTTTCTGGTTTCCATAGGCACCAGGTATACATACGGTACACATCAATATATGTTGGAAAACAGATAAGAAATAAAGAATAAAAACATTTTTAATTTAAAATAAATAAATAGAATGTATATGTGTGCGAGAGAGTGTATTATAGTAGATACTCACAGAGCTTTAATCTTTTTGAGCTTGCATTCTAGGCAGTTGTGAGCTTCCCGGCATGGGTGCTGGGACTGGAAAACTCTGGTCCTTTACAAAGTAAAGAACACTCTTAGCCACTGAGCCATTTATCCAACCTCTAAAATCAGTTTCTTTAAGTGGGTAAAATACAGATGTAAAAATAAAAAAGCCAGAGTGCTGATTACACCTGTAATCTCAGTATTGAGGAAATTGAGGCAGGAAGATGACAAGTTAGTCTGTGTTTCATAGTGAGATTCTGTCTTAAAACAATAGTGAAAATAAGCCAACAAAAAAAGCAGCCGTGGTGGATGAGATTGCTCAGTGGGTGTGGGCACTTGCTACCAAACCTAACTGCCTGATTTCAGTCCCCAGGACCCACTCGGTTGAAAACAACATCATCACGCTTCTGGTGTGTTGTCCTTTGACCTCACAGGTGCGGGTGTTGAGTTTGATATTTTTCTAAGGCAGGGTCTCACTATATAGTCTTAACTGGTCTAAAATTATATGGGAAAGTGGCTTTGAACTCACAAATCCACCTGCCTCTGCTTCCTGAGTTCTGTGATGCCCTGCTTTAAAAAAAAGAAAAAAAAAATGAAGGCAACCATGAAATGATACGCAACTGCATTTAGTCATTAGATAATGTGAGCTAGAATCACTGTGAGTAGGGTCTGTTAGTGTGGATCTGTAATCTCAGAGCTCAGTTCTGAGGCAGGAGGATTATAAATTCAGGGCCTGCCTAGGCTGTAAAATGAGTATGAGAGTAGTTAGCAACTTTGTGAAATCCTGTCTCAAAATTCAAAAAGAAACACTTACTTTGAATCCCAGCACCCTGAAGGCAGAGGCAAATGGATCTCCGTGAGTTCAAGGCCAGCCTGGTCTACAGAACTAGTTCCAGGACAGCCAGGCTGTTACACAGAGAGACCCTATGTGGGGAAGCAGGTTAGGGGAGGATTAAAAAAAAAGACTCAAGCATCTACTACTCCTGCAGAGGATCTGAGTTGTGTTCTCAACATCCACCTTAGAGTACACCTGTAACTTCAGCTCCAGGGGGCCAACACCTGTGGTACCAGTGCTCACACATACTCACCCATGTCCTTATGCACAGAATGAAAGATTGTTTTTTACAATTTACTAAGGAGTGGGCTAAAGCTCAATGATGATACATTTTTATGCTGGATATAAGCCCTAGGTTCAGTGTCCAGTGCCACCAAAGCAGGCAACCCTACCAGCTGTGGGAAGCAACTTACAAATAACTCCAAAGAAATTCTTCCTTACTTTAGAGTATGGATACGATCCATTTTACAGTTAAAAAGTGCTGGGGGATCACTTTCAGCCCTTTGGCTAAGATCGGGTCCTGTTCTCAGCGGTTTAGTCTGATGCGTTCTCCTGCATCTCAGGACAATATATATGGTAGATGGGTTTTTGGAGCTAGGAGATGCAGTAGGAGCTGGCTCCATTCCCTCCATGTAACACCCTGGTATTGTCATGCCTCTAGCAACTATGGACCATGTGGTGGTATTAAAAGATGCCAGAGAGGATTCAGGTAACTGAAGCAGTCCCTGTTGCTGATGGGATGCTGAGTGCTGTACCTGCTCTGTACCATAACAATTTGATGCTGCCTATCCCATGAAACATTTGCTCCAAGGGTCCTGCTCCTGTGTATTTACCTCAGAGTTGAAGAGTTTTAGCACCTCTGTTCATAATGACCAAAACTGACTCATCCAGTTGTTGTTGATAAATGGATAATGTGTCCCAAACAATACAGTAGTGCTCAACAGAACTCCTGACGGACCAGCAACACAGAAGGACTTGAGGGTGCTGTGCTGAGTGAAGGAAACATACTTAATATAAAACTGGTGCTCGAGCTCAGCCTGGTGGTGAATGCCTGTAATCGCAACTCTTCGGAGGCTGAGGCAGGATTGAGTTTTATGTGATATCTGAAAAGAGACAAACTAGTACCCTTCACTCCTGTAATATTGCAAAGACACGAAGTACAAAAAGAACAGTTTAGAAAAGGGGGTTTGGGGAGGTATTGCTTTTGTATTTTGTGGTTACAGAAGTCTGGACATGTTAACATTTGGTATCATGTGCCCTAAACATTTTTGCTATGTGCAAATTAAATGCAATTAAACCTGATAGAATTGATGTGGCTTATAAAATGACAGCTGTGTTGTTTTAAGAAAGATAGTATAATATTTATTCTGAAAATGATGTGTAAGCAAACATGGTCATCTTAAAAGATGGTTAATTTTTCATCTTCCAAGAATTTATAGTCATACCTGTTGGTTCAAGATCATTGACACCAGTTTTATCTGTCCTGGATTGCTGCACTTACTAACATGTTAAAAGTCCCTGATACCTTTCCCTGTGTGTATTTTCTCTCTGGGTTTCTTTACAGAAACCTCTTTTCCTCTGTGGCTGATAAGAACATCTGGTCCTACCTGACTCTTGGTCATTTTTAAGTTTGCTATTGTGGGTGAGCTGTTGGTCAATTTCCTGCACACTCTAGCTAGTGTGGTGATATATATTTGGTAAAATTAGTCTGGAAATAACCGTAGAGCCAAGGTGGAGGGTGTGACCCACACCTTTAATCCTAGCTTTTAAGAATGTGGAAAGAGGAAGTTAAGATAGCTGGGTGGAGGGGACAAGGGAGGTTTTCAGCTTTCCCAGACACTTCCTCGGTGGGCTAAGGAGAGGCTTGGATTTTGTGGAGAAGGGGCTGAGGAGTCGGCAGGCGAGAAGTGACTGTGGTTTGTTTCTCTCTCCAATGTTCCTGCTTTGCCCCAATCTCTAGTTTTTATTATAGATCCTATAGCATTCATTCATGCAGTAAGCTAGAGTGACTAGCTGGCGTTTGTGCTGTAAGAGGCTTGTTTCTTACTCTGCAGAACTGACCTCAGCCCTTTCCTGAGTAGAGTCAGCCGACTCATCACTTGACAGTTTCCCCACATCATACCCTTTCTCGTCACGCCACCCCTGCTTCAAAGCTCTTGTAGTCAAACTGCTCTGTGGACCTGAAATTTTGGGCCTCTGGACTAACTCCTTTCTGTCTGTCTTTCTTTAAGCAGTCCAGCTCGGATGGGCTAAGTGTCTATAACCCAAGGGATCCGGTTTTGCTCTCTCAGGCATTAAAAACACTAAAACTACACTTAGAATTGCTCACAGTGCTTGAGCAGTAATGTTGGCTTTTAAGTACAAGAATTTGATGCCATGTGAAAACAGTTGTGGGTAGTTAGATTTAGCTTTTTAGCAGACTATGTTTTGGTATTTGATATTCTAATGACATCTGTCATGACAAAACTTTTGTTTTTCTCCCTTTTATAGGCCGTCATTATTTGTATCAAAAACAAAGAATTTGAAAAGGCTTCAAAAATTTTGAAAAAATACATGTCCAAGGACCCTACAACTCAGGTAAATTTGATACATTTGTATTACTGTGACCTAATCCATCTCACTGGCTTCTGCGGAGCAGTCAGAAGAGGGTTGTTAAGACTGTTACTTATCCTAGGTGGTGGGACACGCCATCAACTTCAGCACTCAGGGAGGCAGGTGCAGGCGGATCTTTGTAAGGCCAGCCTGGTCTACATAGTGTGTAGACCAACCAGAACTAGAGTGAGACTTGGTTTCCACCTTTAAATCCCCGACATCTTGTCTGTGATCCCAACCTCTGAGAGTTAGGCAAGAGGATGCCAAGTTGGGGGCCTGCCTTGAGCTATGGAGTTGTTAAGGCCAGCCTAAGAGATGCAGCGAGACTGTCTTCAAGCACCTTCACATCTCTTTATTTTTAAGGTAACAGACTCTGGCTTCCCTGTCTGAGACTGGCTTTCCAGGTTTCAGTTTTCATAAAGCCCTTGCTTTTCTTGCTCTGTCTGCTTGTGATAGAGCATTTAAGTAATCAGTACCAGATAGTCAACAAGAAGTATGAGACCTCTAGCCCTGTAGGCTTTGGAAAAGCGTGGAAGTCATTTTAAGCTACAACCTCAGTAGGATTCTCTTCCCACAGTTGTATTATTTTATAAACTTAAATTTTAGACTGGGGAATATTCCTTAATGGTATGGCATTTGCCTAACATGCTCTGAGTTTGATCCCTGTCACCAAACACACATAGCCCACTTTATCCATTATTGTTGTTGTTTTGAGGCAGAGCCTCTATATAGCTATGGTTGTTGTTAAACTAACTATGTAGACCAGACTGGCCTCAAACTAAGAGATGTTTACCTGCCTCTGCCTCCCATGTGCTAGGGTTAAAGGCATGCTTATCCATGACTTTCAAAATCCCCTTTATCTCTGAAGGGCTAACTTGTATATTGTACAGAATTCAAAAGGTATTCTAAGGGCCTGTTATAAAGGTGCTTGACACCGAGCCTGGCAATGAGTCCCCTTCCCTAAGACCCCGTGCCTGCAAGTTGTCCTCTGGCCTTCTCACTTTGCCGTTACACAAAGACAGCGGCACACAGGTAAAAATGAAGCCCAGAGTAAAAGAGTGAGCAAAAATCCCCTTCTCTTTGGCCTTCGCCTACTCCCAGAGGCAGCGTAGTTATTTATCCCTTCAGAGATGCTGTCTCCAAGCAAGTCTGTTGTGTGTGCACACATGAACACATTTTTCTCTTCCTTTTGTACATGGGGCACAAAGAGACTCTTCATACTGACTTGAACACTTATCCTTTCTTTTCTTAATATTGTAGCAAGGGATTTTCTTATCCTTTTTTCTTTTTTAAAAATTTATTTTATGTGTGAGTGCTATGTCAGCATGTATAACTTTATGCCAGACGAGGGCATCAGATCCCACTACAGATGGTTGTGAGCCACCATGTGGGTTCTGGGAACTGAACTCAGGACCTCTTGAAGAGAAGCCAGTGCTCATAACCACAGCCATCTCCCCAGCCTGGGATTTTTTTATTGACATATAATGCAACTTCTTTGTCCCTTTTTTTGTGACTAGTTGCATAGTAACCCATTCATTGTGGCTGAACCATGGTTTACCAGCCGGTCCTTTGAGTTGTCTGATAGTATTGCAGAGGTTTCGGTGTTATTTTGTCTCAGCTCGGCCCGGCTGTTTTACCATTCTCTCTCTCTCCTGTTGCAAACATTAATCTTTCGTGTAGAAGCTAAGAGCCGACCTCCTGAACATTATCCGAGAAAAGAACTCAGCCCACCCCGTTATCCAGAACTTTTCCTATGAGACCTTCCAGCAGAAGATGCTGCGCTTCCTGGAGAGCCACCTTGATGACACGGAGCCCTACCTCCTCACGGTGTGCCTCAGCTTCTCTTCCCAAGACTGTTTTGAAGTAAAAAGACTGGTGTGACATTGAGGTGGGGAAGCGAGGCTAGAAGTATGAGATAGTCCAAGGAGCCAGATGAAAGTGATCCTTTTTTCTTCTCTTTTTATTGTGTGTGTGTGTGTGTGTGTGTGTGTGTGTGTGTGTGTGTGTGTTTTGCCTGCACAGATATGTGGTGCTTACAGAGGCCAGAAGATGTTAGATCCCCTGGACTGCTGGAGTTACTGATTGTTATGAGCCATGTGGGTGCTAAGAATCAAATCTGGGTCCTCTCCAAGAGCACCCAGTGCTTTTAACAGCCCCACTATTCTCTATCCTTACTCCAGCTGCTGTGTTTGACAGGTCTCGGGTCACTTGTAAGCAGAGTTAGGGCAAGATGACTTGCTTCAGCTTTCTGTGTAATATTGGGAAGGACTTTCAAATAGCTGTCAGTACGATAAAACATTTGTGGGGATATAGTTAATAAAAATAGATACACAAACTAAAAATCATTCCTGTCTGTCAGTTAACCTAAAGTTTTGAGAAATTGTTTGTGCCAGGCATGATAGCTCACCCCTATAATGCCAGCATGTTGAAAACAAACAGGAAAATCACAGCACGTCCAAGGACAACCTGGTTCATCTGTCAAGTTCTAGACCATCCAGAACTACATGCTGAAACCCTGCCTAAAAAAAAGAGGATCCTGGAAAGATGGCTCACTGGTTAAGAGTGCTTGCTGCTCTTGCACAGGACCCACGTCAGGTTCTAAGTACCCACAGGGTGGCTCACAACCACTTGCAGCTCCAGTTTCAAACAGTGTGATGCTCTCTTCTGGTGTGCATGGCATGTGGTGTGCATGAACTCATGCAAGTGCATGCACATGTGTGCGAAAATAAAAATATTTTTAAATATTTTAATTTTTAAATTAATTTTAAGAAGTAGGGAAAGAAATTTAACTTCTATATCTGACTCCAAAAGAGACTTGAGAACCAGGGACTAGATAAGACTGGGGTCAGAAGGACAGAGGTACAATACAAGGGAGTTCTCTGTAGTGTAGCTAGCCATCTATGGAGGGTTGCTGTGGCGGGTCTATTGTTTTCTGATAAGGAAGAGAAGTTTAAGAGTGTCCTCCATCTAGTGCCTAGGTTGGATTTGTAAACAGGTTGCTTCCTATTAAATTTGTTCTTGGTGAAAGAAGCAGACCCTAAGTGAACTCCTATGCTTCCTCTTCCTAATGACATCCTTCCTTTCCCAGATGGCCAAAAAGGCTTTGAAATCTGAGTCTGCTACTTCAAGTGCAGCAAAGGAAGAAAAGCAGCCAGCCCCGGAGCCAGTGGAAAAGCCACTTAGAGAGGCTTCAAGGTGAGGATGTCCTTTGTGATTGTGGAGAAAACATTGAGCAAGGTCAGTTGACTTGATGACATTACCAGGTTATTGACTACCACACTCTGAGAGGTAGAGAACATGGCCTAGGAAAATGAGATTAGCTGTCTGGGGTCTGCAAGAGAAGATACTGATTTCTATTTTCCCAAAGGATCTGTTTTTACTTCTCTATCTCACCTATAACTTGTGACTTGTGAATTACCCTCCCACACACATTTGAGCACACATGCACGTGTATACTTCTTTCATTTTATGGAGACAGGGTCTCACTTTGTAGCCCATTTTGGCCAGGACTCGGGACTCCTTCAGCTTCCCATGTGCCAGGTCTGCACGTGAGCCATTGTACCTAGCTAGTTAACCAATCTTTAATTCACTCAGGAGGCAGTGTTCAAGAAAATGACTCAGAGATGGCATATTGTTTGCTTGTTTGTTTTGGTTGGTTGATTTTGGTTTTTGGAAACAAGGTTTCTCTGTGTAATCCTGGCTGGCTATCCTGGAACTCACTCTTAAGAGATGAGGCTGGCCTTGAACTCAGAGATCACCGACATACAGCTTTAATACCTGAATTTGGAAGACAGGCAAGAGGCTCTGAGTTAGAGGCTCTAAGCTATACAGTGAGAACCTGTCTCAGAAAAGAGGGAGGGAAAAGAAATCTGGCTGCAAATGTCAAAGGAAAGGAAAGAAAGAAGATAAGTCGGAATCTCAAGTCTGGTGACATAAGTAGATTCCTCTGGGAGCCTACTTGTACTTGTATTGGTACTTTTGAGATGAGGTTTCTCTGTAACAGCACTGGCTGTCCTAGAATTAGCTCTGTAGACCAGGCTGCCCTTGAACTCACAGAGATCTACCTGCCTCTGCCTCACAAGTGCTGAGACTAAAGGTGTGCACCACCACAGCCCAGCTGTACTGATACTTTTTTTTGTTAACCATAGAAGAAAGGGTTTATTTAGTTCCCAGTACTAGAGGTTTAAGGGCCCATATGAGATGGTAACCTTGCTGGCAATTGATGGGGAGGAAAAGAGAGGGGAGTGTGTGTGCACGTCTCCTCTGGTCTTGAGCACATTGGCAGTTAATTTGGGGCTCTATCCTGATGGCCTATTCTAGTCCTTGTTACTTGATGGGGCTCCATTTTCAAACCAGGAGTTAAATGTCAACATGTGACTCAATGAAACCATATCAGAATCATAGCACCTTGATTTGAAATACACAGGCCTAAATGGATCCTAAAATAAGACAGTCCAAAACAGAACACTGGAAAGGAGAGGAGGCCTGGATTTATGGTCGTGAGAGTGTCTAAACATTCCAAAAATTGGGTTCAAATTTTGTGTGAGATGACCTTTTATGTATGTGGTTAGACTTCTCAAGTCTTGAACAGATTTATTTTTAATTGTATGCATGTGTATGGTAAATATGGATGCCTGTGGAATCCAGGAGAGGGTTTTGGAATTCCTGGAGCTGTAGTTTACACAGCTGATATTAGGCCACTTGATGTAGGTCCTCTGGAATTGGGTCCTCTGCAACTTTTGGATGCTGATTTTAGAAAGCAACTTTGTATGTGTTAGACAGTCTTGTCAGGGGAGGTTGGCTTCAGGGTGCAGTTTGCCTTTTCCTGACAGATTTTACTCTAAACTCATTAGCTGCTCTGAAGTTCAATAAAATTTTTGTAAAAGTCAAGTCTTGTTTCCAGATCACATGGCATACGACTTCATCAGAATTCTCAAGCCACTGTTTCTAAATGTATTGTGGAAATGGACTGGGGTGGCTGGAAGAGTGGAGATTTACAGTAGGATTGTAGTATTATTGGTTGGTTGCCCATGTAGAAGTGAGGTTGGTGGGCACTTCTCAGAGATCTTATATGGTGGAAAACATTGGTTTGGTCACAGGCTAAAGGGGTCTATAGCACGTAAGCTGGAGATCTCTTCAGAGAATAGTATTAGCCTTGGCTTCTGTGTAAAGTTCTCTTGTTTAGAATTTAAAATTTATACAACGTAGAGCTGGAGAGATGGCTCAGAGGTTAAGGACACTGGTTGCTCTTCCAGATGTCCTGAGTTCAGTTTCCAGCAACCACATAGCTGTTCACAACCATCTAGAGTGAGATCTGGCACCCTTTTCTACCATGCAGGCAGAACACTGTTTACATAATAAATCTTTAAAACAATGATAAGATTTAGATTGTGCTCATTAAAACAACAGCTGTTTGAAGGAAGCAGGTGCCACTCTCCCCCCCCCCCTTTCCATTTTTGTTTTATTTTGATGGAGAGTTTTGAAGAGTTCTCTGTTTGAAGCTTTATACTGAACAAAAGTTCTGCCTATTTATATGTGCTTCCACACTAGGGAGACTGATTCTCCTGTGTGTGCTTTATTTGCAGACAGCCTCGGAACAGTCCAGCCACCATCGGAATCAGGACTCTGAAGGCAGCTTTCAAAGCTCTGTCCACTGCACCAGACTCAGAGGCGGCTTTTGCAAAACTGGACCAGAAAGATCTGGTACTTCCTAATCTAGCACCCCCATCATCACCAACCCACAAAAACAAGAGACCCAGGAAAGATGAAAATGAAAACTCAGCTCCTGCTGAGGGTGAGGGAGGCTCAGAAGCGCAGCCCAAGAACAGTCGCATGACAATAAGCAGATTGGTTTTGGAGGAGGACAGCCAGAGTACTGAGTCCAGCCCAGGCCTCAACTCCCCGGAGGCCATGTCAGCATCACCATCCAAGACCAGAGCTCTCAACCAACCCCACACAGGGGAGAAGAATCCCAAGTATGAAGACCTTCTTTGTAGCAGTTTTGGGGCTGGTTGGTGTCCTGGGTTGGGCCTGGTTTTCCTTCTGTGAATGAAGTGACCTGCAGCTAAGTCACTCTCCACCAAGGCTTGTTGAGCCAGCTGACACTGGAGCAGGGAGCACCGTAGGTTCACAGCACTGCCTAGGGCATGAGTAAGGAGGGAGGGTTTCTGAACCTTCTGCCTGTCAGAATCTAAATGCCTCAAGGACTATTAGCTTTATTTGTGAAGTTTGTCTGAGTTGGGCCTCATATTTATGAAAGAGCAATGAATACTTAGCTTTGTTCCTTTTCATAGGCTTTTTGAGACTCAGCAAATTCAGTAAGGATTTCCTAGTCTTTGATGCTCTGCCAGCTGGTATGGGGCAGTGATAAGAATATGTTAATTCTGTCTAATTTTACTCCCCATCGTGACTTCCAACCCAGGCTTTGAATTTGGCGAACTTTGTGGCCTGCGTGGATCCACCCTGCAGGCGCAGGTTTACTTGCACTCTCTGGAACATGCTGTTTGTTTGCTCACTGTTTGTTCACTTCCTCTCATTCCTGAAGTGGACTGTCATTCCTCCATCATTGCCCGTCAGAATTCCATTGGTGTTTCGGAAGGAAACCAACTTGAGTGTTTTCTGGGCCCACCATGTGTTCCTACTGAGTCTCCAGTGCTCTCTCTGAGATGATGTTAGCCCGATTTTATAGAAGAGGAAGGTTCAGAAAAGTTACTAGCGCACCTGATGTCACACAGCTGAAAGTAGTAAATGTGGGTTCTCAGGGTCTTAATTTACATGGGGTTGACATAGCAGCCGGGCCACATACATTATTGCTGCTCTTGAAATTCTTACCTCCACAATGAACTCGTCCATGGCTGTCCCTGCTGTAAGTCATCTGCCTACTGATCTCCCAAGGCCGTTGCCATCTCTACGCACTGCTATGTGTTGTGATTGTCTGGAGAGTCCTGCTCTCACCTGCAGAGTGGAGGCCATGGCATGTGATGACATGGTGTCCTCTGGACAGATTGGCAGTAGATATACTCCTCTTGTATTCAGAGAGGAGTCACTAGCAGACATAATTAATGGCAGCTCTACACACCTCGTCATCACATGATTCATTTATTTCTCACAGAAACCCCATGAGCATTCACCATGTCAACAAGATTGTAAATAGGAGTGTATGGCAGTGCTCTAATATGTCCAGGGTCTAAAGTATTATGGGTACTGTGCAGCAAGAGTTGGCAAAGTCACCTGCTACCTGTTTTTGTTAATAAAATTTAATTGAACATAGCCACATCCAGCAGGTAGAGCTTGTCCATGGCTGCTGAAGTGCCTGACTGAAACAGATGGCAAGGCTTGCAAAGTTGCAAACACCTCTGTCTAGTGAGCCCAGCATGAGGAAGTGTGTGAGATGCCCTGTGAGTTTGGGGAGAGTTCTGAGCCTGCTTATACAAGTCTTGGGTGGACTACATCCTTAGAACAAATGTTGAGCTGGTCTTGAGAGAGTAGGAAGGTAGCAAGTGCCTTGTAGAGAGGAGTTCTAGTCAATATTGCAGCTTGTATGTGGGCATGGAAACCAGGTGTTGGTAACTTGGGACCACAGTGCAGAGCAGCAGTAGGGACAGGCCATAGGCCAGGTTTTAAGTGCATAGTAGTCAGTCTGTCAGGCAGGCAGCGTCTCAAGCTGCAGGGGTCAAACAAAGTTTTTTTTTTTTTTTTTTTTTTAAGGTGTATATTCCCAGATCTTTGGGGAACCAATGAGAGTAGGGTAGGAAGCTAGAGACAGCTGCAGGTAAGCAAGGAGAGTCTGGGGAAGACGGCCAGAGAGATCCAGCCTGGAAAGGCAGAGTTAGGGGAAACTGTCTGAAAGGCAAGGCCGTATGCCTAGGTTTTTTTTTTTTTTTTTTTTTTTTTTTTTTTAATCCCCCTCAGCACTTTGTACACAGTAGGTATTTCTAGGAGTTCATTAATCAAGTAAAAGTGATGACACCCCTAAATGTATGTAGACCATACAAACATTAAGGGTTAAGGTTTCCTTTCGATGGGCCTGAAGCTTCAAGGACAGTCCCTGCTACACCAGTGTTCACCAAGTCAGTAACTTAACCAACGAGGAACATTTGAGGATCCAGAAAGGGCCAGCAGTCCCACTACCCAGGGTTTAGGCATCAGGCAGCCCATTCTAGAGACATTTGTGCAGAGGGCAGTGTGAGGTTTCAAGAAAGACAGACTACCAGCAGCCTGCCTCTGAAAACCGCAGAGAACAGCTGCAGTGAGGTGAAGTAATAGCAGGAACCGTGGTGCAGACTGTCAGGACTGGCAGAGCAGAGAACTTAAAACAGCAGCTTAGTTGTTACCTGCCTTTGTAAATAACGATCACAGTAAAAGCAAAACAAAGAAGCTTGTGCCACTGTTTCAAGTAAGTTACTCTCAAGATCTAATCCAAGTTAACAGCATACATTGTCCACCATCTGTCTCAGGAACTTGATTATGTGCTTCTTAGGAAAACTACAGAAGAGAAATTTGGGGACCTTGACTAGTTGTGGATGGCCTCACAGTAACAGGGATGGGAGCAGAGGCTTCCTGTGTTGGGGTCCATAGTTACAAGTGTCACTGAGTGATAATTTTAAGCTGAGGATCCCTTATTTGGTAGACTGCTTGCCTGGAATGTGTGAACCTTTGATTTGGGCCTCAGCACCAAGTCAAACAGCCTGGCGGGGCAGGCCTGTTGTCTGGAGACAGAAGAATCAGAAGATCAAGGTTTCCTTTGACCGTGTAGACATTCAAGGCCAGTCTGGGCAATGCTGTCCCAAAGAAAGAAAAAAAAAACTGATTTTTTTTTTTTTTTAATGGTATAGAAAAACACATAAGTGGGCTGGAGAGATAGATGAGAGGCTAAGAGCACCGGCTGCTCTTCCAGAGGTCCTGAGTTCAATTCCCAGCACCCACATGGTGGTTCACAGCCATCTATAATGAGATCTGGTTCCTTCTGTATGTATACTGTATATATAATAAATAAATGAATCTTTAAAAGGAAGAAACACATAAGTTTCCTAAACTAGTCACTCCTAGACAGGTCAAAGGATTAGAGCAGCCTGGCTTGCTGTAGGGCATTTGTTCTCAACCTGTGGCTAAAGACCCCTTGAGGGTCAAATGATCTTTTCAGAGGTTGCATATCAGATACTTACATCATAGTTTAAAACTAGCAAAATTACAGTTTTGAAATAGCAACAAAATAGTGTTTGGGGTCACCATGACATGAAGTGTATTGAAGGGTTGAAGCACTAGAAAAGAGGGTGGAGCCAGCGCAGAAGATGGCCTGAGTTCATAGAGGAAGAGTGTGCTGACTTGGCTGTTGTTTCATCTAGCATGCGTATTTCAGACTGACTTTGAACTTAGTCTCCCAAATACTGTTAGCACAGCTATGTGCCATGGTGCCCAGGTGATAAGCTTTTGTGATGTTGCCTTCAGGAGGAGAAAAGGCTAGTGTAGTAATGATGCGAGCTATCTTTGAGTTTAACTCCAGGAATAGAGAGGGTACCAAAGTCAGGATAAATACAGTAGAGTGTGACTCTGAAGGGGAGGCAAGAGTTTGCACCTAAGTCAGAAACTTGAGACCTTTCAAGGATTCCAAATACCTGAGTATGGTGATGCATCCTGTAAGCCCAGTGCTCTAGAGGGAGAGGCAATATTGAGAGCTCCAGACCAGGATATGCTCAGAGTATAGTCTTATCTAAAATGGAAAAAAAAACTAACAGTGAGGAAATTATAGCAATTTGGGAGGAGCTGGTAAGATGGTAATGCATTTACCGGCTGCCCAGTTTGAGGCATGGCTCTGCAGCCTGGGAGGTATTCATGTATGGAGATGCCTGGCTGGCCGAGGAAAAATAACAGTGAATTTAAGCATTGTGTGTTGAATCCTGAGTGAGTACTGAGAGTGAGCCAAGTTCAGAGCGTGTGGTGAGGGGAGCTTCATGGCTTATCTTCATTGCTCTCCCCCAGAGTATCCAAAGACAAGTGGAACAGCCCTAATGGGCTTGAAGAGAAAGAAATCTGGGAGGAAGAAGACCAGCTGTTTGATGTTCGGGGTAAGCCCCAGATTGTCTGCCCTCTTTCCGATGTTTGCGGAAGTGTGATGCATGCTTCTGTTGTGTTCCTGTTCCAGAGATAAGTACCTGCTCTCGTCCTGAATCATCAGGAATCAAATTTTGCTTTATTTTGTTGCAACAGGGTCTTGCTGTGTAGCCCAAGCTGGTCTTAAATTCAGGGTCATTCTGCCTCGGCCTCCCCGGTGCTGGGATCATAGGCGTGTAACCACATTTGGCTCTGTGTATTTTTCATCTCCCCCCCCCCCCCTTGGTAGGGTGTTGTGAGATGGGGTCTCTTGTAGTCTAGTCTGTCCTTGGACTTCCTGTGTAGCAGCTGAAGATGACTGTCTAAGCTTTGTGCCTCTGCTTCCAAAGTGCTGTAATTATGGTTGACCATTATCACACTTTTTTTTTCTGCTTGTTTATTTTGGAGTCAGGGCTTCACTATGTAGTCCTGGCTGGCCTGAAATTCTATGTAGATCAGGCTGTCCTCAAACTCACAGGTCCATGCACCTGCCTCTGTCTCCTGAATGCTGTCATGTTTTTACTTAGTTATTTGTGTGTGTGTGTGAGTGGGGAGGTAGCATGTGGAAGTCAGAACAACTTAGCTGTCTGTTCTCTCCTGTAAGTCTAGAGATGAAATTCAGATCATCTGACTTGCCAGCAAGTGCCTTTTCCTGCTGAGCCATCTCCCTGGCCTCTGTATTTCTTAAAATAAAAGAGTCTCTTTAGTGAGCTGCTGGGCTATATCTCCATCCAAGTGAAAGGGGAAGATCTCTCGTTTTTGTGCATATATGAGTAGGGTAGGACACTTTATTCCTGCAGTTACGTACGAGAATCTTTCCCACTGCATATTTTGCATTCTAATAGAGATAGAAAATCTTCATTTGGAGGATTGTAAAGACTTGTAATAGGTACAGTAATTCTTTGCCAGTGCCAAAGGTTTTGTGCTTAAAAAGTACCTCCCTAGGGGCCAGCAAGATGACTCTGGGTAAAGGCAGCTGCTGCCAAGTCAGTCAGTCGACTGAGGTCCAGTCATCAGAACCCACACAGTGGAAGGAGACAAGCAATCTCATCTCTTCTCCCATCCCCACACTCATGCCTTACTGTGAGCGCACCCACACGTACAAAGTGAAAAACTTCTAATTTAATAGTTTAAAAACAT
The DNA here is from genome assembly GCA_033318265.1 of Phyllotis vaccarum. Taxonomy (NCBI): domain Eukaryota; kingdom Metazoa; phylum Chordata; class Mammalia; order Rodentia; family Cricetidae; genus Phyllotis; species Phyllotis vaccarum. The sequence continues at coordinate 106,922,746 of JARWLC010000008.1, read as the reverse complement.
GCCTTCAGAGAAACGGGCCATGGTTGACACATGCTTTAATCTGAGCACTCCTCTGGCAGAGACAGGAGGATCTCTCTGAGGTGAGGCCAGCCAGGACTACATAGTGAGACTGGGAGGAGAGGGAGAAAACAAATTCCATTTATTTTATCCAGGCAGTGGCGGAGCACGTCTTATCCCAGCACTCAGGAGGCAGAGACAGGTGGATCTCTTAGTTTGAAGCTAGCCTGATCTACAGAGTGAGTTCCAGGACAGCCAGGACTACACAGAGAAAAACACTTCTTTGTAGATTCTCAGAACCTGAAGTGTAGTCTGAAGTGACTACTAAAAAAAAAGAAAACCCAGAAGAAATTATTCTTTCATAATGTCCTTTTAATTCTCGATGTTAGTGGAATTTTGTTTTCTTCTGGTTTTGCCACTCTTCGTGCTAGGCAGTCACTCTACCTCTGGCCTGCCTTCCCAGCCTTTGGTGCTTGTGAAATTTAAAATCAAGCTTTCCCTTTGGGAATAGTTCTATGTTTTCTTCATGTGAACTCTGAACTCAACGAACTTTTCATGTTTTCCAACAGCACCAGATGAAGACAAGTCAGCCAGTTTAACAAGAAAGCAGGTAATTAAAACCCTGTTTAAACTGTGTGTGGACGTTTTGCCTACATAAAAGGTCTTAATTATGTATGTGTGTGGGCTTGTGCATTTTACTGCAGTGCCTGTGAAATATAGAAGAGGGTGTCAGATCCCCAAGGCTGGAGTTACTAATGATTGAGACCCACTTGGTTAACCACTTAACAAATGTCCTATCTTCATATGTGCTCAAAAACTGGTGCTGGAAACCAAACTTGGGTTGATCTGTGTATCATGTGTGTGCCTGGTGTCTACAGAGGCCACAGAGGGTTTGAGCTACGATGTCAGTGCTGGGAATGGAACCAGGTCCTCTGAAGAGCAGCCAGTGTCATCTCTCTGGCCCTTAAGATCCTTTGCTGATATGAGTTTTTATAAGAACAGGTAAAATAAGTTTCCCTTCTCAAGGCAAAGGTTACCCATGCACCTGGTAAAAATACATCTTGCGACAGTTCAAACTAAGGTCAAACTGGGTTTTGTGGCTTGATTTTGGTACTAGGAGTTGAGCCCTCACACATGCTTGGTGAACACTGCCCTGAGCTGCACCCATGTCCTTTACTTCTTTTCTTAAAGGTTAAGTGTTTCAGGGCTTTTTTTTTCCTGTGTATAAATGTTTTTGCCTACATGCATGTCTGTATGTTGTGTACAGTGCCCTAGGAAGCCAGAAGAGGAATCTGACCCCCTAAAATTGGAGTTTACGGATGATTGTAAACCACCATATGAGTGTCAGAAAGCAAACCGGGGCCCTCTGCAAGAGCAGCAAGTGCTCATTCCCACTGAGCCATCTCTCCAACCCCATAGCAGTGATTATCAATAAAGAATGACATGTCAGAACATTGATGATTATTAACTATCCAGACCCACAGTGGCTTTTAGAGATGTCTGTCTCTGTAGCTCTGGCATTTTAATAGTTCTGCCTGCCTCTACTTCCCAAATATTGAAATTAAAGGTGTGTGCCACTATACCCATCTCACACTGTGTTGTAGACTTTGCTGTTGAGTTCCGAGTATTCTCATAGGATTTTTGACTTTGATGACCTCATCAATATGTTGGAAAAGAGGTAAGTTGCAACACATTTTAACAAGTTTTATGGTTTTCTTTTGCAGAAGTGGACCATAGAAGAGAGCGAGTGGGTGAAGGCTGGTGTGCAGAAGTATGGGGAAGGAAACTGGGCTGCCATTTCTAAAAGCTACCCCTTTATTAACAGAACAGCTGTGATGATTAAAGATCGCTGGCGGACCATGAAAAAACTTGGCATGAACTGAAAAAGGCCCTCCTTTCCACAGGATTCCCAAGAACATGGTTCTTCAGAAACCGGACTGAGATAAGAATTGTGGGCAAACTCTTTCTGTCCAGGGAGGTCCCGTGTACACTTCCATCACTGTTGGAGATCATGGAGTTGAGAAGCAAAGCCAAGTCTACCCATGTCTGCAGCAGAGGCAACGGGCACACACACAGCTGTACAGTGCCAGAATATCATTAGTGTTTTCCTTTAGTGACTTGCTTCAATTTGAATCCCTAGTAATCCATAGAGCCTTCTAAGAAATGATGGAATCCATTAAGAGTACTTATGATTGATCCCATGACCTGTTAAAACCGGCAATGTGAGCATTATCTGGAACTTAGTCCTTCTTGAGTTTGGCCTCTGACTCAAGAACAAAGGAACTGTGTGTTGAGCCCAGATGAGAGATTGTCAGTCCTTGTGGAATCTGATCCGTTTAAAAACTGGACACTTGCATCATCAACCCTGGACCTGACTGCCTTGGCATTCGCTGTTAACGTGTGCTGGGCTACATAACAGGTTTATCCTCTACACTTCTCATGTGGTTGAACAAGTGTGTTTTTTGGTAAAATAGTGATTGTAGATAATAAGCTTAGCTCCCTACCCCTATCCACCTTCTTCCTCAGAGCCTTTCCTTACGCTGAACTTTTAAAGTTAAAAATCAGTCCTGATTGGATACAATGCCTAACCCATCCTCTGTGAAATGGTTGCTCCCACACTTTCCTAGCCGTGCTGTGTCTGTCTTGCATCGGAATCTAAAACATGCCCTTCTCCTTTTGTACAGTGTTGTGCTTGCTGTCTCAGACACTCTTAAGAACTGTCTTTTTAGCAAAACAAGAAAAAGTTCAGTAAAGTGTTTTCTGTAATCGTTTTTTAAATATGAGAATGAGTTGTTCCTACTTGTGGCGTTCTTCATTAAAGTCTTGCTTCTCTCAAGTGTCCATACCTGGTCAATTGCAATGCAGCATGCATTCACATGGGGCACTGCATGATGCCACTTGGAAGGCATTGTCACACATGATGTGGATGTTTCTTCCCAATTTGTTCCTTCCCCCAAGTCTCACTTTAGGGACTAAACAGCCCCTACTTCCTGTCTTCTGAGTACTAGACAAGTTTACAGATGTGTGGAAATTTCCATTTCATCTTTAACTTAATTGAAGTACAGGTTTAGAGCCGGTAATTGTGTGTGGCATTTGGTATTCCTGGCCTCTTACCAGTCAACACATGAAGGCACAGGAAAGTGAGACCTAGAGCTGTTCGGTGGTGCCTAGTAGCTGTAGTTAGTTGTGGTCTCCCTCCAGCCCTGATTAGAGTCACAATTTTCTGCCCTTAAATATCGTTCTTAGAAGGTTCTTTCCAGGGAGAAGGGTGAGACTGATGAGTTAAAGATGCAAAATACCCTGATTAGGACTTGTCATGTTTCCACAGGACTTCACTGTGTTTATTTGGGGCTCCTGAGACAACTATGCTTTGCTTTCCTTGAACTATAGAATTTTCTGTGGATGCTGCTTGTAACCTAAGTGCTGTTAGGACCATGCTGGCAGTGTGAATTGACAGGGAGAAATGTGTCTTTGTAGAATGAGGTAGTCTCGGGCTCCCCTGCCTTAAAAACTGCCCCAGAGCAGCCAGACCTCCCAGGCAGTAACTTGCTGTCTGGCTTCAGTGGAACTGAAGTCTATTTTCTGTTTACTACATTTTAACACTTGGAGCCAGTAGGATGAACTGAGAAATTCTTAGTCTAAAGGTGCCAATTCAGTGTATTTTGTTTTTGCTTCCAGGACTCAGAACTCATTCTGTAGGCCAGGTCTGCCTGCCTCTGCCTCCAGAGTGCTGGGATTACAGTCTTTACAAAACAAAAAAGGGTACACTACTGATTAGGTTGCGATGCTCTAGGAGAGAAAGGGGAGAGAGGGGAGAAAGAAAAAGAAAGCAAGCTAGGAGAGGTTCATCCCTAGTAGTGACACACTTCCTCTAGCAAAGCCACACTGCCAAAACCTACCAAAAAACACCACCACCAACTGAGAACCAAGTATTCAAGTGCCTAAGACTATTAGGGGGATGTGTATTACTCAAACCAGCATTTACTATTCACAACTATTACTTGAAATAAAAGCATTAAGAAGCCCAGTGGTACCTATCGAAAATTCCAATACTTGGAGGCTGAGACAGCTTCCTATTTCACTTGCCCCCACTTTACAGATTCGGGAACTTGAGAAACTGCCTTAGAACATCAGGACTCTAGCTATGCCGACCATTACTGTGCGACACGACACGAGCTATTCAACTCTAATACAATGGATGACAGTATTTCCCTGTGGTGCTATTATGACGATGAAAGAAAATGTAGGTAAAACTGTGAGCTCAGTGCCTGTCACAGAATCAGTGGGTGCTGAAGCCATGCATAAGAGAGTGAGGATTGGGATATGCAATAGTTTTAGGACTGGAATACATAATAGTACTAAAGTGGATTTCAGACAGCCTTTCCCTCCCTGTGGGTGCTGAAGAAGTCATGAATAATAGGAGAGAAAGAAGGTTTAAACAATAGCATCTTCCAGAGGGTTTGGAGAGCTTTAGCTAGAGCAGTAGACAGAAGTCAGCAAGAGGAGACTCTGCAGGGCCCACCACCTTGTTCACTGTCTTACTCTGGGTTTCTATGGCTGTGATAGTGACAGGAACAACCTGAAAAGGTTTATTTGATTTACATTTTCACATCACAGCTCATCAGGAAGTAAGTTAGGACAGGAACTCAAGGTGGGAACCTGGAGGCAGAAGCTGATGCAAAGGCTGTGGAGTGCTGCTGACTGGCTGTTTCTCCATCTCCTCCCTCTGCCTGTTTCCTCATAGAACCTACAATGGGCTGGGCCCTTCCGTCTCTATTGATCACTAATAAATGTCCTACAGGCTTCCCTACAGCCTGATTTTTTTATTTTGATTTTTAGAGACAGGGTTTCTCTGTGTAGCCCTGGCTGTCCTGGAATTCACTCTGTAGATCAGGCTGGCCTCGAACTCACAGAGTTCCTCCCGTCTGCCTCCTAAGTGCTGAGATTAAAGGCCTGCACCGCTACCACCCAGCAAGTACTTTCTCACTGTGGTCTGATTTTATAGAGACATTTTCTCAGCTGAGGTTTCCTCATTTCAAATGAGTATAGCTTGTGTCAATGACATAAAACAGCCAGCACCTCTTCATATATTAACACTTTTAGGTAGCTGGGCATGGTGACAAATGCCTATAATCTCAGCACTCAGAGGCAGGCAAATCTTGGAGTTCAAGACTAGTCTGGGGGCTGGGAGAACAATGGTTAAGAGCACTGCCTGCTGCTCCTCTGGAGGTCCTAGGTACCAAGAATTAAGCCCACACGGCAGCTCACAATCTTCTATAACTGTAGTCCCATGGGATCCAATGCCCTCTTCTGGTGTGAAGATGTACATGCAGACACACACCATATATATATATAAACACCTCTAAAAAACAGTCTGGGTAGAACCCCCTGCAGCACACTATACTCCCAAATACCTTTTATATGCCTGTATGTGCTGTGCTTTGTTCTAGGCCACAAATCTGTGGGCTAGATACTACCCTGGTGTTGAATAGACAGTAAGTGGCACCTAGCCATTTGATATAAGAAAAACCTCACCTCAGCCAGCTTTTGTCAGTATGCACAATGGCTATAAATTAACTTGCCACATATTTAATCTGAGAATCAGTGAAGCAAGAACTGAGAAAACAGTGCAAAGAATGGGCAGAAAGCTCTCCTTCTACAGTACTTTTCTAGAACCCATTAACTACACCTGGCAAGGCACTTTCTTGAGGTGAAAGCAAAATCTGTGAGCCAAGATGTAGGGGAGTGGGGCCAGAACAGCACCTGTATTACAGAACGCCCATGATGGCTCTGAAATTGGTCCTAATTGGCTCACGGTGTTAATGATTAGCCAGATGCTGTCCAATTTTTCCAAAGGGCTGTGAGCAGCTCCTCTAGCAGAAGAATTCACAGAAAGCAGCATGTTCCCTTTGCTCCTTGTGGCTGGGCTGATGGTTCTGAGCCTAGTGACTTCTGCTAAGAGCCAGGAGACAGATTCCCTAATTGGCTCTGAGGACCAACCACTCTTCCATGGAGCTGATCGGCATGATTTTGCCATTGTGATCCATCCAGGAGACACAGAATGTTTCTGGCAATTCGCTGAACAGATGGGTTACTTCTACTTCAGCTATGAGGTGCGTGGAGGCCTTCGGCCTTACTTTCTTTAAAGTGAGTCAGAATTTTGATGAAGCCAAGATCTGTTATCCATGATGCTGTAGTTGCCACTTGTGAATGAGATAGACCTTCAGTTTTGGAGCTGCTCTGGATGAGAATTGGCTGAATAGTGATAGAAGCTAAAGCATATGGGTTGGTTTAAAACTAAAGACACAGGACTGTGCTCAAACCCAAGGGATGAAACCATGCTTCTTCAGGAGAGACAGCTTTCACATTTTCCGATTTGAAGTGACAGGAGAGCCAATACCTTATAAAATAGTTATGAATGCAGCACAGAGTTGAATGAAAAAGTCACATAATAAAGCACTTCAGTCAGTGGGGTGGGAGCAACGTCAGTTCTTCCTGCCTCTGTCCACCCTAGCAAACTCCTTTCTTTCTTTGAAGATTTATTAAGAATGAGCTATCTACATGTGTACCTTTATGCCAGAAGAGGGCATCAGATCCCACTATAGATGGCGGTGAGTCTCCATGTGGGGCTGGGAATTGAACCTAGGTCCTCTGGAAGAGCAGCCAGTACTCTTAACCACTGAGTGTCTATCTCTTAGGAAGGTACCTATCCCTTGGGCAGGTACATCTTATGCCATCTAAGAATTCTGAGGTTAATATTAAAGCTAGAGCTACTTCTCTTTTGTGGTTGTTTCAAGCTGTGGAGACTCTCAGAAAAGACAGGATCATGTAGCCCTGGATACAGGCAGGGAAGTGGCCTCACACTTGAGATACAGCCAAGGATGACCCTGAACTAATGATCTTTCTGCCTCCAGCTTCCAAGTGTTAGGACTACAGGTGTACACCAGCGTGCCCTAGTTTATGGGGTACTGGGAATCAAACCCAGGACTGTGCACATTAGGCAAGTACTCCTCTGAGATATAACCTGTTTCTCCTGTTTTCATGTTAGATACCCTGTTAGGTTTTTTTTTTTCTTTTTACTTTTTTGAGATAGGATCTCAATATATGGGCTTTTGCTGGGTGAGAATGTATAAGGTTCCTGAGTTTCCCATATCCAACCATAATTTTCTAATATTGATTTATTAGTAGTAAGGGATATTGCTCTTACAGCATTGAAATAAACTTACTAGTCTTTTATTTATTTATTTATTTAGGTTTTTCATGACAGGACTTCTCTGTGTAGTCCTGGCTGTCCTAAAACTGGCTCTGTAGACCAGGCTGGCCTTGAACTCAAGAGATCTGCCTGCCTCTGCCTCCCGAGCACAGGGATTAAGTGTACATTACTACACCTGGCTTAATTTGCCTAGTACACTCATCTTTTATGGTCTGTGTTATACTAGACCTGAGCTACTGTTGAGCTTACTGTGTACAAGTGTACAGGAGTGCTGCTTACTTGGGAGGGGACTCAAGCAGCAAAGACCCAAATCTAGGTCACCTCAGGAAGCTCAAATGCCCCAACTCCAGCCAGGAACTCCACAGGCCAACTGCATATGACACCGATCCATATCTGTGTGGCAGGAGACCTTTCTTCCTCATCAGGGGAATTGTCTGGGTGACTCCTACATTCTATATGTGACACTGCAGAATGCTCAGTGATGGTGTGGCTCCACACCATTATGGTGGCAACTAAAAAAGCCACCTCAGTTTTGAGCTTCTAGAAGAGGGCAGGAAGGGTGGTACCATCACACAGAGCTGCTGTGCTGATGCTGTAGGTCTCACCATGATGGCAGTCTTACCATGTTGCCGGTGTCTGAGTGATGTAGTAAGACCTTTTGTTTCATTCTTACTTTTTTTTATGGTGATGCAAGGTTCAGCGCACTCTGGGGATGCCACATGACCGCCACATTGCTGCCACCATACATACTCCACAGGGTTTCCTTATTGACACTTCCCAGGATGTTCGAGGCCAGATTAACTTCGCTACACAAGAGACAGGTCTGTATTCATTCACAAAGCTATGATAATAATAAGTGTCTATGAGATTGAGAAATAAGGGCTGGGCGGTGGTGGCCTACACCTTTATCCCAACACTCAGGAGGCAGAAACAGGAGGATCTCTGTGAGTTTGAGGCCAGCCTGATGTACAGAGCGAGTTCCAGGACAGCCAGGGCTGTTACACAGAGAAACCCTGTCTCAGAAGCAAAACAACAGTAACAGTAAAACAACATCAAAAACCTTCCAAATTTTCAGTCACCAAGCAGAACACTCTGTAGGGAATTACCCCATTAGGATGCTTTTGACCATGTGTCAATTTCTCCTAGGTTTTTTTTTCGTTTTTTGTTTTTTCAAGATACAGTTTCTCTGTGGAGCCCTGACTGTCCTGGAACTCACTTTGTAGACCAGGCTGGTCTCGAACTCATAGATTCACCTGTCTATGCCTCAAGTGCTGGGATTAAAGGCATGCGCCACCACTGCCCTGAAATTTTTTTCGTTTCAAATTCAACATGTCACCTGCCAGTTCTAATAGTCTACAAAGAATAAGCAAAGACACTATGCTTTCAACTTCAACACTTGGGGTGACACACAGTATAATCCCAGCACTCAGGAGGCAGAGGCAAGTAGATTCTTTGAAATTGAGGCCATTCTGGTTGTCCACTGTGGCAAAATGTGACAACCAAGGCAACTCATAGAAGAAAGCATTTAATTGGGAGCTTGCTTACAGCTTTCATAGGGTTGTCTATGACCATCATGGTGAGGAAGAGGGCAGTGGACAGGCAGTCACGGTGCTGGAGCAGGAGCTGAGAGGTTATATCTGACCCACAACCATGAGGCAGTGGCAGAGACTGGACCTGGTATTGCTTTTTAAATCTCAAAGCCCACTCACAGGGACACACCTCCTCCAGCAAAGCTATACCTCTAATCCTTCCCCAAATAGTTTTCCCAACTAGGGACCAAATATTTAAATATATGAACCTCTGGGGCCATTCTCATTCAAACCACATAGTGAGACCCTAGCTCAAAACAAGACAAAAATCAATTAGTGTTGGAAGAGAAAAACATTTTAATATCTAGTAAAGGAGTTATCATTTAGCACAATGTAATTATGAGTAATGTAAGTTGTTTTAAGAACAGGGCCTCTTGGGTCAAAAATGGTCGGTCCAATTACTTCCTAAGCAGGTACTACAGTAGTAATTTTGGAACCAGGGAACTAGAAGTAAATCTATCATTCCAGCATTTCAAAGGCTGAGGCATGAGCTGCATAGTGAGACTCTGCCTCAAATTGAAACAAGCTGGGCAGTGGTGGAGTACAATCCCCACACTTGGGAGGTAGAAGTAGGTGGAGCTCTATGAGCTCAAGGCCAGTTTGGTCTACAGAGTGACCAGATAGCCAGAACTATACAGAGAAACCTTCTTGACACCCCCCCCCCCCAAATAAACTGGTGAACAGCTATGTTTAGGGGGACCTTAAGACAGGGTGGGATACCTAAAACATAATAATGAGATCTAGAAATTCCCACAGGTTTCTATCAGCTTTGTCTAAAAAATGAGCAGAATCACTTCAGTTCCAAACAAGTGTATCTCAACTTTGGAGTCTTCTATGAGGGGCCTGAAATGGATCACAAACAGAATCCAAGGAAACAGCTGAATGATACTCTGGATGCTATTGAGGTAATGGGAGCATTCCAGGCGTATAGCCTGAGTGATGACTCATTTGGTGCCAATGCCTGGGCAAACAATGGCCAACAGCTCCATCCAGCCCACTGCCTGTTTTCATATATATTCATAAGGTTGTACAGCCACCCCTGGAACCTAAACAATCTCTTGTCCCCGAAAGAAACTCTATACACATTCTGACTGCCCCATTCCCTCCAGAATTTCCCAATGCAAGAATCACTGTTGTACTGTTCCTACAGGTTTTGTTTGAAATTTTATGTAAACAGAATCATATACGTGGCCTTGTGGTGGCTTTTCTCACACAGCTTTGCTTTAGAACAAGGTCTTACTATGCATCCTTAGCTAGCCTTGAACTTAAGAGATCTCCCTGCTTCTGCCTCCTGAGTACAGGAATTAATGGTGTGAGTCACCTCTGCCCTACTTTACTTTTTCTAAGAAAAAAAAAAAAAAAAAAAGCCAAAAAAACACAGGGTCTCACAGGCAGACCTCTTGAGTTTGAGCCAGCCTGGTCTACAGAGTGAGTTCTGGGAGTTATGTATATAGACTGTCTCAAAAAACAAACAAAACATTTCTTTATATACTTACTGACCATTTTTGTAATCTTTAGGAAAACGTCTACTCAGATCCTTTGCTCAGGGCTGGGGATGTAACCCAGTGCTGGGCAGCCCTTGCCCAGTATGTACAAGCACCTGTACCACACATGTGAGGCCCAGGTAGCAGCCAGAGCAGCTTTCCTTCTTCCCACAGGACAGCACACGAAAGGTGCAGAACCATGTTTTTCACATGTGGCGCTTCTACAACTATGCCAGGATGAGGAAAGTGGCTGACTTTTTCCTTCTCCAGTCCAACTACACCTATGTGAACTGGTGGTCCGCAGCTCAGAGCCTTGCTATTGTTCTTTCTGGGGTCCTTCAGCTGTATTTCTTGAAACGTCTTTTCATTGTCTCAACTACTGACACAAAGACACAATGCTAATATATAGCACCTTTGTCAAAGCTTTGATCAAATCAGCTTTTTGAGGGGAAAAAAGTCAACTTAAATCCTACTTGTGTTCATCAATAAATGCAAATGATAATAAAAAGTGAGTTCTGATGCTGATCTAAAGTATGTGTCAAGTGCTGAACTAAAGTATCATTTCTTGAGACAGGGTTTCAATATGTAGCCGTGGATGGCCTAAAACTTGCTGTGTGATCCAGTTGGCCTCAAACTCAGATTCACTTGCCTCTGCCTTCCCACTACTGCCAAGGTGTATATTTCCACCCAAAATACCATTCTCTGCACAGCTGTTCCATGGATTCCACTTAGAAGACCCTGGGAGGGAGTTCTGAATATAACTCAGTTGACAGTATCCACTTTGGCATAAATCAAAGGGCTGAACCCTAGCTCCAGAGGTGGAAGCATTAAGATCAGCCTCAGCCAGTTCAAGACCCCATCCCAAAATGTTAGAAAGCTCTCAGAGCTGAAAACAGGATAAAGTCTAATTTTGTTAAGAGTCTTTAAACATGCTTTAATCGGTGAAGGTGAGCATTCCCTTTACCTTGTCCTTGAGACTGAACTCACATCAGGCTGGGTGGCACATCCACTCACCAGCTTCCTCACTGAGCTATCTTGCTGAGAGTCTCCAGGGCCTTTCTGTGGTTGAAAATATTTTACTTTATGGGATTAAAGAGGTAGCTCAGTGGTTAAGAGCACTGGCTGCTCTTCTAGAGAACAGAGACTCAATTCCCAGCTCACATAGCAGCTCACAACTGTCTGTTAACTCCAGTTCCAGGAGATCTGGGACCTCTGAACAGATACACATTCAGGCAAACACCGGTGCACATAAAAATAAATCTTATCTTACCTATGGAAAGTAGGTGTGTTGACACAGACCTTTAATACCATCACTAGAGGTTAAGACAGCCTGACTACATAGTTTTTCAGACCAACTTAAATATAATGTTGAGATCCTGTTCCAAAATATTTTTAGATGCTAGGTGGTAGTGGCACACACCTTTAATCCCAGCACTGAAGAGGCAGTAGCAGGTGGATCTTTGTGAGTACAAGCCCAGCCCGGTCTATAAAACATGTTCTAGAACAGCCAGGAGTACAGAGAGAAACTATCTCAAAAAAAAAAAAAGAGAAAAAGTTCTGAGCCAGTGGTTCACTGGGTACCATCACTTCAGAGGCAGATGGATCTCTTTGAATTCCCAGCCTGTTGTGGAAACATAGTGAGACTGTTTCAATTAAAAATAATGTAACAAAAATATTTTAATATGGGCAGGGAAGATAACTCAGCATTTAAGAGCCATCTCTTTCAGAGGATAGGAGTTTGGTTTACAACACACTAACACAGGGCACATGACTGCCTTTAACTCTAGCTCCAGGGAATCCAACCCTCTTTTCTGGCCTCTGAGGACACTGGTATCCAAGTGGAATGTACTCACACAAACACACAATTTTTCTTTTGAGACAGGGTGTCTCTACATAGCCCTAGCTGTCCTGGACCTCATGATCACTGGCTTTGAACTTTGAGATCCACCTGCCTGTCTCTTGACTACTGGGATTAAAGATGTGCCACCATGCCTCGCACACATACAATTTTTAAAATGGGTGTTGGAGAAACAATTCAATGGTTTAAGAGCACAGGCCACTCTTGGAGAAGACACAGTATGATTCCAAGCACCCACAGGGAATCCAAGACCCTCTTCTGGATTCCATTTCATGGTATACACACATATATGCACACAATAAATTTACATACACAAAATAAATGTAAAACCCTTTAAAAGACTCATTTCAGTATTTATTCCACAGCTATTTGCCAGATCCTATACTAGATGTTTTACAATCATTATTTTTAATTCTGAATACAACTGTTACATCAAAAATTAAAGGTATTTTTCCAATTTTTTGGGTTTTGAGGGTTTTCTTTTTAGGCTGGCAAGGAACTCCTTATGTAGACTAGACAGGCTGGCCTAGAATCCCGAAATCCATCTGCCTCTGCCTCCCAGTACTAGAAGCAGTTTCATGGTCCCTCCCTCCCTCCCCCTTTAACAAAGGAAGAAAACAGGGCTTGTCTAAGTGGAGTAACTTGTCCAACACCAGACAGATGGAAGGTAGCAGAACTGAGGCTTCAGTACAAGGTCTTGTACACCATATACCACTTACCACAAAGAACATTGGCTGAGTTGAATCTATTATTTTTACTAAATTTCATCTGTAAAAATCACTGGCATAGCCTACTATCCTTATATGGTTGTTTCTATCTTTAATGACATTAAAAAAGTAAAAGAAAGTCTGATGTGCTATTACTAGCCTGGAAAAGTGTTATCACAGATAACAATAAACTGCCCTGTCCTCAGAACTTATTATCAGAGCAAGTCTGCTGACTCAGAAGCCGATGGAAATAGAGAAACACTATTTACTCACACACACTTGGCAGCTTTTGCTTTTGCTTTTAGATTTTTTGAGACAGGGTCTCACTACATGGCCCAGGTTAGCCTTGAACTTGCCAAGTAGCCCAAGCAGGCCTGATACTTGTGATCCACCTGCTTTTGCCTCTAGGAGTCTGAAACTCCATTCTTAAGCCATTTCTGTTGAATAGGAATCCAAGTTGCATATATCAGTGCTATTCAAATTTAACATGATGATGTCAGCCCACACAAAAAACAAAGCTAAGTCCTCTCACACAGCAAAAAGGTCTAGGGATGACCATCTTAAGTCAATGTCTCTTCATGTCGTACATATTCCCCAATGTCTGCTTGATGAAACACCACAATTGCCATGGGGTCCACTTTTCTGCAGTCTTGAGTAGACTTTGCTGCTACCCCAAAACCCTAGAATTGAAAGAACGGACAGCATTCACTTACTTAAAAAAAAAAAAAAAAAAAAAAAAAAAGCCTCATGTTAAAACAGTTGTATTTCTGAGAAATTCAAAGGGTGCTGAGAAGTCTCACAAGTACACAGACTAAAACAACATTCTTTTCAAAAGGTACTTGGTATTTGCGATGGCCACCATCTCTACTTACCAAGGGAATGTCTGCCATGGAGTAAACCACTACTCCCTGGTACTGAGAGGTGTTTTCAGTGATTCGGCCCAGACCAGATTTCAACACGTGGTTTCCATACAAGAAGGACTGCTCTGCTCCAGGCTTTATCCATACTTTATACTGAAAGAAGGTTAAAAACCAAGAGAAAAATGTTAGATCTATGCCTGTAGGAAGAGTCCCTGCTGCTTAGGAGAGGTGGGGAAACAGACAATCTCCTTTTTATCGTTTGGACCCTGATCTTTTGATCTTTCGACATGGAGTTCCTTCCTCAACCCTACATCTCAAAACTATAATCAATTTATACAATAGACAGCTTAGCTTTTTTCCCCACTTGGCCCCAGGATCATTCTCATTAGTCACTTATATCTGCTTTCTAATCACCAGCTGACACTGTGGAGGCCTCTTCCTACGATAACTAAGCTATGCAGCTACATGGCAGTCTCAGACCCATATCCCTTCCTCCTAAGCAGGTCCAAGCAGCAAGACCTATAAACATCTCCTTGTGCGGACGCTTAAGAACTCGATGGAAATAAATCTGTGCTCTCACCTAGCCGTCATCCTTGACCTCATCCCCAATGGCAAAACGGAGACTAGCCCCACATACCTTGGCATAGGGTGCAAGGTAATCGAGAGCTGTAACGTGCAACCGGAACTTGTGGGTCTTGGTAAACTTTCCAAAACACGTCCCCAGTGACACTAGCTTATCCCCGGAGATGTTAGCGGCCAGCTTCAGGATCATCTCACTACAAGGACGAGGGAGGAAGGTACCTGGTGACGGCCACTGACGGAACGCAAGCCTCCAGCCCGGTACACAGTGCACACCAAGGCCCACCTCACCTCACATAGTACACCCGGTCGTTGTGCAGCCGGAAACAGTAGGTGCCGTCGGGCCTGTCCACCAGGAGCTGGAGGTTCTCCCCGATGCTGAGGGCAAAAGGAAAATGGGAGACCACGCCGGACCCGTCCCGCCCCAGTGAGGTGTCCCTGAGCCCGCACGACCGTCCCTCGCCCGCCTCTCAAACTCCTACTATTTCGCAATCTTCTCAAACATTACTCGAGTCTCTTCATCCGTCAAGGGCCGCATTTTCGCCGGAGCTCGGTTCCCACGATCCTCGTGCCCGGACAGACGGAAACGGAAGTCACGTTAACCCGCTTCCTGGCAACACCAAAGCATGCCTTTCTAGCCCAACGCCACATGTTCTTTGTGCTTAGTGCCACCTAGCTGGGAGGACCTCCGGGCACCGGAAGTCTGGCTAGGTGAGAAACCATAGAGAAAGGAAATGTTTCCCAGCTGTTTCCGGTTCCAGGCGTGAAACCAGCGCCCTCGCGGGTCAAGAGAGGAAGTGACGGTGTCGTTGCGAAGATGGCGTCTGTTGGGACTCTCCAGTCGTCCAGTACAGCTTCGGCCACGGCGACAGCCACAGCGGCCGCTCTGGGGGAGGTAGAAGATGAAGGGCTCTTGGTGTCGCTGTTCCGCGACCGCTTCCCCGAGGCCCAGTGGCGTGAGCGACCTGACGTGGGTCGCTACCTCCGGGAGTTGAGCGGCTCCGGGCTGGACCGACTGCGACGCGAGCCCGAGCGCTTGGCGGAGGAGCGGGCCCAGCTGCTCCAGCAGACGCGCGACTTGGCCTTCGCCAATTACAAGACGTTCATTCGCGGTGCCGAGTGCACCGAGCGCATCCACCGTCTCTTTGGCGACGTGGAGACGTCCCTCGGTCACCTACTCGACCGTTTGCCCAGCTTTCAGCAGAGCTGCAGGTGCGGCTGGCCCTTATCTGTAACTGACAGGATGCTAGACATAGCTGACCCATACATACATAGAGCACAGGGCTCTCTCCCGATCGCCTTATTAATCCACTTAAATTTCACCACAGCTATGTAGGTAGGTATTGTCGTTGTTATTTTACAGACGAGGAAGTTGACGAAGAATACAGCTAGTAAGTTTCCAAGCCTGAATTGGAAGCCAAGAGTCCATCACTCCCTCATAGGCAGTTGTATTAAATAAAATAAAAATCCAGCCAGTCTTGTTGACACAGCTATGATCGCAGCACTTGAAGCGCAAGGCCATCATCCAAATCCTGAGTATTGAGTTCAGGCCAGCCCGAGCTACGTGAGACATTGCATCAAAACAAAACTGAAATCGATGTAAAGCAGTTCATCGGGCCTGACATAGTTGTAATGGAGAGTAGGCATTATTGTAATACATAGTTAACACTATATAAATGTCATCTTAATATGTATGCACCTTTATAACTAGGAATATTCAACAGCTTAGGCCGGAGGTTATCTGCTTTGAAACTTCCATTGTTGGAAGGCTGACTGTCAGGGAAATCCTATTTGAGGACATCATAGGTCATCAAACGTTTCCTTTTGGAGCTATATTCCTAGATCCTCAATCTGATACCTAGCTAGTTCTGCTATCCAGCCTTCTGTTATTCAAGGATATATAAAACAGCTTTTGTCCCCTCTATGCCTAAAAAGAGATTCAGAACTTCATAAAGTCAGTTTCTTGAATTAGTACAGAGAAGTAGAGAAAGTTAAAGAGGAATGCTCGGCAGCCTGTTACATGAAGACCTGAGGGAATCTTAGGGCAAGAGTGTGGCTTGTAGGCTAGTTAGTGCTCTATTAAGAAAATATTAGTAGCTATTATATGTGTATGAGTGGCTTTTTACCTGCTCATATGTCTGAGCACCATAGTGTCCAAGGATGCCACAGGGGGGTGTCGGTCCTCTGGGACTGGAGTGGTTATGAGCTACTTGATAAGAGTGCTAGGACCTGAACTTGAGTTCTCTGCAAGAGCAATGATAGCTGAGCCACCTCTGCAGTCCCTATAATAGCTAGTAAGGGATGTGTTTTCTTTTTTTGTACATTTACTTTGTGTCAACTCCTGTCTGTGTACTTCATAAATGTCTATTTTTCTTCCTCTGTTTCACTGTGTAGCCCTGGCTGTCCTGAACTATGCTGTTCTCATACTCAAAGATCTGCCTTCCTCTGCCTCTCGTCTGCTCAAATGAAAGGGGTACAATACCGCTGCCACCTGGCCTCATACATGTTATTTTACCTGTCTAACTTTAATGCTTTTGTGAAATGAAGACAGTGAAGAGACAGGTCCAGAGAGGACAAGTACCTTGCCATAACTTAGTCTTTCTTCATGAGACCCAGAGCAGTTCAGTCCCAAATGTGACAGTCATTGCAGCCAATCCAGATCTACAGGCCATTTAAAAAATTACATGGAGGGAGACGAGTGTCGCTGTGTGCATGCACAAGTCAAAGACGATTCTAAGAGTGGCTTCTCTCCTATTATGTTGGATCTGGGGATCAAACCCAGGTCAGCAGGCTTGACCTTTACCCACTGAGCCATCTCAACTCCATGTAAGCCATTGATGAATGATGTGATCTTGAAAAGTTTCTTTAAGGGGCTAGGAAGATGGCTCAGCAGTTAAGAGCATGGGCTGCTCTTCCAGAGAACCCGAGTTCAGCTCCCAGCAACCACATGGCAGCTTTCAGTTGTTTGTAACTTCAGTTCCAGGGGATCTGACACTCCCTCCAATGCTCATAAAATTAAAGGATTAAAATTTTTTTCTTTAGCCGACGGTAGTCTCAAAAAAATAACAAAGTTTCTTCAAGTATAATAGGAATTTTAGGTTTGATTTAAGGATTTTGAGACAGGGCCTTCCTATTCCTGACTACTCTGGAACTCACTATGTAGAAAAAAATAGCCATGAACTCCCGTCAGCCTCAGCCTTTGGAAGGCTAGGATTAAGAGAGTATACCGCTATAGGAGTCTCTGTGTGAAGGTGTTAAATAACCCAGCTAAACCATCAAGCTCTTGGTAACTACCTACTTGTGCAAAACAATAAAGAAATATATTTTCCTAATTGGTTCTAGGAACTTTGTGAAGGAAGCTGAGGAAATCAGCTATAACCGCCGGATGAACACCCTGACTCTAAACCGGCACACAGAAATTTTAGAGATTTTAGAGATTCCTCAGCTTATGGACACCTGCGTCCGAAACAGCTACTATGAAGAGGCTCTGGAGCTTGCAGCCTATGTAAGACGACTGGAAAGGAAATATGCCTCCATCCCTGTCATCCAGGTAGCCAACTTGCCCAGTCTCTTCAGCTGATGATCATATAACTTGTAATTATTAGTTCTGTAATTGTGACTCAGCTTTTTTTTAAACTTTTTTTTTTTTTTTTTTTTTTTTTTTTTTCAGTTTTTGAGACAGGGTTTCTTTGTATAGCTTTAGAGCTTGTCCTGGAACTCACTCTGTAGACCAGAGTTCTACAGAGCTGGTCTTGAACTCATAGAGATCCACCTGCCTCTGCCTCTCTAGAGCTGGGATTAAAAGTGTATGCCGTCACCACCACCTGGCCAAAGATCATATTATTCATGCACAAGACACTAACATGGGTACTAGGAATACCATGTGAACAAAGCTTTCTAGGCTATGGCTCTCATGAAGTTTCTATTCTAGTGAATGTCTGATAATCAACAAATAACAATATTGCAGATATTGGTATATGAAAAACTGAGCCAGAGAAAGCCAGGCAGGCATGATGGGGTACACCTGTAAATCCAGCACCTGGAAGGATCAATCAGAAGTTCAAGGGCATCCTTAGCTACTTAGTGAGTTTGAGGCCAGCTTTCTGAGACTGAGAAAAAAAACAAAAAATAAAATGAATGGAGAGTAGGTAGAGAACTGGAAAGGGTTATTAGAGTGCTGCTTTGCATGGTTAGGATGAGAAAGGACCAGCATTTGAAGATCTAAGGAGAAGGCAAAGCAAGAAGTAGGAGAAGCAGAAGAGGGTGAGGTGGAAGAAATTAGAGTGTTCAGGAGTCCCAAACCAATCACTCTTACTGGATTGTCATGAGAAAGGCTGGGGCATTTGGAAGCACATGAAATTGGAGAGTGAGGCAGGGCCTGGAGATCATGATAGTTTACTGATTGTGATGGGAAATCCCAGAAGGATTTTTGAGAAAGAGAGTTAGATATGCCAGAAGATCTCTGTAAATCTGCAGGTATAAGCTTTAGAAATATACTGTATAGGAAAGCCATAAGAATGCTGGCCTCTAGTGTCCAAAGCCAGTAGGATGGGTTCCAAAGTATTTTTCCCAGTGTGTTAGGACTATTGTGTCTCTATTGTCAGGGCATTGTGAATGAAGTGCGACAGTCCATGCAGCTGATGCTAAGCCAGCTGATCCAGCAACTGAGGACCAACATCCAGCTTCCAGCCTGCCTTCGTGTCATTGGCTATCTTCGGCGCATGGATGTCTTCACTGAGGCTGAGCTGAGGGTGAAGTTTCTTCAAGCTCGGGATGCTTGGCTTCGCTCCATCTTGACTGCCATCCCTAATGATGATCCTTATTTCCATATAACAAAAACCATTGAGGCCTGCCGGGTCCACCTCTTTGATATCATCACCCAGTACCGTGCCATCTTCTCAGATGAGGACCCCTTGTTGCCACCTGCCATGGGAGAATACACTGTGAATGAGGGTGCCATCTTCCATGGCTGGGTGCTGCAGAAAATCTCACAGTTCCTGCAGGTGCTAGAAACGGACCTTTACCGGGGTATTGGTGGTCGCTTGGACTCTCTGCTGGGCCAGTGCATGTACTTTGGGCTGTCCTTTAGCCGAGTGGGGGCTGATTTCCGGGGGCAGTTGGCTCCAGTTTTCCAGAGGGTGGCAATCAACACTTTCCAAAAAGCAGTTGAGGAAGCAGTGGAGAAATTCCAGGATGAAATGACATCCTACACCCTCATCTCAGCTGCAGCCATCCTGGGCAGCAGTAACATACCTACGGCAGTGCCAGCCACACAACCTGGGACCTTGCAGCCACCAATGGTGCTCTTAGACTTCCCACCCCTTGCCTGCTTCCTCAACAACATTTTGGTTGCTTTCAATGATCTGCGCCTCTGCTGTCCTGTGGCCCTAGCACAGGATGTGACTCAGGCCTTGGAAGATGCCCTTGCCAAGGTAGGTAACTTTTTGCTACCTTCGTCTGCCTTTATTAATAGGGGCTTTTATATTAAACCAATCCATATAATCATGATGCCTGTTGACTTTGAAAGGTTTAATGTGGTCTTAAGGGTTTTTCTGGTAGAGCAGCTCTTATGACCAATAACTCTTTGTGGGGATGTGTAGGTAGAAGTTTCTGTCTGACAAGCAGCTCTCAAATAAACAACACTGAGGCTTATATTAATTATAAATGCCCAGCCAATAGCTCAGGCTTGTTGACTACCTAACTCTTACATTTAAATTAACCCATATTTCTTATCTACACTCTGCCACCTGGCTTGATACCTTTTCCCAGTACAGCATGCTCATCTTGCTTTCCCCTGCATCTTTGGCCACTCCTCTGACTTTACTCTTCTTCATTCTAGCACCTTCAGTTTGACTCTCCTACCTAACTTTATCCTGACCCACTATTGGCCAGTCAGTTTCTTTATTAAACCAATGTGAGTGACAAATCTTCACAGTGTACAAAAAGATTATTCCACAGCAGAGATGATTCTGGAAGAAGCTATTAGGTAGAGTATCTGTATAATCATTCAGTATGTACAGTCTATTGCTTGATACCAAATTCCCATGAATTCAGCAGGTTAAAACATTATATATATATATCATCCAGTATCTATGAACCAGGAATCTAGGGACACTCTCTCAGTGCTTTGCTCATGGCCTCACAGACTGTATTCAAGGTTTCATCTGGATTGATGCATCTTTTGAAGTTAGAGCTCTGAGCTGTTAAAGGCTCATTCTACTTGTCAGGTGTCATTTCGTGCCATTGGAAAGGTTACCGAACTGAGGTCCTCAAGTCCAGCTGGAGATCATCTCTCCTTTATATTATGATGCTCCTCTACTGGAACTGGAAAGCACACCAGAACATAACAAGTTGGGTGGTGAATCTACCAATGAAGTAATACGATAGTGACTATTGGCCACAGTGCTGAATTTGAACAAGATAGCAATGAAATGTACTGTTGGGAATGAATAACTTTTTTTTTTTTTCCCAAGATGTCTTTGTGTAATCCTGACTGTTGTGGAGTTCACTCTGTAGACCAGGCTTGGCCTTGAACTCACAGAGATCTACTTTCCTATGGCTCCTGGGTGCTAGAATTAAAGGCCTCACCACCAGGCTATGAATGAAGTTTCTTCATGCTGCCTGTTTGTGCTATTCCACATAGTCAGCAACAGACTTCCTCTGTTATTCTTGTCTTGTAGGTGACCAAAACAATCCTGGCATTCCATCGTGCTGAAGAGGCTGCGTTCAGCAGTGGTGAGCATGAAATCTTTGTTCAGTTCTGCATTGCCTTCCTGGAAGACCTCCTTCCTTATTTGAACCGCTGTCTTCAAGTTCTTTTCCCACCAGCTCAGATAGCCCAGACTCTAGGTAAGGGAAAGATTTTTTTAAATTTTTTACCTTTTTTTGGTTACAGGGTCTGTGTAGCCAAGGCTGATCTGGAACTCGGAGATCCATCTTCCTCTATCTCTTCAATGCTGGGATTAAAGGTATGAACCATGACACCTAGCTCTGGTTTTCTTTTATAATTAATTACTATTACTATTGGTTTTTTGAGAAAGGGTCTAGCCCTGGCTGTCCTAGATCTTGCTGTCTGTCAGGCTGTCCTGAAACTCAGAGATCCTCCTGAATGGCTGGGATTAAAAGTGTGTGCCACCACCACCACCCAGCCTATTTTTATTATTTTTTAATTATGTATTCATGTAAAATCTGTGTGGGATTATGTGTATGTGAATATATTTAAGTTTCATGTAGCTGACCTTGCATTTGATATGTAGTTGAAGCCATTCTTGAACATCTCTGGTCATCCTACCTCTACCTTCCAGGGGTTGGAGTTACAGGCATGCACCACCACTCCTGTCTAAGAGTAAGAAGTTTTAAAATGCCTTACAGGTGCTTACTTTACATAAATAAAGTAATGTGTGCATTAGCATAAGTCATTGTCTTTCTGAAAATGTACAAAGCGGGTAACCGTTATCAGCACCTGTTTTAGAAGTCTATCTCCCTTAAGATCCCCTTGGTAGACACTCTTTAGTTGCACCCTGGCAAATGGTGAGTTGCTATTGATCTTTCATTTCTGAACATTATATAAAGAAATGGAATTATATACTATGTGGTTTATCTAGGTAAGTGGAAGAAGCCAGTCACAATAAAATGTTCAGAGAAGTGGTTTTTTGTTTGTTTTTTTAAGGCGATGGGAGTCTCATGTAATCTAGGTAGGCTTTACTGTATATTGGAGGATGACCTTGAACTCCTAGTCTGCCTACTCAGCCTAAGTACTAGGATTACAAATGTGTTGCTGATAGACTTGGGATAGAAGTGTTTTGTTTTTTTTTCTTGCAAGATAGGTTTTCTCTTTGTAGCCCTGGCTGTCCTGGAACTTGATTTGTACTCAGGTTGGCCCAGAACTCAAAAGAGGTCCACCTGCCTTTGCCTCCTGAGTGCTGGGACTAAAGGTGTGTGTCACCATGCCTAGCTAGAGAAGAGGCTTTAAAAAATATTTTTCTCAGCAGTGGTGGCATCTCAGTGGCAGGTGAATCTGACTTTGAGGGCATCCTGGTGTACAGAGTGACTTCCAGGACTATAGAGATTACCCCCCCACACATTTTTCCCCCCTGGTGGCACAGGCCTTTAATCCCAGGATTTGGGAAACAGGAGGCAAGTGGATCTCTGTGAGTTGGAGACCTGCCTGGTCTAGATAGTGAATTCCAGGACAGCCAGTGCTGTATATTGAGGCTACCAAATATGTAGGTGTTAGTACAGCTCAGATGGAAAGAGATCCAGGCATTTGGGAGCCAATGAATACTGAGTATCACAAATGGAAAAGTATTCAGGCAGTCGGAAGCCAGTGAACACCACAGGCAAGACTTCCCCAGTGTAATAAGAGTTTTACTCTGCTCTGCTCTGGTGGGGCTTCCTCAGAGAAGTTGTTACAGTCCTTCTCTGGTTTTAGAGTTTGCTCCTCTAGGGGAAGGCTTCCTCAGTGAAAAGTGGGAGTAACAGCTCTGGTCTGCTAGGGGAAAGTGTTAGAGGGTAGCTGCCTCAGCAGGGGTGGGAGAAGGCAGGGAAAGGGCAGCAGACTCAGGGTTTATTAAGGTGGAGTTGTACAGGGAGATTTCCAGTGTGGGGATTGGTCAGATTTTCAGTGCTGGATTGGGCTCTGATTTCATGATCAAAATACGCCTCGTTCACTGGCTCTTTGGGGGCTTTTTGGCTTTAATTCCAGGGCCAGGGCACATTTCTTTCACTGATTCTAGGGCCAAAGTGTTTCTTTGGTTCTGGGTTCAAGGCTAAAGTGTTTCAGGTCTCAGAGCTAGGGTGGGATTTTTTGGCTGAACCTTTTACCCTACAGAGACCCTGTCTCAAGAAAATAAGAGCAGTAAAAAAGTATTTTTCCTCAGTTATAAATCTCTTATGGAGTGGGGTGAGGGGAGGCCCAGCTCCCCTCAGGCAGTGGGTCAGTGATGACCTTGGCTAAGGGTAGCTGTTCTCTGTGTCTATCCCAGGACTCTAGTGTCTCCTGGCTCCTGCTCCACCCCGCCCTTACTTTGCAGATCCAGTATAACCGTCATTTCATATTACAAATATGCTCTTGCTGTATTGTAAATATATAATTGTGTTGGTTCTTTACCCTAGGGCGGTCCCCTGGGCCGTCGTGATCTCTGATTGAATTTAATGCCCTTTTCTCCCATTTATTTTTCCTATCTGGGTTAGGCATTTCACCTACCCAGCTCTCCAAGCACGGAAACCTTGGGCATGTGGACATCAGCGCCATCCAGGAGTCTCTCGCCTTTATCCTGCCTAAGAGAGAGACAGTCTTCTGTCTGGATGACCAGGAGCTAGCGCCGGACCTCGTGGCCCCAGCTCCAGAGCTTTCTCCGGAGCAGCCGGGCCTGGAGCCAGTTACTTCAGCCCCTGAGGACAGGTCAGAGAGGAAAGAACCAGAGGAACCACTGCCTGGGGAGCCGGCGGAGGGGGAGCCCCTGCTGGTGCAGCCGCCCATTGAGGAGCCATAGGCAGTGTTACCTCACCTAGCTGGGGATAGCACTAAAGGCACAGCGCTGCGGGCGGCTTCTGGAGAGGGAAGGCCGCCGCTTGTGTGAGGGCTGAGACTGCTTTGCCTAGGATATCCCGGGCACTGTGGGACCTGGGAACTTCAATAAATCTGACCGACTATCGCCACCTGGCTGCTGTCTCCGAAGTCGCGCAGGAACTACGCTTCCCGGCGTCCCTGGCGCTAACGGGAGGACGGGTCGCCATTCGGCGCCATGGGGCTGCTGTGTGGGCTGCTGGTAGCGGCGCGGGTCCCGCTGTGCCGGGCACGGGGCTGCAGCTCATCGGCTGGCCTCGAGGGCCCCGCACGCACGCGCTCCTACTGGCAGTACTTGAGGCGTCTTGTATGGGGCGCGCCGCAGCCGCCATACACGCACGTGTGCCGGGTTGGGGACCCGGTGCTGCGTGCCGTAGCGGCCCCGGTAGAACCCGCGCAGCTGGCAGGGCCGGAGCTGCAGCGGTTGGTGGGGCGGCTGGTGCAGGTGATGCGGCAGTGCGGCTGCGTGGGTCTCAGTGCGCCGCAACTGGGGGTTCCGCTGCAAGTGCTGGCGTTCGAGTTCCCCGACACGCTCTTCCGCGCCTTCTCACCGCGCCTGCGCGAGCTGCGTCAGATGGAGCCCTTCCCGCTTCGCGTGCTGGTGAACCCCAGCCTGAGGGTGCTGGACAGCCGCTTGGTCACCTTCCCCGAGGGCTGCGAGAGCGTCTCCGGTTTCCTGGCATGTGTGCCCCGCTTCCAGGCCGTACAGATCTCAGGTGCAGGGGAGGGGTCGGCGGGGTAGCCGTGTTTTCCTTAGCCAGAGACTGAAAACAGCAGGACCCGGGAGCGCACCGAACTCGGGGGCTGACAGACTGGACTCCTGAAGAGCAGGGCAAAACCCACTTAGATGGGACGCAGGGTGCCAACCGGGGAGACTACTTAGACTGTCTGTGTCTGTTTCTCCTCTCAAGATTCCTATATATGTGTCTGTATTACACGGTTTTCCAAGTTTATCTGTTATAGTGGGCTTATGTAAGGGAGACCCAGCTTTATCCACACTAGGGCAATTAAGCATTCCGTGCCTATCGTCCTCATTGGTTTTTTAGAATGTGATTATTATTTGCTACTGTGCAAAGCTGAAATATCTTTGGTCAACAGCACCTGAGAAGAGCTTTGAGGAGGGAAGGACCTCAGCAAGAGGTCTTCTTACCCTTGCCCTATAGTAGAACTGGGAATCAGGCCGAATAAAAAAAAAGGTGGCATTGAACAAGTTGAGGCATCCTTTTTAGGAGGAATAAGGGCTGTTGTCCACATTCACTTTCTGATGCTGCCTCTGTAGATCCGATGTAAATAGGCATAGCTGGAGCAGGAATCAGGGAATAGGGACAGGAGGTTAAGCTTTAGCCACTTTAGCCAGCCTGTAACTTCCTTTGCAGGACTGGACCCAAGAGGAGAGCCAGTGGTGTGGTCAGCAAGTGGGTGGACAGCCCGGATCATCCAGCATGAGATGGATCATTTGCAGGGCTGCTTGTTCATTGACAAAATGGACAGCCGGACATTTACCAATGTCTACTGGATGGAGGTGAATGACTGAAGCTCTCCTGCTTGGCTGAGGGTCTGGAAAACTGGCATGCAGACACTTAAGGTTAAGGTGGGCACATCCTACAGTAAACTGGACTTTGATAAAGGAAAATGATAGCAGTGCTTGTTCTGAAGTCAGGCTTGGACAGAATACTGTTCCAGCATGAGTAGAAACACTCCCTTGAAGGAATGGGTTATTTCCTGACAATTTTGCATAGAAAGAAGTGGGCAGGTAAACATTCTCAGTATAAATGACTTCATGAGACTCACATATTCTACCCCCACAGCCAATGCTTGATGATAATGTAATCCAGGTATCTTAAAGTCCAAAAAAAGTACAGATAAAGTCTGGCAGTATTAGCACACCTTTAATTCCAGCACTAGGAGGGCAGAGGCAGCTGATGTTTGAGGCCACCCGGAAGTACACAGTGAGACTGTCTCAAAAAAAAATTTTAGCTCAGATCAGGGAGGGTGGCTTGACAAGTTAAAAGAGTACTGCTTTTCAGACAGCGCTGCACGCCTTTAATCCCAGGACTTGGGAGGCAGGGTTAGGCGGATCTCTTGAGTTCCAGGACAGCCAAGCTTACACAGAGAAGCACTGTCTTGAAACAACAAAGTGCTAGCTCTTCCAAAGGTTACAGTTCTGAGTGATCACACCAGCTCCAGGGATTATCTCCTCCCTCTGGCCTCCACAGGGACTGTCCTTTGCGTGCACACTCAACACACAGACATCATTATAATAAAATCTAAAAACCAAAGCTTCTATCAGCCACTTTCAATCAGACATCATCTTGGCCAGCATCAGTTCTGGCCCTTTCAGGTTTTTAAGTTAGAGGACTTGTAGCTGGGAACATATAAAACTTACAACAGTATTTGATGAGGAGGGACCTATGTTTGATTCCTAGCATTAGGAAGTTAAAATATAGAGAAATAATAGAGGTTTTTGGATGTTAGAATAACTCCTTCGCAGTGTGGTATATGCCTGTACTGTGTGCTGTGTCCCAAAAGCAGCTCCAGGGATGCTTGATCTGAGGACCTTCTAAACCGAGCAACAGCTGTTCGGTAGCAGTTATGAGGTTGTCTCATGGGAACTGAGACCTAATATTCCCACTCACTCCTATCTCAGGACATAGGAGCTGAAGGTCATTCTCTCTAGTGAGTTCAGGGTCTGCCTAAGCTACTTGAAACCCTGTCTCAAAAGAAAAAAAAAACCAAAACTACAGCCACACTTCTGAGACTTAGGGCACAGAGGACTTGTCACTTGACTGGATGGCAGGCCCTGATGAGCCAAGGAAAGAAAACAAAGCAGAGAGCCTTGCTAGAAGTAAGCTCCACTCTCAAAGAACTCATACTAGAATCAACATGAGAAGAGTCCAGTAGCTCAAGAAGGGAACAGGTTTATTAGATCTCCGGGACAGGACCAGCAGAGGCTGGGCTCAGTTCTCAGTCAGCGAAGGCAGCAGTAAAGACCTGTCTGCTTGTCATCTTTCCTGATGGAAACAGCTTTGTGCTCACAGAAGCCATCAGCTCCTGCAAGGAAGACCTGAACTCCAGGTGCAAACTTAGGGTGGGATGGCTTTTCCTACTTTCCCAAAGGAGTGGGAGCAGGGGCCTGATGGCTCCGGCTGCTTTACACTTCCAAGGTGTTTTTTCTCTTTATTTATAAACAAGACAGAAATCAAAGCAGCATTAATTTAGGGGAACAAAAGTTAAAAACAAGAGAAACAGGTCAGGGGAGGTACTGTGAGCATCCAGGAGTGAAGTATGCAGAACCAGTGTCCAAGTGTCCTGCATGGTGAAGCATCTCTGCAGCTGTGGAGGCCCTTCCATTGTCCCACTAGGTTGGCAGCCAGGCAGCAGAGGGGATACTAGTGACTTCAGGACTTCAGGCCCTGCCTGGCCACTGCTATAGGAAGTCCCATGAATTTGCTCCAGTCAAACTCCCAATTTCATTGTCGACATGAAGCTTTAACTCTCCTGTCCAAAGTCCTCAGAGAATTTCTTTACTTTCAGGAGGTCCTCTGCATTCACGGTGGGCCGGGTAGTGGCTAAAGACCGGAGCATGTCCGACTGCAGAAACACAAGCATGTAGCTGAAAAACTGCTGACTCCAGGTCCTCAGCAGCGCTTCTCTAGTTGTGCTGTCTAGATTGACAGGACGCCTGCCTCTGCGGTCACCTCCAATGCAGACTGCATATGTCCAGACACACCCTTCCATCTACTGCTTCTCTACTTCTTCACCCTGTGTCTCTGTCATCCCATCAGTAGCTTCCCGTACTGTCTTTACCCCCAGTGCAGACAGCTGCCAGGAGAGAACGGGCACCACAACTGGCAAAACTAGGAGAGCTCTGGACTGTTTGGGTAAGAACCATGTGACAAGACTCACTGGCTCCTTCTGGCCCAAAAAGCCAGGCATTGGAATGACAATTAGTATCTGGGCTTTACTCTTCCTCTTAAAGGTTCCCAGAGTTCCCCTCTGCCTCCCCCCCCCCCCCAAAAAAAAAACCAAAACTCAGCTACCTATAACCTCAAAGGCTACTCTCTGGGAGGGTTGTGGGCCAGAATAGGAAGACACTCACTTTTATTCTTAGATTCCCAGTTTTTTGCACTTTCTGGTTCTCTCCCAGTGGGTCACTTACCATGCAAACCACAGGCTCTAAGAGTTTATCACCAGGGACATCCATCCAAGTCATCTCTATGGCCCCTGGGTCCCCTGGAGAACATGGAGTCAGAAGGTCATCAATTACAACACTAGGGTTGGTGCGAGAAGGGCCACAAACCTGAAACCAAGCAGAGATCATCAGGTTGTCATGGGTGTCCTTGGCGGTAGTGTCACCAGGACCCAAGGATAGCCTGAAGGGAACTGGGGTTTCTAGATCATCAAAGCTCCTTTAAAAACTCAGGTCTGAGGTCTGAAAGATGGTTCAGTGGGTAAAGGCACTTGCCATGCAAACCTGACAACCAAGTTCACAAAATGTCCTTTTACGTCCAAAATATGTCATGGCACCCATGCATACTGCCCACCCCCATAGCAGTATTTAAAATAAGAGCCCTCTAGTGGCAAACACCTGGGATCACAGCAACTTAGGGGGGTATAGGCGGGGTGTTTGAGTTTAAGATCTTCAATTTCAGGGAGAGTTTGATGCTGGCCTGGACTAACTGAAACTCTCGAACAATAAATTCCATCTAGTTAGATGGTAAAGTCACCTATAACCAAGACTGATGCCCTGAGTTTGATCTCCCAGATCCATATGGCAGAAGGAAAGAACCAACTCCTGAAAGTTACCCTTTGACCTCTGTGCACACACAAACAACAAAGAACAACCAATAAATACAGGGGAGAGGTCCAAGTGGGTTGATCTGGTTTTAGAGGTCCACGGACAGCATGCTCTTGCAGCTGCTGGTCTCTAGAATCTACCTGTAGTCAGCCCCAAATGTCTCATCTTACTCAGTAATGCCACCAAGATTCATCCCCAAACTGTAGTTTGCAGCAAAAGGGTTCCTCTCACCAAAGTCTCCTGCAATGGGGAAACACTCCAAGCATCCCAAGGCTACTTCCTCTACCTCCAAGAATTGGCTTTGGTAACTACAGTGTGTCTAACAGAGCAACCCACTCACCCCTCCGTATTTGTGGAATGCCTCATGTTTCCAACTTGCTCTGAGTGGCACGCACTATTTGCTAAAAAGAATGAGCATTTGTCTTGGTTGTCTCCATTACTGCCTTCCCTATACCCAGGACAGTGCTGGCACACAGCAGGACGTACAGACACACAAGGTGTGCCTGAATGAGTGGCCAGTCCTTCCAATGGCTGTCTGGCACTTGACAAGTGTTTGGTTTGTGTGCACCCTGCCCCTCAGCATGGTGCTGGCTGCTGTTTCCTGTTTCCCACAGCTCAAGAGCACTCTATTCCAGCAGTAACTGCAGGGTGGATGGGGGCTCCAGTCCTAGAGCAAATGGGGACATAATATCTATCCTCAGAACTGGTGGCTGGCGGCTACGCACACCTTTAATCCCAGCACTTGGAAGGTGGAGACAGGCAGATCTCTATGAGTTCAAAGCCAGCCTGGTCTACAAAGTGAGTTCTAAGACAGCCTAGCCTGCATACAGAGAGACCCTGTCTCGAGAAAACAAACCCCTTACCCTTGGTTCTCTCACAGAGAAAATACCTTTAGCAGTCAGGGGGCTGATGGAAAAAAAAAAAAACAGGTGTTCCCCCAGCTCTTGAGTGGTGACACTGCCTAAGCCACTGCTTCCACTCACCTTTTTGAAGTGTGTTGCTGACTGTACTTTTCTAACTGGCTGCATGAGGGAGTCCCGCACAATGATGCTGATGTCTGCTCCTGAGTAGCCTTCTGTCTTCCGGGCCAGCTCATGGATGTTAGCATCTGTGAGGTTGTGAGGGGTGCTTCCCAGATGTAACCTAAACATCTGGGCGCGGGCTGCTTCCTCTGGCAATGGGATATAGATTCGCTTTTCAAACCTGGAGATATGTGCATGATATCAAATGAGAGTTGATCATAGGATGACACAAAGGAAAAGGGCAGCATCCATATTAAAATGAGTGATCCAGGTCCAGTACCCAACTTTGCCAAGGGTTCTGCTTGACATTCAGGCATGGAGATGAACAGCTAATAACAAAATGACCATTGCTAGACCAAGATATCAGCCTTGAGCTCCTTCTAGGTTAGACTCACCTCCTCCTAATGGCTGAATCCAACACCCAGGGGATGTTTGTGGCACCAAGAACAAGAGTCCCATCATTGTTATTCCCCACTCCTGTGGAGAATGGGAGACAAGCAACTGAAGATGCCTGCAGAGGCATCCAGAACCCATGGGAAACTAAAACGTGTCTTGGGGCTTTCCTGGGTAGAGACCTACAGCACCACCTGCTCTGGGAGGGATGGAAAGGCGACATGGCAAAGGCCTCAGAACCCTCTCTTTGATGCAGGCCCACAGAAGGCTGGCAGAGGTGGCATCACAAGTGCCTCATCTTTTGTCCTCAGTGAAGTTACAGAACAGCCCTGGGTTGGTCTAGGTGGAAGACAGTGAGGAGTGACAAGGCGCTAGCACACACCCTGCATCTGTACCAAGAACTCCGTTTTGATCCTTCGGGCAGCTTCGCTCTCATTTTCATTCCGTGACCCGCAGAGGGAATCCACCTCATCAATGAAGATGATGGAAGGCTTGTGTTGCCTGGCCAACTCAAACAGGTTCTTGACCAGCCTGTGAGAGTGAGAAAGGGATCAAGACCTGGACACTGCCAACATGGCCACCCTGAGACCCAGTGGTTACGTGAGTGCCTCTCTCACAGGGAGGCTGAAGGGGAACAGGAAACAGCAGATGAGTCCTCAAACAGTAAGTACTGAACCAAGAACTTGCTATGGCATCGGCCTCAAGTCCTGGGAGCCCTATTCATTAGTTCTGGACTCGGAAAGAAGCCTTTCCTTTTTTCTGAGCCTCAATTTCATATCAGCTTGAGGAATGAGTTAAACCTGTAAAATGCCCTCAAAGAGGCTACAAAACTGACCCTATAGGCTTGGTGGCAAATATCTGTAACCCCAACACTTAGGAGGTAGTCCTAGGAAAATCCAAAGTTCAAGGCCAACCTCTGCTACAGAAGGAGTTTGTGAGAAGCCTGAGGCACATGAGGTCCTGTCTCACAAAACTAAAAATAAAACAAAACTCACAATAGGTCCCCCCCTTTTCCTTTTTTTTTTTTCAAGACAGGGTTTCTTTTCTTAAAGATTTATTTATTATGTATATAGTGCTCTGTCTGCATATATTCATGCATACCAGAAAAGGACGCCAGATCTCATTATGATGGCTGCGAGCCACCATGTTGTTGCTGGGAATTGAACTCAGGTCCTCTGGAAGAGATACTAGTGCTCCTAATCTCCGAGCCATCTCTCCAGCCTGAGACAGGATTTCTTTCTCTGTAGGACTGGTCATCCTGGAACTTGCTCTGTAGACCAGGCTGGCCTCCAACTCAGAGATCTGCCTGCCTCTGCCTCTAAATGTTGGGATTAAAGGTGTGAGCCACACTGCCTGGCATCTTTTCCCTTTATTTTTTATTGGTTTTGAAACAAGGTCTTATTACCGAGAGCAGCCTGATCTTGAACCCCATTTTCGTCTGTTTCCTGAGTACTAGGATCACAGGGCGCCTCATCTTTAGTTCCCTGACATCTGTGTATCAGAGCAGAATCTCAAGAAGAGCTTATTCTCCAACTAGTACTCCTGATCACCTGCCAGCAGCTTCTCTGGGAAGTGATTTCCAGGGCCCAGAAAGCTGGACTACGAGCAGCTGCCAAGGCTGCTGCAGCACAGCTGACGGCTGACTTACTTCTCACTCTCCCCCAACCACTTGGACATCAGGTCGGAGGAGGACACAGAGAAGAAGGTGGAGTTGTTGGCTTCTGTTGCCACGGCCTTGGCCAGGTAGGACTTGCCTGTGCCTGGGGGCCCGAAGAGCAGTATACCTCGCCAAGGGGTGCGCTTGCCTGGAATAAAGAGTGGACAGGAGTCAGCTGCTACCTGACTGCGAGAAGGGAACAAAGAAAACTTGAAGGCAGGGCTGGAGAAGCTGGCACAGGAGGCAGAACGCTTTTCCTACAAGCAGTAGTCCACATGGCAGTTCACAACTACACCCTCTTCTGGCCTTCAAAGGAACGCATGTATAAGGTGCACAAACATACATGCAGGCAAAACACCCATACACATAAAACCACATCGCAAAACAGAGTTAGTGCCGGGGTGCTGGTGGCACATATTTTAATCCCACTACTTGGGAGGCCAATGCAGGCAGATCTCTGTGAGTTCAAGGCTAGTTTGATGTACAGAATGAGTTCCAGGACAGCCAAGGATACACAGAGAAGTCCTGTCTTGAAAAACAAAACAAAATTAAAATAAAAACAAAGTTATAAAATTTATATAAAAAAAGGAAAGCCCTTAGCCACTGTTAATACAGAAAAAAAAATTCTATAAAACCACTGGTTTTAGAACACCTGTTGGGAATTCAGACCTCATCTTATTAATGACCCCCATGTCCTTGACATGGTATTGGCCAGCACTGGTTCTTGACCCCGCCTGGCCATTGAGATGGTCTATTCAAAGTTCAAACCTCATGTATCTCAAGCTCACCTGGAACTCACGATATAGCCGAGAATGGCCTGAACTTCCAATCATCCTGCCTGCCGAGTACTGAGATTACAGGGATATACCAGCACATCCAATTTACATGGTGCCGACCGAGGGTCAAACCCAGGGCTTTACAAGTGTTAGAAAAACTACAAATGAAGTGAATTCCTGCCCTACAAAAATGTTTTTTGTTGGTGTTGGGTTTTTGGTTTGTTGTTGTTGTTGTGTTTTGAGACACAGTTCCTCTGTGTAACAGCCTTGGCTGTCACAGAGATCCATACAAAAACATTTTTTGATGCCATCAAGAAGCCAAGGAGTTAGGGTCAGGGTCACTGGTAGAGTGCTTGCTTATGTCCCAGGTTCCATCCCCAGCAAAAGGAAAACAAAACCAAACCAAGTTACATGGTAGGTGGTGGGGAGCAGATACAACAGGCAAGCAGGCCGGGTCCTACCTTCTGTGAGCTGTCTGCTGAGGACTGGGCTCCTACCATCTATTCTCCACTTAGGGTGGAGCCCCAAGCAAGACTCCTCAGGCTGACAGTTTTATACCTGGGCTAGTGACTACATCCTTTTGTTTGTTGGGTTTCTCTGGGTGCCTTGGCTGGTGTAGAACTCACTCTGTTAACCAGGGTGGCCTGGCACTCAGAAATCCGCCTGCCTCTGCCTCCTGAATGCAAAGGCCTCCTCCCTTCTTACCTGTGAATAAGTGCGGGAATTTAATTGGCAGAATGACAGCTTCTTTGAGAGCCTCTTTAGCTCCCTCGAGTCCAGCCACATCGTTCCACCGGATGTTGGGCTTCTCCATCACGACAGCACCTGCAGGAAGGCCCAGACCGACCCGTGAGCACGAGTGGACACAAAAGAGGACCCATAACACACCCTACCGCCATGGACCTCAGGCCTCTTACCCATCAACTGTTCTTGTAATTTCTTTTTCTCTGGATTATCCCCTTCACTGTCACTGTCACTACTAGGAAAGGAAAGGGAACAGAAGATAAGTTGGTCCTCTATTCTGAGAGCAAGGAGGCTCTTTAAGACTAGCACGCTCTCTCAACTCAGCACTGGTGAGGGATGAACAAGCAAAGACCTCTGAATAAGAGGGCTACCCTCCTCCAGGAAACACTCATAACCCGCCCTTGCTTCTTCATTAAAGGAATAAGGAAAGCGGCAGCCGCCTCCTCCTGAGCACTAGTGAGGGAAATGGGCTCGGCTGGATTTAAAGAGCACCGACACATGGTCAGACCTTTCAGATGGACTCAAAAACAGACAACATGAAGTCAGCGACCCCAGAGAATTCAAAGGGTGGAAAAAGCATGAAGTTTAAAATTAAAATTACTAAGTTTAAAATTACATAGTGAGACCCTGTCTCAAAACAAAACCAAACAAAAACATTGAAGGGGAATATGCTCTCATGCCAACAGCCATCTGCTGTCCAGATCGGCATCACTTATTTTCATCCTCAGACCCTCCTTCCGACCTGTCTCTATCACATCCCCAATCTGCCTTTCATACTTGGAAATCAGACACTATGGACTGTTTAGTGAAAGCAGCTGTTAATGGGGCAGTGGTGGTGGCCTTTAATCCCAGGACTTGGGTGCAGAGGCAGGTGGATCTCTGTGAGTGCAAGGCCAGCCTGGTCTAGAGTGAGTTCCAGGACAGACTCCAAAGCTACAGAGTAGCCCTGTCTCAGGAAAAAGGAGAGCGCGCAGCTATTGGTATGTCATTAGTAGATGGAAACCCCGTGGGAAGGTACAATAGAAGTCCAAGGCATCATCGGCATCAAGAATGACAGCATCACATGAAATAAGAACACACAGTTGGGGACTGTGGTCTCATAAGCCGTATGCTCCAGCATACTCACCCCTTGCCCTCACTCTGATTCTCCTTGACTGGCTTCTTGCCATGTTTCTCTTTGTTTCGCAAATAATCTTTCAGCTTCTCTGCTCGGTCTAGGTACTGCACACACTTTGCTCGAATGCTCTCCTTGGCCTTGTCACTGTGCGCTTCATCTGCAAAAAAGAAACCCAGTGTGGCCTCCCTTCTCCCCCAGGTACTGTAGACAGGGGACACTGAGAGCAACTCACACTTGATGGCGTGGAGGAAATATTCCACAGCATGCTGGTAGAGCCGGAGCGCCTCCTCGTAGTTCTTGGCTTTGTCTTCCTCGGTGGCTTTTGTCACCAGATCGATGGCTTTCTGGAAAGGAAAGGTGTATAGCTCAGTGCTCCCTAGAGGATCCAGAGGGCCTTTGGGGTCACAAGCAGCAGAATGGGTAAGATGAGAGTCAGTGCCAGGCCTGTGGGCTTACTGGTTGTAGCCACTATGTCGCCCTACTTTCCTGACACCAACCGGAAGGGCTTGGAAGACAGCTCTCCTTCCTTGCAAATTCAGTGGTCAGAAGCCACCCCATCCTCCATTCCTTCTGGAGATTACAAATGGAAACTCACTAATGTCTAGGGTTGGGGCTCCAGGGGCAGGCCCATGGAGCAAGTCCACAGCCTTCTTCACTGCCTGAGGAAAAGATGGATTAGCTCTTGTAGTTCAACAAAGTCAAAAGCCACACTTGCCCAGAGGCCAAAAAGATGCAGGCAGATAAGAACATGCTTCATGGACCTAACAGAAAGATTTAGAGACAGTGCTAGCTCTCTGCTGCCCAGTTCCCTCTAGGCTCAGAAGACTTCCTGAACTGCCTGAAGCTCATGCCTGAGAGGGGAGGTTCAGGCACATAATAAGCCAGGAGCTCCAGGAACAAAGTGACAGCAAAGAGGAGCTGCCTTCTGGCTCTCTAAGAACTCTGTGAAGTCTTTGGGAGTCTCAAAGGCTCTGTGAGCCCATGCTTCCAGATGAACTGGAGGTCCTATACAGCCAATTTCAAAAGCTGCAGCTTCCTCAATCGGCAAAGCCTGGCCAGAATTCTCCTCCATCTGGTGTGGCACTAGCCGCCTGGCAGGCAGATCCCACTGCAGACCCTGCTTCAGCCACAGCAAACAATAACCTCCTGACCAGCTCTTGGCAGGGCCGGGACATTTGTTTAGCCATCCTCATCTGTAAGAAAGGCACACAGACAGCTCTGTAAGACAGCCAGGCTGGGGTGAGGAGACAGGCTACATGAGAGGAGCTCACTAGAATGACAAGACAGGAAAAGTGAGAGTGTGGGGGACTGCCATGCTTCCATCCTGCTGCATACACACTGCACGGCCAGCACTGCATACACACTGCATGACCTCCCTGGCAACTGAACATACCAGCCTCCTGGCAGCTCCTTAGACACCATGGAGAGAGTACCTGATCCTAGTGGCCTCCTTTCTCTACAGTCAACACCCTCATCTTTGGATTTTCCATTTAGTCTGACTTGCTTGGTCTCCCCTTTTAAATGGGGGATAGCAGGAAGGATCGGGGCTGGTGAGATAGCTCAGTGTGTAAAATCACTAGCTGTGAAAACTTGAAGGCCTCAGTTAAATTCCCAGAACCCATGGAGAAAGGATACCCCACACTGAAGGAGAACATATTATTCTTGGAAGCCTCTGACCTTCACACAGACAAATGATGTTTAAAATTAAAAATAAGGCAAGAAAGATTGTTGAGCAGTTACGAGCATTTGTTGCTCTTGGAAAGAAATCTGGTTTGTGTCCCAGCCCCTGCGTGGTGGCTCATAACTGTTTCCAGGTCTAGGGGATCAGATGTCCTCTTCTGGCCTCCTCAGGCATCAGGTACATATGGTGCACAGACATACATGCAGGTACAACACCCCTACACAAAATAAATAATCTGGAAAGATGACGCTGTGTTTAAAGTTACTTGGTACTCTTTTTTGTTTTGTGTTGATACAAGGTTTCTTGTATAGCTCTGACCGTCAGCGTGTAACTGATCTTGGCCTCTGCCTCCAGAGAGATGCTAAGATTAAGGTGTATTCCACCAAGCCTGTCTGCACTGGCTGCTCTTGCAGAGAATCTGGGTTTAAGTCCCAGCACCCATATGGTGGCTGACAACTCTCTGTAACTCCAGTGCTGGGGGATCCGAAACCTCCTTCTGGACTCTTGAGGACACCAGGCATGCAACGAGGTACATATATGAACATATATACATGCAGGCAAAACACATGCATACAAATAAAGCGGAGGCTCAGAACAATATGTGAGCTTCCTCTGTCCCCACAGAGCAGAGCAGGCCTGTCTCATCCCTGCAAACCACTATTAGGGCACCTACTGGTGCATTACTTTTTTCTGGCAACTAATGCTGTTATTCAGTTGCAGGAGATCTTAGTTTCAAAGGAGAAAAACAGCTCTGCATAACAGGAGGGGGGGGGGACAAATTAAACTGCCGGCCATGACACATCTCCAGTAACACCATGCCCAAGGGCTGATATGAAGGGGTAACAAAGCAGTGCTAGCAGGGGCTGACGGATTGTTTTCTAAGAAAGTCCAGTTATCAGGTATGCTAGGTTTTGTAGGCCATACAATATCTGCTGCACAAAAGTAGTCACAGACAGCATATAAAAGGATGAGCTGGGATGTCATCCAATAAAACTTTATTTATAGGCACCAAAATCTGAATTTCAAATTATGTTATGAAAGCCCCCCCAAGCCATTTAAGCAATGTAAAAGATTGTGACATTAATTTAAGCCAGCCAAGTCAGTCACAGAGAACCACACATTGTGTGACGCTCACTATTTAAAGAAAATCTCAGCTGTGTAATGGCACTTACTTTTAAACCCAGCACTTGTGAGGCCGAGGCACAAAGATCTCTGAATTCAAGGCCAGCCTGGTCTACAAAGTGAGAAGCAGGCCAGCCAGGGCTACACAGAAACTTTGTCTCAGGAAAAAAGAAAAAAAAAAAAAAAAGAAAAGAAAAGAAAAGAAAAGAAAAGAAAAAAAAAATTCTGGGCCAGCAAGATGGCTCAGCAGGTAACAGCACTTGCCTAATTTCAGGACAAAGATAAATCAAGCTTGAACTAGATGTAGGGAACACAACTTTAAGCCCAAGTCTGGAAAGACAGAGGCAGGTAGATATTTGTGAATTTGAGGCCAGTCTGGTCTATATAGCAAGTTCCAGCCAGGGCTACAGATTGAGACTCTGTCTCAAATAAAATAAAATAGAAACCAAGCTAAAACTGACCTGCCAACTAGCTTTCACAGTGCTGGAAGGTGCTCTACAGGTCCCAGGGAGAGAAAAGATATCAACAGTATCCCAGAGCCAACCATGCCTACAATGCTGACATGCTAGGCAAGCTGTGCTCATGTCCAAGAGTGGTACAAAGGTTATGGGGTACTCAGCTATGTCTGGCTTGACTCTGAGGCCTGCTCTACAGGAGAGAATTCCGGCCTGGTACTGCAAACCTGGTCGGAAGCACTTGGCTCAGGGATCACAGGCCCCAGGGAAGACCCTACTGCTGTTGTTGTTTTAGATGACATGTGGATGAACTAGCTAAAGACTTCTGATTTTACCCAGAGATCTAATCTAGTCCAGTGGTCCTAATAGAACAAGTGAGGACTCAGCCCTAAGTGGGACATCCATAGCAACACTTGTCTCCAAGGCTCAAGGAAGAACTTGGAGGAGAGGAAGGGAAGAAAGAGCCAGGGGATGTGGAGGAGTGCTGTAAGATGCTGTCTTTGGAATAATATGGCCACTATAGCCGTGACTACTGCACAAGGGCATTCAGCACTGACCGAAAATGCACTAAGTGCACTCAGCGGGTTATTAATAAAGGAAGAAGAGAGGAGGATGGGGGGGGGGATCGGGAAGGAGTTGGGGGCTCCTGGTGGGAGCTGGAAGTGTACAGTACCAAAATGCATTGTTTACATATCCGAAATGCCAAAGACTAAAGGAAATTCCAGAGGGAAAATAAACAAGATTGCTTACTACCAAGCCTGACAACCTGAGTTCAACACCCAGAAGGAGAGAAGTGACTCATGAAAGTGACCCTCTGACCTCCCACACAGTGAAATGGGAATGAGTATGTTGGCACTGACACTGCACACATACACACCATACATATACAGGCACACATAATAACATAAGTGTCTAGAACAGGCAATTCCACAGAGTGTGCTACATGGACAGGACGGTTGGGGAACTATGTCTAATGGCATAGAGTTTCTTTGGTGATGATACAAACCTCTAAAAGCATTGAATGGTACACTTTAAATGGGTGAACCATATAGCACAAACGCTCTATCTACTTAAACTGTTTCAAAACAGCCAGAAAAAAAAATTCTTGCTAACACTGGCCAGGCAGGGATTGAAGCTGACTTAACCCCTGGCAAACAAACAGGAAAGGATTCTTCCGACATATGGTGGGTTCTGGATCTGGATTCCATCTAATCCCAAACCTATACTCCAATGGAGTCTCACTCCTGCATTTCCATTTAGAGCAGCCATTCCACCCCCCAACAGGTATGTGAAAGCCACCCACTCTTTGATGTTCTGGCTAAAGTCCCTTCCTTAACGAAATCTTACTTGGTTCTGCCCAAGCGCTGACTTTTATTAGTAAAGCCTTATTGAGCACATGATATGCAGAACCTGTTACAAATGCTTCCCCTGAATTATTCCGTCTTGGGCCGCCTGACAACCACCCTGCAAGGGCACTGCCCATCTTACCGATGAGGAAATCCAACATTCCAAGATCAAATGAGTGTCAGGGCTGGGATTTACACTCAAGACTGAGGCCTGAACGTGTTTACGCTTTCTGACAGCTCTAGAATGAACCCTTCCTTTATTCGGGCGGCGCCCTGCACGATCTAGGGAATGAATGAAGGGTAGCTGACCGAGTAATGGGGGTGGAGGGGACTCTTTGGCAGAAGAAGGTCAGGGGGGCAGCCAGGGCGCGAAGCAGGAGCGAGTGAGCAGCGTTCCTGGAGCGACCTGCCGGACCCGGGCGCGCTCGGGGAGGAGGTGGCGCCACTGCAAGGCGGTAGTTCAGCCCCGGTTGCGCGTAGCGAGATCCGGGCTACTCCGTTCCGGCCCTGGCCGGAGCCCGATGTGGACATCCCTTGGGCTCAGAGCGAGGGAGAAACTGCATTTCGGGTGGGACGAGGCGGCCCTATCGGGACCGCCAGACGGGGCTCAGAGGAGGCCGCCACCCGCCCGTTCAGCGGCCCGCAGGCCCTGCCGACTTCGGCCATCGCGGTAGCGCCGCGCCCGGGTACCTGGAGAGTTGACGTTGTCATTTCATCTCCTGGGTCCACCCCACTCCCCGCGGCGCTGCTTGCGGCCTCGGTCCGGCCCGGAGGAACCGAGGTGGTGGGTCGGGCGCTGGGAGCCCGGCGAGAGGGCGTTCGGCGCGGGCACGACTGCCACTAGCAGCCGGAGCCTAGTCCGAGGATGAGCGATTAGCGCGGCCCAGAGCGGCCCAACCCGAGCCACGCGGCTGCCACCCAGCGGCCATGATCGGGAACTGCAAGTCTCTCCTCCAAGAGGGGAGGGGCCTGTCGGGGGCGGGGCCTCGTGGGATTCAGGTGAAGGGCGGGGCTGGGAATCTGAGAGGCGGGGTTGGGAGAGGGCAAATGCAGGAAGTCTTTGAACCGATTGCGGGGCTTTTAAGGGCCAGAGTGGGGCGGGACCCAGCAGCACCCCGCTTGGAGGACAGGGAGAGAAGGGAGGGGCGGAAAGACCAAGTAGAACCAGTACCCCACTTGAGTTAATGTCACCAGAAAAGTAAATCTAACTTCCTAGAGCTGTGTTTTCTGGGTATTTAATAGGTTATGACAGTCAGTATTTGCCTCGTCTGGCTTTCGGGAGCAACGAATAAGCTAGTGTACCCACAATGAATGCCTCACTGTGGCCTCTATCCCTGGTAATTATTATGATTTAATGACTCTGCCAGTTTTGTGATAAGTTTTTCATTTTAATTTTTTGTTTTGTAGTTCGAGACAGGTTTTCCCTGTGTAGCCCTAGCTGTCTTGGAACTGGTAGAGCAGACTGGCCTCAAATTTAGAGATCCACCTGCCTTTCCCTCCAGATTAAAGGCGTGCACCACAGGCTTGTGCTAGTTTTTAAAAGTTAACCTTTCTGGCCAAAGAGGTGGCGCAGGTAAAAGCATTTGTGCACAGGCCTCTCTAGTTCCCACATGGTTGGAAGGAGAGAAGTGAGTCGTCCTCCAATCACTACACTCCCTGCCCATCCCCATCCAAATAAATACGAGTAAATTTTTATTTCAGTGTTAACTTTTCTACCTTCTCTTAGGAAACTGGTATTTTGTTCGTTTTGTTTTCGTGGTCCTTGTAATTGAACTCAGGTCCTCTATTCGCAATAACCACTGAGCCAACCCACAGCAGTAAAAATGTTTTCCTTTTCTCTCTCTCTCTCTCTCTTTTTTTCCAGGCACATCCTTATGGTGCCAAGTATGGCTCCAATTCATTAGGTAGCTGAGGATGACTTTGAATTTCTGAACCTCTTGTCCCTGCCTCCCAGACATGCTGTCCTATATATCTTTGAGATTTTGTTCGTTTTTCTTGACAGGGTTTCTCTGTGTAACAGCCTGACTGTCCCAGAACTCATTTTGTAGACTAGGCTGGCCTTGAACTCTCAGAAATCTGCCTGACTCTGCCTCTGGAATGCTAGAATTAAAGGTACAGGCCACCATGCCTGACTATTTATTTATTTTTTCAGACAGTGTCTTCCTCTATAGTACTGTGTCAGTTCCAAAGGAAACTTTATTTCCCAAAATTCTGAAGTTGGCCAAAACCTAGCATTCCTCAGGAACTTGGCAAAGCTGGTTCCCCTCTACCAAAAAAGACATTTCCCTTGTCACTATCAGAGGGACAAATGGTTATCTGTGGTGTCTCTCAGCATAGTAAAGTGCATACTGACATCCAGGCTCTCCCCTCCCCCAAACCTCTCCAGTTCCTAGGCTTCTCTCCCCCAAACTACTCACTTCTTCTACCTCTTCTCATTTCTGATATGTGCCCTCTGGATGCCTCTCTGCTCTGCTCTCGTGGCCAGGCCCACTGTTGGTCATGTCCAGTCTACTGCTATCTCTCTCTGCTCTGGATTCTTCCAGATACCTCCGGTTATTCTCTCTCTCATAACTACAATAAAAGTCTTCCTCTGAGCCATACCATGGGGGCACATGCCTTTAACCCCAGCACTGAGGAGCCAGAGACAGGGGATCTCTGTGAGTTTGATGCCAGTCTGGTCTACATAGCAAGCTCAAAGACTGACAGAACTGCATAAAGATACCCTGTTTATACTGTGTGTGTGTGTAGGACAATGGAGTCAGTTCCCTTCTTCCACCTATAGATCCTGGTCATT
Source organism: Phyllotis vaccarum (assembly GCA_033318265.1). Taxonomy (NCBI): domain Eukaryota; kingdom Metazoa; phylum Chordata; class Mammalia; order Rodentia; family Cricetidae; genus Phyllotis; species Phyllotis vaccarum. The sequence continues at coordinate 106,880,986 of JARWLC010000008.1, read as the reverse complement.
AGGCTCAGGCTTGGTGGCAAGCACCTATATTTGCCTGTCCAAAGCTATTGTATTTTTTTCTTTTCTAAAACTAGTGTCTATAGTCCAGGTCTGCCCTTAATCTTCCTATGTAGCTAAAAATGTCATGGAACTTGAAAAAGCAAGGTCATGGGCTGAATAGATGTCTTAGTACTGTAGAATACTGGCTGTTTTGCCAGAGAACCTGAGTCACTCACATTGTAGCTAATGACTGTCTATAACTACAGTTCCAGGGGATCCAAGGCTGCCTTCTGGCCTCTGTGGGCACTGAACATACAGTCATACATGCAGGAGAAACACTCACACACAAAAAATAAAGTATTATTTTTAATTATTGAAAAAAAGAAAAAGCAAGGCTATCTTTTTCTTCTTCTAATATATTCCTGATCCTCCTGACACCATCTCCCAGATGCTGAGATCGCTCTAGCACACTAGGGGTTGGTGTGGTTCTTTTGCATTTTAAACAGATGAATCTAGCATCCGTTTAGGAAGCGGCTTGCAGGGATAGCCTTAGCAGCCCAAAGCTATCGTTCAGAAGAGAGGGAGGAAGTTTGTAGCAACATGGAAGAACACAGAGGGAGAGGTTTGAGACAGTGAATCCTGAGTGTGTAAAGGAGGACATAGGTGAGGGGGAGGTTTTTTCAATTTGTTTTATTTTGGTTTTTCGAGACAAGCTTTCTCTGTGTAACACCCTGATATTCTGGAACTCACTCTGTAGACCAGACTGGCTTCGAACTCACAGAGATCCCGCATACTGAAGTAGGCTCTTTAAAGGCATGCACCACCACCCAGTGAAGGAGAAGGTTTTTATTGTAGGCATGAGGGAGAGTACAGCCAGAATGTCTGGAAAAGTCCAGAGCAAGGAGGGAAAGCAGTGGACTGAACAGGGCCAGCAGATTGGACAGGGCCATGAAAGGAGGTTTGTGTGAGGGAGCAAGAGAGGAAGAGACCAACAGATAGAGCCACGAGAACACACAGCACATGGGGCTCTGCTGGATCCTCTGCTTGTTTTTCTGAGATATCCCTGGGAAGTCTACTCTTTTCTGAAGGGAATGGGAGGAGAGTGGAGGTAGAAGGGAGGGGAAGCTGTGGTCGGGATGTATATGAGAAGAATAGAAAGACATTTATTTGTGTGTATATTTGTGTGAATATATACTACCTGTGTATGGAAACCTGTGGAGGGCAGAAGAGGTTGCCAGATCTCCTGAAGCTGGAGTAACAGGCAGCTGTGAAGTGCCATGTGGGTACTGGGACCAAACTCAAATCCTCAGGAAGAGCAGCAAGGGCTTTGAACCCCTGAGCTGTCTCTTCAGCTCTACGACAGATATTTTAAATGTAGGCTGAGGTATGAGAGTTTAGAGAAGTTGAGGCACTCAGAAGGAAGGAAGACACACAGGAGCATGAGTGTGGGTCTTTCAAAGAGTCGCTGACCCACTGTGGTTCAGGAGGTTAAAGTGCCTGTCACCAAACCTGATGACCTGAATTTTATGCCAGAGCCACAGTTCACTGTTTTTCCGTAGCCATATACAGGATTGTTGGTGGGAACTGAAGTGAGTATCTTTAAAGATGAGCAGAGACCACAGGGACCACAGGAAAGCTCTAGAGGGCACTGGGCAGGATTATCGACAAGCTCCCTAGAAGAGGGGATCCATCTTTACTGCAAACAAAAATTATCAGGTGTTGTCTGAGGAAAGGCAAGAGGCTCAGTCCAAGGTCAAGGTTATATAGCTGAGGCTGGCCTTGAACTCCCACAATTCCACCTTCACAGAACTAGGATTATGTAGGTGTGCACCGTCACACCTGGTTCCAAAGTAGTTTTAACAACAGAAATGTCATTTTCTCACAGCTCTGGTCCTGGTCCAGGATTATGGTTTATGGTTTCTTTGGATGTCTCTCCTTGACTTGTAGTTCTCTCTCTGTCTCTCTCTTCTGCATCATTCTGTGATTTTCCTCACTATGGATATGGATGCTCTTGTCACTCAAATCCAAGGTTTCAGAGGATTGTTTTGAAATACAAAGGACTTGAAAGACTGTTTTCTGTTTTTTTTTTTTCTTTTTCTTTTTTCCTTTTTTGTGCATTGGTGTTTTGCCTGCGTGTATATCTTTGTGAGGGCATCAGATCTCAGAGTTACAGATGTAAACTGTAAGTTACAGGCAGTTGTGACCTGCCGTGTGGGTGCTGGGAATTGAACCTGGGTCCTCTGGGAGAGCAGTCAGTGCTCTTAACCACTGAGCCATCTCTCCAGCCCTGTTTTCTTTCTCTGCTTCAGGGTCTTCAAAGGAGGGAGACTGCAGGGTCTCTCACGTTAACACTCTTACAGTCTGCAGAGCACCTGCAAAAAAAAGGTCCTTTTGACCACTTCAGACACTAACATGGTTTCCTTCAGCCACCTCAGGATCTATGCCCGCATTTCTTCATTGTACCGAGATAGTGACCACTCCAAAATCTCCATTCTAACTTAATCCTGTCCTTGAGGACCTTTGCTCACTTTCTGAGATTTAATATTGGAGTTTTAAAGGACATGCTCCAATGACAAGTGCTGGCTTTGAGGCCCACAGGCTGTCTTTTTTTTTTTTTTTTTTTTTTTGGCTTGGTCCACCCTGTATTCTCTGGTGATTTAATTTGCTCTCAGAACCTGCTACCCCCCCCCCCCCCCCCCGAGAGCTTTCCAGGAAACACACCTCAGCTTCAGCACATCCCAAGAAAACTCTGTGCAACACAGTTGCTTCTAAGCACAGGGATTTCATCTCAGCATGCTCTGGAGAAGCCAGGCGAGAGTCTGAACTCAGTCACCCCTGGGTTCTGGAGTCAGTGCTGCTATGGCTGAGTGGGAAGCAAGGAGGAGGAAACGGGGAATCCAGGCACTAAATTTAAGTTTCAGGGGGCTGGCTGACACGACATGTTTAGACTTGATAACTTCACATTCCTCCTCACTGGAGCAGATAATTCTTAGCTCACACACTTTCAGTAGAACAGGACTGACTTCTACACGCAGTTAATGCCATTTTCTTCTTCATAGCTCTCGGTCCTAGATTGGGTTCTGCTAGATCAAGGTTTTTTGTTTGTTTGTTGGTTTGTTTTGTAAACCTAAGCTTGGACCAGTGAGCCACCTCAATTAGCCAGTACAGCCTACTAAAATCAGAAATGAACACAGTAGTGTCCTGGGGTTTATATTAAGGCACAGGCTCTTACCAACTTGTTAAGGAAGCTTGGGCTTTTTGCTTATAACACCAGAGGCAAGAGGATCACCACACGTTCAAGGTCAACTTGGTCCCCAGAGATCTGTCTCAAAAGAACAGCTAAATATATAGAGCAAAGGTAGAGTGCTTGTGTTGCATTGGTGAGGCTAACTTCTGGCTCTCTACAAAAACAATGAAATAGTTTTGTCCTGAGTACACACCCAGGACAGAAAGAAAAGGGACCAAACCCAGGTCTGTGATGATGAAGTTTTTCAATGATGTGCCACTGCCTCCCGAGTGCTAGGATTAAAGGTGTGCACCACCATGCTTGGCTCCAAAATTAGTTCTAAAAGTGGGGTTGCTGGGCTGGAGAGATGGCTCAGCAGTTAAGGACACTGGCCGCTCTTCCAGGGGAACTGGGTTTATAGTCAACACCCACATGTTGACCCACAACCATATGTAATTTCAGCTCCAGAGGAACTAGAACCCTCCTTTGGGCCTCCATGGGCACTTCGTGCACATGGTGCATTTACATATATGCAGGAGAAACACCCATACATATTAAAAAAAAGAGCGATCTGCTTCAGAATGGTGTCAAATCCATTTGTTTGCCAATTGTGCCATAAATTCTGTACCCACCTTCGCTGCTACGGAAACTGTTTCCAAGGAAGAGAGGCAGCTGAAGTGTCCTGGAGTGAGTGTGGTTGGGAGGTTGCAGGCAGGGAAACGGGAGCAGTGTTTTCAGTGGCTGGGTATTATTATGGTAGCAAATGTGATGGCTATTTTTGTTTGCAACTTGACTATATCTGGAACTAACTAAAATCCAAATGGCTGTGCACACCTATGAGGATTTTCTTTTTTGGGACAAGGACAAGGTATCTGTGTGTAGCCCTGGCTGTCCTGTATGTAGATCAGGCTGGCCTTGAATTTGCCTGCCTTTGCCTCCCAAATGCTGGGATTAAGGCATGCACCATCATCACCTGGTTTCTCTATTTTTTTTAACACTTCCTTTAGTTCATATGTGGGGTGTGCCAAGTGTGTGCAACTTCTGGGAGTCATTTTCTCTGTCATGTGGGATCCGAGGGACTGAACGCAAGTCATCCCTGGTCCAAGGTCTCTGCTGAGCCCAAGCACCTGTGTTTTCTAACTCCCAGGCCCTTGATTAGGGGGTGACTGAAGAAGTGTCCCAGACTGAAGAGATGAGATAAGCAAAGGTAACACATGGTACTGGGTATAATAGGCCAGAAAGCAAAGGGAGATCCTCCGGGGAATGCATGGAATCATCTGCATTGGCTTGGTGGGGGTGTTGGTCTTTATCTCATGTGATTTTCTGACAAGGAGGGAAGACAGTGGCCACCAAAGTGCCTTGTATGGTAATTCATGTGGAAATTTAAGGGTAAAAGAGTGCCTGCCAGAACAAATGTGAAAAATGCTAATAATAAGGAAAGATGGCCAAGGGGAGACAAGCTTTTGGAATGTATGTCAGCAGGTCCCACACTGGCCGAGGCTGGTTCAGCAGTTCTCCAGCCTCAGCCTAAGAGTTGCTGGGAGAAACTTTCCTGTCAGTCTGAAACTATGTCCACATTCTAAAAAACAAGAGACGATGTTTAAAAGCAACTTTTTATTTACAATATAAAGGTTACAAAGGCATATATACTTATATATATAATAACCTTAAGTTACAAGTTTTCATTGTAATATACAATGCTATATGTTGATGTGCAACCCAAGGGAAGTGTATAGAGTACATAAAGCTTTTTTAAAAATTAATACACACTGCCCTGTTTTATGTCTTGGGTCTTTGATTTGGTAGCCAGAAACTTGAGACATTTTAAATAAGACTTGAACAGAGGTCTTATTTAAATAAAGGATTCAAAAGAGAAAAACCAACAAAAAAAAGCCCAAAACAACCATGGTAGAAATTCATTCCTTTTTGAGAGTTTCACTCTCTTGAGCTGGCTTGATGCTCACTAGGTAACCGAGGATAGCTTTTCCCTGCTTCTCACCTTCCAAATGGGCATTGGGTTCACAAATGTAGCCACCACACCTGGTTTTCTATGGTTGGTGCTAAGGGTCAAATGCAGGGCTTCCCGTGAGTGAGGCAAGCCTTCTTCCAACTGAGCTACATCACCAGCCTTACTTTGGCTAGCTTTCTAAGTCTTTACACTTAGCAAAAAGAGAGTAGTGTGGGAAATAATACACACATGTGGGTAATATCAGGGTGTGCATAGGAGTAAAAAACAGGCTATGCTCTGCAAGACTTCAGGTCTGGCACCAAAGAGATTACTTGGGTACTGAGATCTCCATGCTGAACACATCCAACAGACTGTAACTGTAGCATGGGCATTCTGCACTGAAGGAGCTCTGACCGGGATCTAAATGAGGGTCTCAGAGGCTGCAAAAACCTGAACCCTTTTCTCTCTCCAATCCTAATTCAGAAAACACCAGCAAGATGCAACCAATACCCACTGTTTACAGGACTTGACAGAAAGCACTTCTTCCATCCTGAAGAGCTGATGGGCAGCAATACTATATGCTGGTTTTGATAAAATAGTCACTAGCACCTGATTGCCAATGGGCAGGTTTAAAGAGTAAGACACTAAAGGTGTGACCTCATTTTCACATATGACTCCAATACACTTAAAAACAGGTGAAAGAAGCCTACATCCTTATGCCACCCCTACCACAGAAAGCTCAGGTGCTGTCTGGGAACGATTAAACATGTCTGAAAATCTAGACTGACAGGATAATAATTGAAGGCAAGATGATTGAAAGGGACTGTCATTGTAGGAAAATTCAGCCAACCTCTCTCCCTTTTTTGAGGTCTTTTTCTACTGACTTTGAACACCAGTGTGTTCTAGAATAAGTGGAATCTTGCTAATTTTTAGGACTTATTTTAAGATTTATTTTATTATGATGTATACAATATTCTGCCTGCGTGTATGCTTGCACACCAGAAGAGGGCACCAGATCTCTGTGAGCCACCATGTGGTTGGTTGCTGGGAATTGAACTCAGGACCTTTTGAAGAGCAGTCAATGCTCTTAATCTCTGAACCATCTCTCCACCCCTGAATTTATTTATGTATTGCATGTATGTGGGTGTTTTGTCTGCAGGTGCATCACACACCAGAAGAGGACATTGAACCCGACATAACTACAGCTATAGAGGGTTGTGGGAATTGAACTCTGGACCTCTAGAAGAGCAGCCAGTGCTCTAACTGCTGAGCCATCTCTCTAGCCCTGACATCTTACTAATCTTTAATGCCATTTGGTTGCTTATTAATGGAGAAAAAGTTTAGCTATGATATGTATAAGTACCTTAAAAAAATAAGATGCTTAATTGGTATGTATGAAAATGAATAGATGAGCAATGTTTAGAAATGTTTTACTGCCTATCTAAAAGAATAATAATAATAAAAAAATAAGCCGGGCATGGTGGTGTACACCTTTAATCTCAGCATTCTGAAGGCAGAGGTAGGCTAATCTCTGCAAATTTGAGGCCAGCCTAGTCTACAGATTGAGTTTGAGGACAGCCAGGGCTGTTAACACATAGTAACCCTACCTTGAAAAACCAGCCAGCCAACCAACTAACCAAACAACCAACACACACACACACACACACACACACACACACACGTATCTGAGAGCAAAAAATAGTTTGCAAAAGGCATATTTATATATTACATTAACTTCACACACAATTTTTTTTGAGCTGAGTTTCATGTATTCCATGTTCACCTCAAACTCTTCACATAGCTGAGGATGGACTTGAACTTGAGCTCACTCTTCCTTGCTTCCTCAAACTGCACTTCACATACTGAAGCTAGAGAGATGGCCTTGTGGTTATGAGCACTGACTATGTGCGAGGGCTTGGGGTTTAGTTGCCATCACCCACATGAATGTCTTATGACCCTCTGTGGATTCAGTTCTGAGGATCTGATGCCTTTTCTGGCTTCCTCAGGCACCAGGCATGGATATGTAGGCAAACACTCATATATATATAACATAAAACTAAACAAATCTTAGGAAGTGCTTTGATCCAGTCACACAAAGTGGGATAGGAAAATAGAGGTGTCAAGAAATGGTGTTCATGTTTACAGTCTGAAGCTGGTGAACAGCTGTAACTCCTGGCACTCAGTTCGAGGCAGGAGAATCAACAATTTGAGGCTGACCTAGGTCATATGAGAGAGTATGTCTAAAAATCAAGAAGAAAACCAAAGCATGTTATTCTGAAATTGAAGAGGCTGGGGAATAATGAGTATATAACTTGGTGGTACTGACTGTAAACTTAGCACGCCCAAGGCCCTGCCTGGGGTCAATACCAATACCTAGCATTAAAAAAAAAACAGTAAGAAAGAACTCATGTTTTTGTGAATTAATATAACGATTTTTCTAGTTGATTTGGCCATAGCTGGAGACAAGAGAATAATGTGCTTTCTGTGGCTATTTCCTGAACCTCACCCTGAAATTCTCATGTTTGGTAAACTTGCATTACTGATCAGTCAGATGTGTGTGTTTGTTTTCAGCAGTATTCAGAGGGCCAGGACCCTATGAGCTACACCTCTCCAGGCCATTTCAATTTTAAAAAGAGAGCAGGTTCAGATCAGCTACTTGGGCAGTTTATTGCTAGAGAGAATAACTTCCATTTACATCACTATGGTGTGAAGCAACTATGTTGCTGGGAAATACATAATTCTGACACTCAGCATTTCTATCTATCATTGCACGTCACAATCAAAGGTGAACGTCACAGTCAAAGGTGGAGCTGACAGACGCCTCAGAGTAACTGCCAACAGCATTTAAAGGTTGTAGTAGAAATTAAAAATCATTCTAGATTACTAAATAATTAAAACAACAGCACAGAGAAGTAACAATGGGAAAATAAAGTCTCTTTTATCTTCAGCAGAGGAAAAAAAGCACAGAACAATTATAATGTCATGGAAAGGTTCCCAAGCTCACAGACTATAATACCACTGGCTCATGTGCCAACACGACAGAAACACTGGGAAGAATGAGCATGACTTGTAAAATTTAACTAAAGTTTATGCAACCTCAAAAAAAGGGCCCCCCTCTTTTTTTAAATGAAAAAAGACTTTTAATAAATAAATAAATTTATGCAATCTCAAATTTATCTATTTTATTTTTTTTTTTTGAGACAGGATCATATATAATCCAGCTGGTCTTGAACAGGCTACACTAATCTTTAGTTCTGCCTGCAGCTACCAAGTACTAGAATATTGTTGTTTTCAAACAGTCTTGCTGTGTAGCCCTGGTGCATGGCAAACCTAGTTTAGCTTCCCAAGTACTCAGACTACCATTATAGTGCTACATATTAAAATCCATCCAGAGCAATGTGCTTTTGAGAACTAAGTGACCTGGCATTTGACTTCCTCATTAGAGATGAAGAGCTTGCTTCCTTCCTTTCCTGGGCCATTGGTCATGGGTGCTGAGATCTGAACAGCAGTCCTCATGGTTGGCAGCAAAGCCTTCTTAGCATTGAGCCCAGATTTCTTTTTGTATTTGTTTTGTTTTGCTTCTCTGGGTAGCCCTGGCTGTCCTGGAACTCCATATGCAAACCAGGCTGGCCTGGAACTCAGAGATCCACCTGCCTCTGCCTCCTGAGGGATGGGATCAAAGGTGTGCACCACTGTCCCAAGCACAGTTTTCTAAGGAGCCAGTCATTCTTGCACCTAGAGCTGCTGGTAGCCACTGGAGAGCGGAAGCAGAATGTCTGGATAGTTTAAATATAATGTACAATCAATAGCTTAAACCAGTGAGAATATTAAATTATAATCCAGGTAGGTGTCCAACAAAGAACAGAGAACGTGCTGGAGTCTCGTTCCTGACTGTTGAACTCTTACCAGGTGGGGCTTTCAATAGCTAGCAGCTTGGAAGGTGATTTGAATTAAAACACTTGGGAAGATTCTTCAGTGGGTTTGAAACCAAATCCATGTGCATTTAAATTTAAACAATAAGACTGAGTTTCTTACAAAATTTTAAGAAATCAGTAATTTTCTCCACACATTTTTGTTCATCCAAACCATTCATAGTAAAACTGGGGGGGGGGGGCATAATTGTGTTCAGATTCTACACAGCTTAATATTTTTTGGTGAAAATAATTTCTTATTTAGAAAGAATAAATTTTGGTTTATCAGCTAAGTGCATTCATTCAGTTAACAAAGCTTTGCTACTATTATGTTCACGAGGATGAGGAAAAGAAATCAGAAGCCATGTTAGCTTTTTGTTGGCTAGAGAGATTTTTCTGCATATAAAAAAAATAAATAATTCAATCTCTTCTACCATGCAAATAATTTCCAGCATCAGAGCTCAGACATAAAAAGACAAACAAACAAAAAAAGAAAACAAAAAAACAAAATTATCAAAACCCCACCAGGCACTGTAAGACTCACCCTAGTCTACAAAGTGCTAAACATAGCTTTAAAACAGGTAGATGGCATTAAAGTAACATTTCTGATAGCCCATACATGTCCCATGAAACTCTCTTAACAAGTTGGTAACTTTAGTTATTATTATCTAATACAGCATACACATGAGCATTCCGTTGATTGATAACATCAGCTTCCTTTAAATTCTCTTTCTTGTGGGGAGGAGACTTCTCATGCCAAGATTGACAACCCAGGTATGGAATACAAATTGACCTAGGAAGTGGTCCATCAGAACTACGTGCTCTGCAGTTTCCTTTCCTGGATTCTACAACATTCCCAATAATATTTAAAAAAAAAAAAAGAAGAAGAAAGACAATTTAACTGATTCTATAAAAAAGGTGACTTATCAAGGATGTTGTCTATTTTTAGTTATTATTTGAAAATATTTTTACCATATTTTGATATTTGAGTACAAAACTGATAATACAGGTATGTTTCAAAATGTCTCAGACTCACAAAAAGCATTTCACTTGTGGTTTGAAAAATTCAACACACTTAGTTGACCACACTAAGTGGTGGTCGCTGCGATAGCTTCTGAAACACGTGGCTTAGGGCCCTTGCTCTCAGGGCTGTTGGCAACAAGGACACCACCCATAAGCCTCCATTTAACAACAGGACTCAAATGTAATATTAAAAACTCAATAGGACACAGTCCTCAGATAAACAGATGCCCACCTTACCTGTGCCACTCTTCCCCGGACAGGGTGCCAGAAGCTCCAGTCAAACTAAGGGTTTAGCCTTTCACACCAATATGGAAGGCTTCAACTCTACTACTGAAGCCCAAGCCATTCCTATCTCCTAGTAACAAGAGCATCCAAGCACTCCACCCAAGGTTCTCCTATTGTAGTTCTGCTTTCTGAACTCTGCTGGAACATTAAAACACTTTTTCTTTTTTTTTTGAGTTGAAGATGTATCACGAATGGATCCAATCTCAGGATTATATCTTTTTAAAACACAAAAAGCTCTTGAAAAATATTCTTTAGATTTTAATTTCTAGTGTAAAGTGGATCTTAACATTGGTTTTTGGTGCTTCCAATACCTGTTTGAAGCTGGGGTGGGATGGACACTCCTCCCCAGGCTTTGTATGCTGTGTGACTGCAGAGAGCAGAACAGTGGGGTCACCACCTCTGCTTAGGAATCTGTTCTTTCCTCTGGCCAACCTGTCAGTCAAGGCACCAAACTAAACACCAGGTTCTGCATGAACAGCTGTTTTCTTTCCTTGTCTCCCTACCCCATTGCATCCCCGTGCAGCATCCAGAGAAATCTAGAAAATGACAGCTATTTCTAGAGCATAGAAAACCCTTTTTGTTCAGATTTTAGGGACTGTGTTAATCTGGATATTTTATATAGAGAAATGATTTCAAAATGTTTCTACACACATCTATTTCCTTCCAAACCTGGAAACAACAAGCTGAGTATGATCTTCGAGCCCACAAAACCAGCTAGCACCCTGATGCTGAGTCATGAGGACATCTGGCCATTCTGAACAAAAGCAGGTGACTGCTGTGGTCGGTCTTATCACTACCCACTCAGGGCATGTTGGGAAGCCAAAGTGAACCTTGAGTGAAGGCGACTTGTCCTTACTACTTTGTGGCCACAAAAGTCCAGTGCCAGGATCTTTCCTGGCCTCACAATGCCATGTGCCACTTTACATGGCTTCTGTGCTGCAAAGCTAATGACCCACAAAGACACCACTGAAAGATGCCATTAAGGAACCGACCTCAAGGATGACTCTTCAAAGCTGGATGGTATCTCTAGAATGGCAGTGAGATCCAGTCATCTAAACAGTTACTAATAAAGCTCCATGGACCCTAACCAAAGGCACATTTGGTAAGCAATAAGAAATGGCTTAGCTTAAAATGAGGCTCTTTCTTTCAAAATAAACCTTAGACCATCTCCTGGCTCCTACCAAATATAAACTCAAAAACTAAAAGAAGCAAAACTCCTCTTTCAGAGCAGCAGTTTCCAACTTGCTTTGCAACTTGGCCAACCATACACACAGACACACACCACAGGGAGTGGGTACTGAAGGCAAAGGCAACCGACTAAAGGCAGCACTCATGAGTGTCAGAGCTGGGGTCAGAGGTGGGGTGTGGGGGGCTGGGTGAGATCATTGAGAGCCTGGTGGATGGAAGAACCTTTGGGGAAGAGCAGGTAAAGAGAGTAACACTGTGTGCCATGGGCCTGTGCAGAACGCCTGAGGGATGGGTTGCTGCACACTAGCAGAGCAACAGTTATCCTAGCCAGAGCTCAACACCAAGCCCCAAATAAATCCTACCGGAAGAAAAGGCTATCTGTTTACATCCAAAGAGAAACCTAAAGAGGCAGCCTTCATAACGGGAAATAAACATAATTACTTGGAGATCATATTATGAAATGAGACAATAAATCAACAGCTTCAGTTGGAGCTTAATGCAGTCTAGACCGTCTGAGCGGCTGTGTGGGGAAGGCGGCCCTCTTTAACCCTGTGGTTTCAGCAGTGATCTGAGTCCTTGGGAAGGCACTGAGATGAAGGACAGCAAGGCCTTCTTTGTGTGCTTCTTTGTTGTTGAAGATTTTTTTATTTTCTTTTTTTGTTGTTTTTTGAGGTGGAAATACTTCTTGTGACGTCACTGCCTCTTTCTTGCCCTTTGCTACTCATACAAGCAGTCCCATTCGAGTGACCTTGGCGGATAAGAACGTGTGTACCACAAATACAATCGGCTTTGGACAAGAATGCAGGTCCATAGTCTGTGGAGAAAGGACATGGGTTGTGACTATACTACACACCTTAATAAACAAAGGCATTAAGTAAATTTAGATATGATCTTCTATTTCTTTTCTTTCCTGTTTTTTCAAGGCAGAGTAGCCCTGGTTGTCCTGAATCTCACTCTTAGATCAAGTTGGCCTTGAAACTCAGAGATCTATCTACCTGCCTGACCCTGCCTGACCCTGCCTCCTCCACATTGGGATTAAAGGCTTACACCAGCACACTGGCTCTACTTCTGGTGTTTGGTATTTTGTTTTTTTTCATTTTTAATGCATTCTCTTATAGGCCAGGTGAGCCTTAAATTTATTGCATAGCTGTGGATAACCATGAATTCCTGACCTGCCCGCCTGGATTTCCAGGGTGCTGAGATTATAGGGATGTGTCACCATGATCAGATTTATGTGGTGCAGGGAATCAAACCCAGTGCTTTTGCACGCTTGGCAGGTACTCTATTAACTGAGCTACCTTCTAATGCCTGAGTTACATTTCTTAATTATTGTGTGTGCATACTTGTGCACGTGCATGTTTGTGTATAAATGAGCACATGAGTGCCACAACATGTGTCAAAATACAGTTTACAGAATCTGGATCTCTCCTTCCACCACGTACATCTCAGAGACCTATCAAAGGTCATGAGGTTTGGTGGCACCTGCCTTTACCTGTTGAGACACCTGTATGGCTCTTTCGATGCCCCTTTTTGAGACAGGGTCTTACACTGGCCTGGAAGTTGCCACTTAAGGTAGGCTAGATGGCCAACAAGGCCCAGGGATCCATCCATCTTTGCCTCCCAAATACTTGAATTACAAATGTGTGCTATACCTCCAGCTTCTTTAATGTAGATCTTTTGGGGATTGAACTCAGGTCCTCACACATGTAGATCAAACACATTACCCTCTCATCAGTTCTCAGACAAAACTTTAAAACCAAACAAAAAACAAAAAACAGTCCCACTGATTGATGACACATGCCTTTAGTCTCAGGACTTAGGAGGCAGAGAAGGTGGTTTTCTGAGTTCAAGGCCAGCCTGGTCTACAGAGTGAGTTCCAGGATAGTCAGGGCTATGCAGAGTCTTATAAAAACAAACAAAAACAAAACCAACCCAACCCAGTGCCATACTGAAAACCAGTGAACAATGTCCTGGCTCTAATGGAATGTCAACTGTTAGGCCACAGGAAGTAAGAAGCAGCAAGAGGGTTGGGGATGAGGCTCAGTGGTAAAGCACTGCTCAGCATGCAGAGGCCTTGAATTCAGTATCCAGCGACATAAAGGGAAGCAAACAAGCAAACCAAAGGCAGAAACGGCTGATGCAGACAGGCTCTGGTCCTTCAGGGTGGCATCCAGTAGACTTGTTCATGGTTTTAGAAACATTCTCACCAGTTCTCCCTCGGGACCACCAAAATCCAGATAGAGATTTCTGATGCCATCGTCAGCAGACATCTTCAGGTGTTCAAAGGGATAGCGGTACAGTATGCTGCTGGAGCCCCCATTGTCTCTGGAGATAGTGAACCCATGTTCATAGTGGACAGTGAATTTTACCTCTTGGCCACTTAAGGTACAGCCTATCAAAGACAAGAAAAATCACATAATAAAGATCCTATTTTAGTTATCAAGTAGAAAAGGATTCTTATAGTTTCAAACAAGAAAATCTTTTCTTGAGATTATGAGGCCTAAGCTGCTTAAATTTTCCCAAAATATAAAATTTAAAAATTTATTATTCTGTACTCACTTTGTCAGCACATATATTAAAATTGAAACAATATAAGAAGATTAGCATGACCCTGTGGAAGGATGAGACACAAATTCATGAAGCAGCACATACTGTTTAAAAGAGCTGGTGGTCCTGTGTCTATAAGAAAGCAGGCAGAGCAAGTCATGGGGAGCAAGCCAGTAAACTGTACTCTCTACGGCCTCTGCATGGGCTCCTGCCTCCAGATTCCTTGCTTTGCTTGAATTCCTGCCCTTGGGGCTTTTAGTGATGAACTGTTACATGGAACTGTGAGTGAAATAAACCCTTTTCTCCTCAAGCTGTTTTTGGTCATGTGCTCCATCACAGCCATAGTAACATTAACTAAGACAGGGCCTATTTGGGGGAGAGAAAACAGTATGGGGCTATGTGAGTGTAATGGGGAATGAACATGAGCAAGACATAATGACAGCACGCATGAAAATGTTATAATGGGTAGCTGGGGAGATGACTCAGTAGTTAAGAGCACTGGCTGCTCTTGTTTTGATACCAGCATCCACATGGCATCTCACAACTGCCTGTGATTCCAGTTCCAGGTGATCCAACACCCTCTTCTGGCTTCCATGGGCACTGCATCCATGTGGTGCACATATATACATATAGGCAAAACAGTCACACATGAAATGGTGAAATCTATCAATTTGTATGTTAGGTCAATTTAACTTCAGTCTAACGCATGCCAGCTGCTATTGTCACCTCTCCTCTCCCTGACCCTCACCATCCCCACTGCTCTGGTTACTATGTCTCAATCCATGAAGAGACATTGGCTTTTTTCACATTATATGGAGAATTACTTATTGTAAAAATTATTTACTGGCAATTGATTATGTAAAACCCGTCACAATTACTAAATAGAAAGACACATATTTAAAAAGTAACTTCTTTTTCTTTTCTTTTTTTCCAAGACAAGGCCTTGTGTAGTAGCCCTGGCTGTCTTAGACCAGGCTCTGGCTCTGCAGACCAGGCTGGCCTTGAACTCAGAGATCTGCCTGCCTCTGCCTTAAACTAAAGGGGCGCACCACCAACACCCACACTAAAGGTAACTTCTTAAGAAGTCCCTAATGTAAACACACGTAAGTAAAGCCAGGAGGAGAGAGATTTATTCACTAAGGAGTCAATTAGTGTTGTTAGCTATTCTCTACCTTCCTGTGTCTGTATAGGTGCATGCACAGGTGCATGTGTGTAGAGGCCAGAGGACAAACCTTGGGAATTGTTCCTCCTCAGTTGCTATCTGCCTTCTTATTAGAAACAAGCAAGATCTCTTGTTGGTCTGTCCACTAAGTCCCAGGGATCCCTGGCACTGGAACTATGCACATGAGCCAGCACAGCCGGATTTAGATGTAGACATGGGTTCTGGGGGTTGAACTTCACTCTTCATGCTGTGTGGCAAGCAGTTTATTTTTCCAGCCCACGTCTTTTTATTTAGTACTTTTTATTTATTCTGTAGTACTGAGGACTGACTTTCAGACCTCTACATGGTACCATAGAGCTCTATTTCCTATCCCTACTCTGCGCTTCTTAAGACCAAAGACTGGTATTAAGAGGCTGAAGACCTAAAGATACAAATGTTTTATGCCACAAATCCTGCTTCTGCTACTGGAATCAGTTACTTTGTTAACTTGTAGTTCTAGGGAGTTCAGTGTTTCTGGAAAGTTCTTTGACCTGACCCTACAGCCGAATGAGAGACAGAGTGAAAGTGAGGGTAAGCAGGGGAGAGAGAGGGAGAGACAGATAGACAGACACTGACTCAGGCTCTTTTGAGAATTGTAGGGCAACTTTGACAGGAGTAGATCCCTAGAACTGTGTCAGAGAAGGGCTGGGCTAGTGCTCCTGCTTGGCAGTGTAAGAAAAGCCTCCCTATCAAGTCCAATCAATAAGCTAATTACAGAGGACACTGTACAATTCTTACAGCTTTTAGTCAAGTCATAGCTTTTATCTCTCTCATTAGAAAACACAGCTCTTGGTAGATACTAAAGTCCATAGCCAATATTTCCTGATCTAATGAAAGAAGGGGATTGATACTGTGTATCATGAATATGAGTCATCAGAGAAGAAGGGGAGTCCAGCACTGCTTAAGAGCAGCAACTCAAGTCCCAGCCACACCAACCCTAGTTTTTGTGAAACTGAAAGGGAAGCTGAAATTACCACAGCAAGTTTTATAGAGACTAGATACCAGGAGGCACTTCCTCAGTGGAACACACCCAGCAGGGACTAGCCACTAGAGGGCGCTTCAATAGCGGAACCATGGCAACCAACTCCTTGAAGTACTAAGCCTTGGAAGAATATTTTCAAACCTTTCAAACTCCTATTGCAAACACTTTATTTCTGTAGCTACAATATTATTAAAGGCTTGTATTTAAGAGTGTCTAGACATACCTTAGATGCAAAATCTTTTTTATTTTTTCTATTTTGGTTTTTCGAGATAGGGTTTCTCTGTGTAGCTCTGGCTGTCCTGGAACTTGCTTTGTAGATCAGGATGGCCTCAGACTCAGAGACCTGCCTGCCTCTGCCTTCTTAGTGCTGAGATTAAAGGCCTACACCACCACTGCCCAGTGAATGCCAAATCTTAACTATATAGCCAGTGCATCTATTTTTACTGTCTGGGTTCTTACATTATTAAATGTAGATTAAAATGATGGGCAGTAAAAAGCAGCATGGTAGCAGGGTGCTTAATGCCATGTGGCAGGCATGGTAAAGCTTTGCCAGTGAGACAGATAGCAGATTTCTGCCATCACCACTTGCGCTACTATGTTTTAACACAGTTTATAGTTGGCAAACAAACTGATTTTACTTTAAAACTGAGCAGTTTCACTTAATTAATGTTAAAGAGCAGAAGAGATGGTTCAACTTTTAAAGTCACATACTTCCATCTTCTAAAGGACTCTGGTTTGGTTCCCAGCACCCATGAAAGCAAACCCTGTCTCTTCAGGTATGCTCCTTTTGGTCTCCATACACGTAGCACACACACACAAACACACATAAATAAAAATAAATCCTGAAAACCCCTCTAATTACTGTTAGAATTCAGAGTCAGGGCCAGGAATGGTAAGGAATGCCCACTTCGGAAGGAGAGCAGGAGGGTCAAGAGTTCAAGGTCATCCTCCCACCCTTGTTACATACTGAGTCCTAGTCCAGGATAGACTAGGTGAGACGCTGTCAAAGAAAGCAAACAAACAGAAAGAAACAAACCAAAGCATCTCTACCTAGGGAGACTTCTTTGACCAGCTCAGCAGCAGCATGACAACCCTGAACAAGTACTCTGGTCCAGGTTGACAAATCCCGATGTGTTTCAACCCTGAAGAGATGCATCTCAATGCCCTGCCGAGAGCCCGTCCTTGTGGCAAAGGTCAAGTCAGATCCAAGGGAGGGAGACCGACATCCAGAACCTGAATGAACCAACCTAGGACCACAAACAGAACAGAGACCAAAGTAGTTACTGCATCACTGGAAGAAAATGCCAGGAATTTATGTTCATTGCTAAGCAGAAACATATAAAAACCTTCAGCAGTTTTTAGATAAATGCATTTCAAAACCAGATTGTGATATCTGGAAGTAGATACTATTCTTGAATCCCATAGAATAATCTTTAGTGTCACAGGAGGCAGGATATCATTTACCCTCTTCATAAAAACAGAACAAAACAAAAACCAATACCTATCAACAGAAAAAGATACAGACAATTCTGCCATGAACTGGAGAGATGACTCGGGTTAAGATTTGCTGCTCTTCAGGACCCAGGTTTGATATATGGCAGTTCACAACCATCTCCAAAGGCACCAGGGTACAAACATGGTGCATGGATATACATACACTCAAAACATTCATATACAGAAAAATAAAGTCCAAAAAGAGAGGGGGGGAGAGGGAAGGAAGGAAGATAAAAAGAGAAGAGTACCAAATGTAGTGGTGCATGCCTGTAATCACAACATGAAGGCAGGAGGATTCTAAATTTTAAAGCAGCCTGGGGTTCAGAGAGTGACCTCCTATGTAGGGAGGTTAAGTTGTTCCATTGTAAATAATTGTCCCACCTATGAGTTTAATAAAAAGTGCTGATTGGCCAAAGACAGACAGGAAGTATGGGTGGGGCTACCAGACTAAGAAGACTCTAGGAATAGGAGGAACAGAGCAGAATGCCAGAGAGAAGCCGGAAGAAGCAGAGGACAACCATGCTGCTGAGAAAAGGTACCGAGCCGCATGGCTGAACAGGATAAGTCATGGGTTAGATTAAGAGTAAAGAGTTAGCAAGTTATATGCCTGGGCCTTAGGCCAATAAGCCTAAAACTATTGTAAGCATCTGTGTGTCTCTGCAGGTCTGTGGGTCAGCAGCCCTAAACCTTGAGGCTAGGCCCGAAAGTCTGGGCCAGAAAGCTCCTACTGTACTCCTAAAATGAAACAAAACACCACACGGAAGTCCAATAATGGCATGTTCCAGCCAGTGTACTAGAAAAGCAAGTCCTGGGCTCAAGAGAGGGCTCAGTGGTGAAGAGTGCTAGTGGTTGGCTGCTCTTCCAGAGGACCTGAGTTCAGTTCCCAGCACCCACATGGTGGCCTACCATCTATAGGGAGATCGGTGTCATCTTTTTTTCTTCTTTAAAGATTTATTTATTTATTATGTATATAGTATTCTCTGTGCATGTATCCCTGCCCAACAGAAGAGGGCACCAGATTCAGAGTTAAAACTTTTTTTGAAAACCAGAATATTATCAGGGCAACAATTAGCACCAGCACCCTCAATAGGCTACAGATCCCTATGATCATTTTAGAGAAGGCGCCTAACAGCATAGATCTGAGCATGGCGGCATTCTGATCAGCCCTCTTCCAAGTGGAAACTGGTGTTCATGAGGAACTGCTCAGGCTCAGCTCAGGACTTAATGACAGATCTTTTCTCTTGAAACATGGTTCAGATCATACTCAGAATGAAGTACAGGTATTCTCTCTTATCAGTCGTTCCTATTTCATCATGTAGAACATTAAAAAGATGAATACTCAAAGGTTAGAATGAAATAAAACTGACTGATTTGTGCTGTTAATGTTGCGTGTGTGGGTGTGAGCACTTGTCCCTATGTGGAGGCCACAAGACACATCAGCTGTCCTGTTCTATGACCCATTTCCTTCCTTAAGGCTGGGTCTCTTACTGAACCTGGAGTAAGCCTGATGTCCAGAAAGCCTTAGCAATCCTCCTGTCTCAGCTCCCATAGCACTGAGGCTAAGACACGTGTGGGATGCCTGACTTTCTACCTGGGTGCTGGGACCAGAACTCATCCATGCTTGAAAAAAGCACTCTCACCCACTGAGCAATCTCTCTACTCCCAAACTGATTTTTTACTACTTCAATTAAAAAAAAATTTCAAATTAAATGGACTCCCCACCATTTAGGGAGGCCTCCCCCAAAGGACATCTAGAGCATACAACGCCTACCAATGTAGGTATATTCTGTGGATGTGACAGGTTATTGATTCCCCTGAAACATGAAAGGAATCAGCACTTTAACTTACCCCCAGGGGAACCGTCAGGACAGTGAAAACCACAAATAACATTTTATGATTACATAGTATTACTATGAGATACATTTGAACTTATAGACTTGCCCTATGGAGTTACCTCCAAGAACTGCTACTAAACTGATTCCCAGGTGAACATGAGCCAGTTCAGAAAGTGTTAAGTTTTATGATTACTCCTAATATGATCCAAGTAAGGCCCATGTCAGACATTACAAAATATCAGACTAGGAGGATATTGTTCTCCTAGATTTGATCCTGAAATATTTGGCAGAGAAAATCTAATTCAAACCAGCTGCTGGGCTTGGGGTGCAGCCATTGGTTAGGACACACTGTTAAGTGCCCCTACCCTCACTTTTGTGGGGAAGCCTAATAAGCTTATGAGAAGGTGAGCTTTATCAGTTTGGGCCATATCAGTCCCACAAGCTCAATGCCACTCACTTGTTCACATGGCACAGTAGCCATCTTGCCCTTGGGTTCTGTCTCTCCCAGTCAAAGAGAAAGCTCATAGGAAAAGACTGCAAAATCCAGAGCACCAAGGACACCAGGTTTTT
Organism: Phyllotis vaccarum; assembly: GCA_033318265.1. Lineage (NCBI taxonomy): Eukaryota > Metazoa > Chordata > Mammalia > Rodentia > Cricetidae > Phyllotis > Phyllotis vaccarum. Next base: position 106,860,797 of record JARWLC010000008.1, on the reverse strand, counting down.
CCACCTGGGCTGTGTACCTAGCTTTGGTCTTAGGAAAGATCTAAAATTAAAATTCCTTGCAACACCTCCAGGTAATCCTTAATTCTAACTGCCAAAAGTGTCAAGTATTAAGAGAACACACACACACACACACACACACACACACACACACACACACACACACACACACACACACACACACACACACACACACACGGGGGGGGGGGGGGGGGAGGGAGAGAGAGGAAGAGAGAGAGAGAGGGAGAGAGAGAGAGAGAGGGAGAGAGAGAGGGGGGGAGAGAGAGAGAGAGAGAGAGGGAGGGAGAGAGAGAGAGAGGGAGGGAGAGAGACTTAATTTCTAAAAATCTAAGTGTGAGCAGGGCAGTGATGGCACATACCTTCAATCCCATAACTTGGGAGGCAGAGGCAGGCAGATCTCTGTGAGTTCAAGGCCAGCCTGGTCTACAGAGGGAGTTTCAGGACACCCTGGGCTACATACTGTGAGACCCTGTCTCGAAAAACCAAAACCAAACAACAACAACAAACCCTAAAACTAAACAGGTATGTAATCCAGCATGTAAAGTACTGTAGCTGTTACTTTACACAAATCTAACAATGTTACCTCATCTTGAGGTTTGAAGCATAATTAATTCTTAATTTACCAGGGATTACTTAGTTTTGTAGATAATCAAGCTGTCTCTTCCTTTCCAATGTTTCTGTCATCTTTTTTCCTGTCTATTCATTTGAACCTGGAACTCACCAATTCCACTAGGCTGGCAGGTAGAAAGCTCCAGAGACCCATCTGCCCCTCCCACCCCCCCCAGGGGTTACATCTCTGGTTTTTTCTTTTTGTTTTTCAAGGGTTCTGGGTATCTGAACTCAGGTCTCAATGCTTATACAGCAAGTACTTTACCAACTGAGTTATCTGCCAGCTCCTCTTGGCTTCATTTTCTTGATGCTATTTGAGCACAAACACTCTTACTCCTTTTTTCTCATGTGTCATCTCTCCCTCCCTCCCTCCCTCCCTCCCTCCCTCCCTCCCTTTCCTTTTTCTCACACAGGCTCTCATGTAGCCCATGAAGTCCTGGCTTTCCTGCCTCTGCCTCTCAAGTGCCGGGATTACAGGTACATGCCACCATCTTTGTTTCTGATGTCATACCTTAGAAAGCTCTGGGCAGACCTACTCCTTAAATACAAACCGCCCCATTTTCCTTACTACTAAAGTCCTTTGATGAGTGATATCCAACAGATAGAAATTGCTTGTTTATGAGGTAACTGCAATTTCCAGCATTATAAAATAATGGTTTATCTAGAGTGTTCTAACTCTCTGGAATACAATTGATTTAACCTTAACTACAGAAACATATCCTTGTTTTTGAAGAATTCCTGCCCAGCTCTCAGTGCAAGTGAGACAAAGTGGAATGAGTGGCAGTAGCTGAGGTTTTCAAGGGGCACGGTACACAAGCACAATGGGACGTTCTTAGATGACATTACAGTTTTGATGTCAGGGTAGTTTTACTTCAGTGAGGGAATGCTGACACCTAAATTCTGTCTTTTATAAGATGCTTCTACCCTCGAGGAATTAAGGACAGCATAAAACATCTCAAGTTCAGGAGATGTTTTAACTCTGTACAGCTTAATTCTGTAACTGAGAAAAACCCAGGAAAGCTATGTGACAGTTTTAAATTCTACTTTCATGAGAAGAATGTTATCAGGCTACATGTGGAGCACACACCTTTACTCCCAGTTCTTGGAAGGCAGAGAGGTAGGTGGATCTCTCTGAGTTCGTGGCTATTCAGGCTAGATATTAGGTTTTAGGACAGTTGGGCCTACATAGTGAAACTCTGTCACAAAAGCAAATTTGTTGTTGAAAAGAGAAAACATCCAGTGTTCTCTATGGACACAGGAGATGGTTCCAGCATTTCTCTCTTGCACTACCAAGTATGTTTCTAAACAGCTCCCCCATTTAATGAAACCACTAGATTATCTTCCACTTGTTCTTTCCATCAAGGGCAAATAAATGGCAGTTACAACAAAACACCGCCAAGAGGCAGCTTCAGCTCAAAAGAACACTATGCCTTCTCTGAGATTCTGGTTTACTGCACTGAAACTTTAAAATGATGCTAAAAGCAGTCTTGTGAGGCTTTTCAGGTGTGCCAGCACCTGACTCTCTAAAATCCAAGTAAGACTTAATTTTAGTAGGCTTCAGTTGTGGTTATCTTTTAGGACACCTCAAGTTTACATTTCTCAGTTGTTCCCCGCCCAACTCCATCTATCTGACATTGGGAACATTCCGTGGCTTCAGGACAAAGTCATGTCTATTGTTCCATGCCCTTTTGTTGCACAGAGCACTGTAAAAATATTTTGCCTAAGCTAAGAAGTTTATCCACTGTACCACAATCTAGTTTAAATGATTTCATCACCTACTCAAAGGGAGGCTACATTCAGTGGTTTTCTAGTCATGGTCAATAATAAAAAAAACCTAAACCACCCCAAACAAACTTGCCACGACTAAGCAAGTTTTAAATGGAACAGACACTCTCTCCACAATTTAAACCACACACACACACACACACACACACCCAAGTGACTGAAGCAATTCATCCTACTAAGAGTTGAGGGAAAAAGTCATTTTGCTTAGGTTAGCTTCTTAGGTGTGCTATTTAGGCACCAAAGGCAGCAGCATTCACTTTGTAGTAGACTTAAGAGTATTTTTTCCCTTTTGTCTTACCTTGTGGCAACAAGAGGGTAGCTATGGCATGGTGATGCCCAGGCATCTCTTGTCCATGGCATACAATCATAAAGCAGCAAATCCTTCTCGGTCACAGCCATGAGAACAGGCCTCCACTGCTGCCTTCCTCCATCTAGTTTTGCCTGTTACAGTGGTGAGATCCAGAATCAGAGCTTTTAGCAGAAGTGATTAAAACACTGGCCTAATACTAGTGTTGTTTGCTTTGCTCCCCTACCCTAACAGACTTGAGATGAAGAATCATCCCCGTAAGGTTACTTCATCGGTTGTTATTCCCCATTGGAAAGTGTTAAGTGGGGTGTATTTGGAAAGCTAACAAGTCACAGGCATTATCTAGTCATGTGACAGTTTTGTCCCATTCCTTAAAAATTGATCATCACCAATTCTAATTAATATCATACACTGTTATGCTCAAAATGTACATGTTTAATGTATGATATATTTTAAGAACAGAATGGAAATTCATGTCTTATGTTGCAGAATCTATATGAAATGTTTTAAGATTTACAGTAAGGAAGCTGTGTGTGATATGGTTCATGTCTGTAATTTCAGACTCAGGAGGCAGAGGCAGGTAGATACCTGTGAATTCAAGTCTAGTTAGAGTTATATAGTGAGTCCTTGCCTCAAAAACACAAAACAAAACATTCAACCTACAGTTATCAAATACACTGTTAGGGACTAGAGAGATGGCTCAGCAGTTAAGAGCACTGGCTGATCTTCCTGAAGACCTAGTTCAATTCCTAGAACCTACATGACAGCTCACAACCATCTATAACTCTAGTTCCAGGGGATCTGATACCCTCATTCAGACAAACAGGCAGGCAAAGTACCAATACATATAAGAAAGAAAAAAAAAAAGCAAGAAATAAAGAAGGGGAAAAAAAGACATTGTTCATTGCAATCCAACACACAAAATGTATATTAATCAGTATTTTGAATATTTTATATTATATATTCCAAAATAACACAACGCTGTATGTTATAGAATTTGCTATAGTAAATTGTAGCCCATTTTGTTTCAAAAATATGTTGACCATGGGTCAATGAGATGGCTCATCACTTAAAAAGTACTTGCCATATATGCTTGACAACTTGAGTTTGATCCCTGGACCACAGTGGATGGAAAAAACTCACTCAAGTTTTCCTCTGATCCATCCACAGCTGCACCATGGAATGCACAAGCCTGCACTCATATACACACATCAAATGCATACACAACAGTAAGTATAAAAAATGCTGACCATGATGCAGTTTGTTTTTCTGCTGCTCCGATTTAAACAGGAGGCCTCATTCTAGGCAACGGCTATACTGTTGAACTAGGTCCCCAGTGCTACCGTTATTTTTCGAAACACAAATGCAAGAGTTCATTTTATTTAGGAAGTATGTGTTTTGGCTTTATAATAGATATTTTTATCTGCATGAAGCTCAGTTATCTAGGAAGTTTAAAAATCTAACAGTAGCCTACTAGGTATTCATATGTCAAGGATCCAGGGCCAAAATGGAAGGAACAATGTTCAAAAAAAGCCCTGTCATATCAAAACCCTTGTCCTCCTCAGACAGGCTGCTGGAGAGAGAACTCAAGATGGTGAACCACTGTCTCTTCTATCATTGTCTTTAAGTCTTCTGAAGGGAGCTGGAGAGATGCTCAGTGGTTAAGAGCACTGGCTACTCTTTCAGAGGACCCAAGTTTGACTGGCAACTCACAAAGTCCTAGTAGCTCTACTTTCAGAGGATCCACAAATGCCCTCTTCTGGCCTTTGCTGGCACAGTCTCCCGTGTGGTACAAAGATACACTTGTCGGCAAAGCAGCCAAACACATAAAACAAAAATAAACATAAACCCTTAAAACCTTCTGAAGGTAATTTGGATGTGGCAGAACTTTTTAAACACGCACTTAGAATCTGTAAGAGGCCTAAGTCATTTGGTTCTGTGTCTCATTTAATTTATTTTGAGACAAGATCTCTATATAGACCAGGCAGGCCTCAAATTCATAGAGATCCACATGCCTCAGCCTCCCAAGTGCCAGGATCAGAGGTACGCATCACCATGCCTGGTGTGTACTGAAAACATTTAACTCAGGGTCTCACTTTGTAGCCCTGGCTGGCTTTGAATCCACAGAGATCAGCCTACTTCAGTCTTCTGAGTGCTCAGATTAAAGGTATGTGCCACCTCTGGGTCTGTTTTCTCCTAGCTAAAGCTACAGGCTGTTTCCAGAGTGGGAAGTGAGAGAACCAGTGCACACTAGTCTCTAAGGTCCTCACCTCTCTGCAGTCTGGTGGAATATCAGTTATCAGGCCAGCTAGCAAGCACTTGACAAGTGAGAGGAGGATTAGATCAGCTACTGAAGGCGTTCCTGGCTACACCGAGAGTTCAAGGAAACCCTGCCTCCACAAAATGGAGGGCAGAGAAACAGCAGGAGGGGTGCTTGTTGACAACCCTACAATCTGAGTTCAATCCCCAAGATCCACAAGGGTAGAGAACTTATTCCCTTAAGATGGCCCTTGACTTGCGCACACATGTGTACATACACAAACACACAGATGTGATAAACAAATGCTACAAAACAATGAAGAGAGAGAAAAGTCTTAGATCCTGACTTTTTTGGATCATAAAGCCCCCAAGGAATTTATAGATGACCAGTACTAAGTGTGTCTCAAGATTGTTATGGATAATATTCAAATCCCAGTGGAGAAGACATTTGCCCAATTTATCTTCTCAAATGGTTAAAATGATATTAGGATTATTTTTCTCTGCCTACAGTCTCAGGTAGCCCAGGATGGCCTCACACTTAGCTATGTAGTTGAGGATAACTTTGCCTTATCTTTCTTTTACCTCCAGAGTACAAGGTTATAGACAGTCATGATCACGATGAGTTTATGTAGTGTTGGGGTTTGAACCTACACTAAGTAAACACACTACCAACTACATCCTGACTCCTAAAATCTTATTTACTTATTTTGGTTTTTGAGTCAGGGTTTCTTTGCCTTGGCTGTCTTGGAACTCACAGAGATCCACCTGCCTTCACCTCCAGAGTGCTGAGATTAAAGGCGTGTGCCAACACTGCCTGGTCAATAATCTTATTTTTAAAAATGAAAATTTCCACTAAGCTACAAGAAAGATTTTGAAGGCTGTATCAGATTATATGCATTTAGAAAACTCAAACCCAAATTAAACGTATTTCTTCCCAAAGAAGGTACCTTAGGCCCTTAAAGGAAAATGTCAATAATATTAGTATCAATAAGTAATGTCCAAGTGAGAGAAGGGGAAGGGGAGAAAACATTTTGTTTAACTTACAACTTGTTAAAGGTGTTTATTCCTCTGGTCACAGAGGGTGTAGTGGTTAAGAAACCTATTGCTCTTGCAGAGGACCTTTGTTCAGTTCTTAGCACCCACAACTCCCTAAGCAGCCAAAGGTCTTAAGCTTGCTAATCTTCCTGCTTATACCTCAAGAGTAAAGGCTTGCAGGTGCTCCCAGCTTATACAGTATTGGGGATGGGACCCAGAGCTTTATGCAAGCTAAGCAAACAATCTACCAACTGAGCTTCATCCATAGCTCAGAGCACCTAAGTTTTTTGAGACAGGTCCTAATATAGCCCAGGCTGGCCTAAAACTCACTTTGAATTAGAGGTTGTCCATGAATGAAATCCCAGTCCTCTTACCTGAGTGCTGACACTACAGACATGAACAACCATAGCTAACTTCAAGTCTGAGGTTTTATTATTAGTGTGTGAACCTGTATGTTGTGTATGTGCATGCCATAGGGCCAGTATGAATGCTTCAATTATGAGTTCCAAGCACTTTTACCCATTAAGCCTTCTCACTACTCCAAGCCCTAATATTTATCACTGATTTGAGACGGGATTTTATTATGTAGCTTTGGGTAGCCTGGTATTCATTATGTAGATTAGGCTGGAGATCTGCCTGCTTTTGCCTCCGGTACTTCAAGTTCTTTCTTCCTTCCTTGGTTTCAAGAAGACCTTGGTTTTAAAAGAACATCTTTTCTCTCTTCTGTTTGCTTGTCTGTTTAAGGCTATGTTTATTTTCAGGAGAGTCAAGGCACTGCCTGTATACATAGTATGTGTCTTCAGCTGTGGTATGTCAGCACAAACAGCCTTGAGGTTCTACTGCAAAGTTTCTGGCTAAAGAAAAGGGGACATGAAGGTGAGGGCTTCGGTTTGCTTGTATTTCCAAATCCACACATATACTACTAGTCAAACATCGGTTTTTTCCTAAATTTGTTCTCTATAAACAGAGGACTCTAAATATTACTGAAAATATTAGTATTTCTGAAACCCTGTGATCCTATCACCTCTGTCTCTAAGATGGGGTCTTGAAGCCTACAGATGAATGCCATGCTAGCTGATGGCTTGATTCTAACTTCATAAAAAGGCCTTGGCTAGAACTACCCAGATAAGGTATGTATGAAGTCAATGCCTGTAACTTTAAGTCAGTAAATTTTGGAAACATTTAAGGTCTAGAGGTGGATAACTACATTCCTTATGACCAGTCATTTCTGGAGATTATCCTACAGATAGATAAATAGCCCCTTACTCTCTAAACTCTCACTACCCAAACATAAGAACTGATATAAACTAATTTTAAAAATTTATTTTATGTGTATGATGATCTGCCTCCATTATGGTATCTGATCCCCAGAAGGGAAGTTATAGATCATGTAACTGCTGCCATGTGGGCACGGGGAATCAAACCCAAGTCTTCTGAAGAACAGCAAGCGCTCTTAACTGCTGAGCCGTCTCTCCAGACTCTCAAATCTTTAAGGAAACAATTCTATTTGAAAGATGGGGCTAATGAAGCAGACAAGTGAGCTTTTTGTTCATGTCCCTTCTGCTCTCCGTTTCTCCTGTCTCAAAACATTTCAGACAAGGCAGTGTATTTTAACAGAGTCTTCAAATAAAGGTTTTTGAAAAGACATTTATTGTGTATATGGAGGTCAGAGGACAGTTTTGTGGAGCTGGTTATCTCCTACATTTATGATGCTCTGAAGATTAAACTCAGGTCATCAGGCTTGGGAACACTTAGCCCACAGCCATCACTTAGGCCCTGTCCCAGAAAGAATATTTTTTACTTATTTATTTGAGACAAAGTTTCTTTATGTAACCCTGCCTGTCCTGGAACTCAAAGTTCCTCCTGCCTCTGCTAGGATTAAAGGTATGAACCATTACACTCTGCTCCCAGAAGTAATCTTTTTTGGTTTTGTTTTTGTGTTTTTTAAGACAAGATTTCTCTGTGAGGCCTTGGCTTTCCTGAAACTTGCTCTGTAGACTAGGCTGGGCTTCAACTCACAGTGATCTGCCTTCTGAGTGCTGGGATTAAAGGTGTGAACCACCACTGACCACTCCTAGTATAATCTTAAAACCCAAACATATTCAGATAATACAGGTTTCCTTGTTATCTGATTCATGTGAGCAAGGATAAAAAAGTTTAGATAATACATGTATAAAATAAGCTACAAGAATCTGTATGTAATGATAAAATATTAGGACAGCAAAGCTGGGAACATTCTTCTTAGCTGCTGAAGGGAATATTTTAGTAAGGTAGCTTTCCATGTATCTGTACCTCAGAGGGTACAGGACTCGGGTGCTCCTGGTGACCTGAGTTTGATCCCTAGAACCCACTAAAAGTGAAAGGACAAACTGACTCCACAGAGCAGGCCATGTGGCAAGAACCATTAACCTCAGACAGAGTTCTCAGACAGCAGGGCTGTTACATAGAGAAGCCCTGTGTCAAAACAGACAGAACAAACCGAAACCAACCCTGACTCCACAGAGTTGCCCATTATTCTTTGAGCTCCACATGTTCTCTGTGGTTTGTGTCCGCCCACCTTATACACAGACACACTTTCTAAGAGGAAAAGAATATATATATATTCATATCTTTCTTTCACTTGCATAAAGAAAATATCTAAAGATTTACTAGGGAAGAGGACGTATGAATTAGGTGACAGGGTTTCCCTGTGTAGCCCTTGTCCTGGAGCTCGCTCTGTCCTTGCTGACAGTGAGGGACATGATTTGCTCTTACGTGTGACCCTGGAGCCTAGAAGAGCTTGTGCTCCCCAGTTCTCTCTTTGCCTCATTCACACACACTTAGGCTTTCATGGTTTTCTTTTCATTTGTTAGTTATGAACTAAAGTGAATCTTGTTATAATTTCTTCCTCTGGTATTAGAGATTAAGCCTAGGACCTTGTATGTATCAGACAAATACAAACCACGGAGTTACATCTCAATTGTGAGGCATTGGCTAGGGGACAAATAACTGTGGCTTGTTCCTCTGTCTCTCTGATCTTTCAGCTTTTCCCCAATATCTGACTTCAGGTTTTTATTAGAAGACCAAGTAGATTTCGTGCAATACTTCTTTCTTGCTATTTCAGCAGTCAAAACATGCTGCTATGTTTTATTAAATGCACAAAGTTCACTGACACAGACACCCATTTAAAGATTATACTTGTGTGTGTGTGTGTGTGTGTGTGTGTGTGTGTGTGTGTAGGTGGTGCATGGAGGTTAGGAAAGGGTGTTGGATTCCTTGGAACAGGAATTATAGAAGCTTGTACAACACAGTTTGTAATGTAGGTGCTGGTATCTGGACTCTGGTCTTCATGATTGCACAGAAAATACTCTTAACCACTAAGACATTGCTCTGGCTTCTCGGCCCTAGTCCTAAATCGCAAAAAGCATCCTATGCCATTTAGAGAGATGGTAAAAGGAACCTCCTTTAGTTATACTGTGATGATGATACCACAAAGGTTAATTCTGCTGCTGGAGGTGATTAGAAACTAGGAAAATAGCTAGATTGTAGAAAGGAAGTAAGGGAGGTGAAACAAAAGAAAGTGACAATGTGGATATCCAGGAACTGAGTGACTTATGATCTATAGATAGATGTATTTGTAGATAGGTATGGTGGCACATACCTTTAATCCTGCACTGGAGAAGCAGAGGCAGTGGTTTTCTATAAGTTCAAGGCTAGCTTGGTCTACATGGTGAGCATACCCACACAACACATATGCATACACACAACATGCACTTACACACAGAGGGGGCAGGGAGAGGGAAAGAGAGAGGAAGAAACCGAGTGAGAGAGATTATGTAGATAAGTATAGATATAAATAGTCTAGATATATGCCATAAAAAGCATTCTAACTCTCCCACCTACCTGTTCTGCCAGCCAGGCAATATGCTTGACTTCCTTGCTGCCTCCTGCTGTACTGGTTGCACCAAGCATGGCATTGAGTTCAGCTAATACCTGTGGGAGGAGAGCCATTATGTTGGTGTGGATAGCTACGAACCACGAGTGTGCTGTAGCCGTATCTTTGCAGCGTAGGATCAAGGTGTTCCTGCTATCGGGAGAATGTAGCTCTATCAATCTGTATGGAGAGAGAAAAGAGAAAAATGAGTTAGGTTCCAAGTCATCACCACCAGAGTTAACAGAGTTGCAGAGTTTACTGCAAATATAATCTAATATTGTGACTTTTCAAGGAAACAGAGTCCAATTCCAGAGAGAACCACAAATGACAGACAATAACTGGGACTAACAGCTGGATTTGTTGTTGCATGTATGGGATGGTCAATAGTAGGACATTCACTTTGTCTTAAGAACCAGTGCCTGGGAGCTGAAGAGACGGCTCAGAGGTTAAGTAAGAGCTTTGACTGCTCTTCTAGAGGTCCTGAGTTCAATTCCCAGCAACCGCATGATGCTGTAGTGAGATCTGGTACCCTCTTCTGGCATGCAGGCATGTATTCAGACAGGACACTGTTTACATAATAAATCTTTTTTTAACCAGTGCCTGTTAACGGAATGCCAAGCCTCATACACATGAACATACACACATATTTTATGTTCACATGTATGCCATGTGCTCTAGGCTGCTGTCATATTTGCTATGTAGCTGAGGACAACCCTAAACTTCCACTCCTCTGGCCTTCAGCTCTGTAGTGCTGGGATTACTGGTGAAATTTATCACACAAAGCTAAAAGAATTTTCTATTTTGAAACTTATTTTTAAAATAATTAGGAGCTAGAGAGATGGCTCAGTAGTTAGAGCACTTGCTGCTTTTCCAGGGGATCCAAGTTTGAATCTGGCATTCAAATTAGGTTGTTCAAATAATAATAACAATAATATAAACGTCAGCTCCAGGAGAGCCAATGTCTACAGTCTCTGTTGTCACCTATACTTAGCGTGGACAGACACACACAAAAACACATATATGATTTGTTTTTAATTAAGTAATTTTGATATAAGACATAAACAGAACAACAATGAACTAAAATGCATATATTTGAAATAAAGGGATATAAGCAGGACAGATTTTTATTAACATTATTCTTGATGAAAATTTGGAATTTTCTTTATTTACATATCTCACTATGTAGTCCTGTCTGGTCTGAAACTTGCTGTATAAACTCAGCTGGCCCCAAACTCACAGAGATCCACCTGTTTCTGCCTCCTGAGTGCTGGGATTAAAGACACATACTGCTGCTGCTACCCTTGGCCAAAGCTGATTCTAGGTCAACAGTTCCCAGGCTGCCTTCCAGGGTTCCTAACAGTTATGCATTAGGCACCCTGCTCTACTCTTCTAGTTCTACAGTTCAAATCAGATCATTAGGTTTATGCAGCAAGTGCTTTTACAAGCTCAGTCATCTTGCTAGTCTACATTTATTTATTTTTGTTTTTACTTTTTCATCCTGTATAAAATTTTTTTTCGTTGGGGTTTGTTGTTGAATTAATTTGTGTGTGTCTATGCGTATGCATGTGCACATGAGTGTGCCACAGCATTCAGTGTGGATAACTTGTGGGAATTCTTTTTCTCCTTCCATCATGACAGTCCCCAGGGATCAAATGGAGGTTGTCAGGAGTGGTGACAGGCACCTCTATCTGCTGAACCATCTTGCTGACACTACTTTTTATTATTTTAAAAGAAGGTCTCATTAACCCTCACACCTATGAACACCTGATTTTTGACATAGAACCAAAAAATATACCATGAAAAAAGAGATAGCATCTTCAACAAATGGTGCTGGATAACTGGATGGTGGTATGTAGAAGAATGCAAATAGATCCACATCTATTACCCTGCACAAAACTCAAGTCCAAGTGGATCAAAGACCTCAACATAAACCCAGCTACACTGAAACTGGTAGGGAAAATATCCTTGAACACATTGTTAACAAGGGGACCACTCCCTAAATATAACAGTAGTAGCACAGACACTGAGTGCAACAGTTAATAAATGGGACCTCCTGAGATTGAGAAGCTTCTGTAAGGCAAAGGACACAGTCAATAAGATAAAATGACAGCCTACAGAATGAGAAAAGATCTTCACTAACCCTGACAGAGGTTAATCTTCACTAATCTGACAGAGGACTGATCTCTAAAATATATAGAGAACTCAAGAAACTGGACGTCAAGAAACTCAATTGGAAAATGGGGTACAGAGCTAAAAAGGGAACTCTCAAAAGAAGAACTTCAAATGATTCAAAGACACTTAAAGAATTCTTCAACATCCTTAGCCATCAGAGAAATGCAAATCAAAACAATTCTGAGATACCATCTTACATCCATCAAATGGCTAAGATCAAAAACAGAGATGACAGCCTATGCTGGCAAGGATGTGGGACAACGGGAACACTCCTCCATTGCTGGTGGGAGTGTAAACTTGCACAGCCCCTTTGGAAATCAGTATGATGGTACCTCAGAAACAATCTCCCCAATGATCCAGCAATATCACTACTGGGCATATACCCAAGGGATGCACATTCTTACCCCAAGGGTATTAGCTCAGTTATGTTCACAGAGCATTATTCGTAATAGCCAGAACCTTGAAACAACCTAGATGCCCTTCAACTGAAGAATGGATTAAAAAATTGTGGTACATATACACAATGGAGTACTACTCAGGAGAAAAAGAATTGATATCCTGAAATTTGCAGGCAAATGGATGGATTTAGAGAGTATCATCCTGAGTGAAGTAACATAGACCCAGAAAAATAGACATGGTATCTATCTCATAAGTGGATTTTAGACATAAAGCAAAGGATAACCAGGCTACAATCCACACTACCTCCAGCAGCTAGGTACCAGGAGAAAGTTAGGAGACACACCCATAGATTCCCCTGGTGGGGGGGGATAGAAAAGATCACCTGAGTGAATTGGGATCATGGCGGGTGGGAGTGGCAAGGGAGGTGAGAAGAGAACATAAGAGGGTAGGGACAGGGAGGGAGAGCACAGAAGTGGAGATCCTGATAGAGGGAGCTGTGTGGGGTTAGAGAGAAACCTGGTGCTAGGGAAACACCCAAGAATTCAGAGAATGAGCCCAGCTAGGACTCCAAGCAATAGTGGAGAGGGAGCCTAAACTGGCCTTTCCTATTATAAGGATGGAGGCAGATACAGAGATCCACAGCTAAACACTGGGTCCAGCTGAAGAGAGGGAGGAGAGACTGCATGAATGGAGGAATAAGGACCATGATGGAGAGACCCATGGAGTAGGCAGTCCTATGCTGTTGGGAGCTCACAGATTCTGAAATGACAGCTGACAACCCTTCATGGAAGGATCTGGACCCTCTGAATGTGGATGGCACCAGTTTGTGGAGCCTCTTGCAATCAGACCTGATTTATTCCTGATATGTGTTCCCCATGCCCTGCAATGGAACACCTTCCTCAGCCTCAGTTGGAATGGGGAGAGGCTGGGGGAGGACTGGGAGGAGGAGCAATGGTGGGTATGGGAAAATTCTTTTAAATACATGTCAAAATGCCGAGAGAGAGAGAGAGAGAGAGAGAGAGAGAGAGAGAGAGAGAGAGAGAGAGAGAGAGAGAGAGAGAGAGACAGACAGACAGACTGACTCACTATGGCAGCCCTGAATGACCTGAAATTCATGATAATCCTCCTAACTGTTAGGATGACAGATTGGACCACCATACCAGCTCCAGATACTTAAAGTTGTTATTTTATATGGCAAATGTTTATTCTCAAATTCTGCTTAACCTATACTTTCTTCTAAGATTTATTTGTATATGTATTTATGGTGTGTGTGGGGGTCACAAATGCCAGAAGAAGTTATCAGATGCCCTGGAACTGGAGTCACAAGTATGTGGTGGAAACTGAACTTGGGCCCTCTGGGAAAATAGCAATCACTCTCAAAATACTGAGCCACCTCTCTGTCCTCCAATCTATTCTTCCTTAGATACATATTAATTTAACTCCTAGTAAATGATAGATACTGTGCTAGTATTGCAGAAACACAGAACAAAGGAAAAAAATCCAGTTTATACCCTAATTGAGCCTACAGTCTAACAGGGAATGCAGAAAATGAACAATTGATACAACACAATTAATTATAGGTCACAAAAAAATGTCAAAAGGACAGTTGGTCTGGGCTATTATGAAGACCATGCCCTAAAAGACACTTCTTGCTGGACAGTAATCTCAGTACTCAAGAATCAAAGACAGGCAGATTTCTGTGAGTTCCAGGCTAGCCTGAGTTACTTAGTGAATTACATTTTAAAAGATAAAAAGAGAAATTGGGAATGTGCCTCAGTTGAATATTTGACCCTAAAGTTCAATTTCCACCACTACAAAGACAAACAAATTCCACCCCCAAACAAAAATGCACCTAGCTCTGAGCATCATAGTTCCTGTGCTCAGGCAGCCAAGACAAAATTGCAAGAAATCTGAGGAGAGCCTGGGCTACATAGTGAATTCTAGGACAGCCTAAGATGCACTGTGAAACTGTCCCAAACAAACAAAGGGAATTCTTGGTGTTCAATGGCCAATGACGACCATGATTTCGTCTGAGCAAGCAAGTCAGAGCCGTTCTCACTCCCATCAAACTGCCTGGGAAAAGCAATTTTTAGTTCAAACAGCATATCTTTAGGCCATTTTCTAGAAGAACTTATTTATTTCTACTCTATTGCTCTATCACTGGGGCCAGGATAACATTCTTTAAGCACATGCTAAAATTTACTGGCAAGAGCCAGACAAGAAATTTTCTTCACTCCTCCTACTGACCTATTTAGCACTAAAGATAGAAATCAGTTCATCCTTCTTTAGGCACAAAACAATTACTTTGGGGGACGACAAAAAAACTTCACACAGTACACAGTCCTGATACAGTCTCTCAGATAGGGCATGGCAGACATTGGCCCCTGAGTATCCTATTAACACAGAATAGCTTCTAAAAATCCTGGTATCAGATTTGGAAGAATGAAATAAATCTGTTATAAAATAAAGCTAAGCCTGATTAATCAGGAGTGAACGCTAGGACAAGAGACTCCTGTGAGGACATGGGCAGCTTCTTGGAAAGAGGGCGGGAAAGTTAATCAAGAAAACAATAAACTCCCAGGCGGAACTGACCCAAAGATCCAGAAGAGTCTGTCCTGAAACAGTCCTCAAAACCAACACAGGCAACATAGGAAGGCTTGAAAGGAGCTGTTTTAAAGGAAAAATTAAAACAAAAACCCGCTACTAGCAAAAGTGGAGGTGGTCAGCCAGGTATTAAGCCCACAGGAGAGAGGAGGCAGCTGCAGGTTAAAGGTTTTGAACTATAGTCAAACCACTGATAATTTCCTAGCAAATTTAATTTCAGTTTGATCAGAAAAGGCAAATCAATTTTTAGGTAGACAGAAGCATGGAATTTTAAACTCAGCCCGTATTAGTTTATCTACTTGGTTATATCTTTGACATATGACTTATGAGTTAAATTTAGTAATAATCATTAGATTTTTATGTCACAAATCTCAGGTACACGGTTTACTAAAAAACAGAATGAAGATGAGAAACTGTGAACCAAGACAGATTGGAAATCGCTACATCTGTAGAGGACACTGCTGCTCACTAAGGAACAGGCTCACATCTCTCACTGGACGTCATCACTAATCAATTAGTGTTCAAGCTTCACAGCACAACATATAATTATCAGAAGCATTTAGCGAGGCAGTAGAAACTCAGGTGGGCAAACACAGTAACTTTCATTTACTCATTTATTTTGACAGAACACCCTTCAGCTTTATAAATACAGAACCAAATCAAAGTAGTAAAATAATAACAATAAAAACAAGCTGTTTCCCTTTTGGTTTTAGTGAAACCTTTCATAAAAGTGAAAGACAAAGTTTGACAAGATTCTACCACATGCCCACCAGAATAGTTAATGCTGACATTGCTGGCAAGAACATGGAGTGGAAACTCTCACAGTTAGTTGTTGGTGTTAGCAAAAAATGGCACAGTCACTTTGGAAGAATGCCTGGGAATTTCTTTTTTCCTTTCTTAGATTTATTTTATTTATTTAATGCGTTGAGTGTTTTGCCTCCGTATACGTATGTGTACATGTGTGTGTCTGGTAGAAGGATCGGATTCCTTGGGACTAGAGGTACAGACAGTTGTGAGCCGTGTAGTGCTGGAAGTGCAGCCTAACTGCTGAGCCGCTTCTCTGGCCCTACAAGTCCCTTTTAAAATAAAACATACACCTCCATTTGTTGTGTTTGTTTTTTGAGGAAAGGTCTTGCTGTGTAGCCTTGACTGGCCTGGAACTCACAGAAAGCCACCTGCCTCTGCTTCTAGGGGGCTAGGATCAGTGTTGGAATTAAAGGCGTGCACCACCGTTCTCTGCCACATCTACCATTTGATACAGCCACTTCATTCCCCCAAGTTGACCCAAGTAAAATAAACATGCATGACCAAAAAAGATGAACAAAAGAGTCATGACAATTAACTCCACACTTAAAATGGCTCAGGTGACCATCAAGAAAGCACAGATGTGACTGGAGAGATGGCTCATAGGTTAAGAGCACTGGCTGCTTTTCCAAAGGACCTGGATTTCATTCCTAGCACCCACATGGTGGCTCACAACCACCTGTAACTCCAGTCCCAGAGGATACATTGGCCTCTTCTGGCCTCTGTGAGGTACCACGCACGCATGTGGGGCACATGCATACATGTAGGTAAAACACCCACAAAATAATTTTTAAAATCCCACAGATAAATAAATTGACATGTGTTTTGGCAGAGCTTAGACAAATTTAAGGACTATAGTGCTCCAAGTGATTTTACAGATTATCTATCCCCTCTATCCTTAATGTGTGTGTATGGTGTTATATAGTGCATAGATGTGTGCATGCTGTGCATGTGTAGGGAGGGTAAGTAAAGGTTGGCTGTCTTTCTCAGGAACTCCCTATCCTATTCTCATTTACCCTGGAGCTCTCTGGTAGGCTAGGCTGGCTGGCCAGCAAGCCTGAATGATCATCCTGTCTCTAAACACTGGGATTCCAGGTGCATGCCACCAAATCTGGCTTTTTACATGGGTGCTGGGACCTAAGATCTTCATGCTTGCACAACAAAACTTTACCTACACAGACATTTTCCCAGAATTCCTGAAGTGGTTCTAAAAGATAGGGCTAAACAGACTGTATTTCCATTTTTTAAACAGAAAATTTAATAGAAAAATTATATAGACCATTTTAGCCAAGGGAAACTGACAGCACTCACTTAAGAACTTAACTTAATGCCCATTTTATAACCATTGTCTTGTTTAATCATCATAGAATTTTCATCTTGTTCAAAAGGAAACTGAGATGAATAGAAAACCAACAGCTTGGCTAGAGTGCCACAGTCCACGTGCTTAGCTCTGTCTTCTCGGTCTACAACTGAAGTTGCTTAGGTGATGCGTTTGTATGTTTTTTCTTCTAACACACACAGGGCAGATGTTCACATCCTGGAAATAGGCAAAGTTATGTGTGGTCCCCGCCAGCTACTTGTAATTCTGCTGCTTGCTTTTCTCTAGAGAACACTGAAATACAAGTTAAAGCATCACCCTTATAGAATAACCTCCAGTCTCTTTTCATTTGTATCTTACAAAAAGAGAGTCATTTTCAAATGTGGTATTATAAGTAGGAACAAATTTCTTTTTGGTAGTAAGACTGAGAATCTTTACACTATCCTCAGCCACCTGAGACCCAGCCTTGTACAGCACGTCATGGCCAAGTGTGAGGATCATCTGACTGGAATGAAGGGTGTGGTACACACCCTCCACCCCAAATATTATGCAGTGTCTTGACTTTTGCTAAGCTGAAAGTCCCAGGTTTCATCATAGCATCTTCATACTATGTTCTCAATCATCCCCTCCTCCAGCTTGTCCCTTTCTGCCTCCACTGAGCCCTTCTTTCCGCTTTCCTTTTACATGGAATCCACGACCATCTTGTATCTCCCTCTTATAACCTCCGTCCTAGTTTACACACACACACAGAGTCTGCCCAACTCTAGCAGTTTTACATGCTCTCTACACTGGGTTCTGAAGATCTCTTTCATTCCTGACAGTTACCAAAAGTTCCCAGTAAATGAGGCTAGAGAGAAAGAGATGGTTCAGGGGTCAAGAACACCTGTTGCTTTTGCAGAAGATCCAGGCACATGCATGTCTTTAATCCCGGTGCTGGGGAGGCAGAGGCAGGCAGATCTCTGAGTTTGAGGCTAGCCTGGTCCACATAATGAGTTCCAGGACAGCAGGGCTGTTACACAGAGAAACCCTGTCTCAAAACCAAACCAAACCAACCCTCCCCCACCAAAAAAAAAAAAAAAAAAAAAAAACCTTCAGGCTCTTCCCATCACCCACATGGTGGCTTACAATTGTCTGTAACTCCAGTTCCAGGGGAATCTGATTCCCTGATACCCTCTTCTGACTTCTATGAGCAATAAGTATTTTTGTGGTGCACAGACACACGTGCAGGCAAAACACTGACACACATGCACACATAAAATAAAGAAAATAAGAAATATTTAAAAATGTTTGCAGCATATAACTGAAGCAAGAATGCAGCCCCTGGGTATTAAGGACAGTTAAGGTGGCTGGTTCTAACAGATGTCTTAGTAGATGATAAAATCATACTCCTGGCCATCCTTCCTTCTTTCTCTATCCCCACAACTTCTGTTCTCCAGAAATTTTACATGCTTTGCTCTTTTCTCCAGCTTCCAGCCCAACTTGGCCTTAAATTGACAATGATCCTCTTTCCTTAGCTTCCTAAGAGCTGGGATTAAGGTAAGAGCTACCACAACTGTCTCTGTTATGACACTTAATGATAATTTCTTGGGCTGAAGATATGGCTCAAGGTAAAGATCACCTGATGTTCTTGCAAAGGACCTGAGTTTAGTTCTCAGCATCCATGCTGGGCAACTTACTACTGCCTCCAACTCTAGTTTTGACCTCTACAGGCACCCACACACATAGCATATATTCACATAAACACACAATACACATGAATAAATTTTATAGACAATAAAATAAACTATAATTTCTTGAGATATTACATAAAACACTACAAGGAGAAGTTGTAATCACATTAAAGCCTTACAGGTTCAAGACAGCATTCTTGGCTGGTCTAGAACTCACTATGTAGACCAGTTCAGAGGTCTGTCTGCTTCTCCCTCCCTAGTGCTGGAATTTAAGGGATGTGCTTCTATGCCTGACAAGAGAAGCCTGGCTTCAGTTTCTTGCTGTGTTCCATGTTCTATCCTACTCTGTAGAAACATGGGTGGATTTAGATCAAAGACCACAAAAATGAAAGTATATTGGGCCTGTTTTTAGGTCTCTGGCCAAGTTTGTTTGTTTGTTCAAGTTACCCCAGCTCTGCCAGATCCCTGGCCTACCACTGAGTCTCACAGTACTTTTTCATAGTCAATGAAATTAAAATCATTATAGAACACAAAAAGTTACAGAACAAAAAGGAAAAAATATAAATTATTCATTCCATTGCTTGCATTTTATAGAAGACAAGATGGGTCAGGTCCATGAAGCCAATTTGTCAGTCACATTGCCAGCTGATTTCCCAGATCTACAATGTGACCTTTGAACGATAACATTACTTATAATTTAAAATTTTCCTTATAGAGCAGTGGTGGCACATGCCTTTAATCTCACCAATGAGGAAGGAAAGGCAGGTGGATCTCTGTGAGTTTGAGGCTAGCCTGGTCTACAGAGTGAGTTCCGGGACAGCTGGAGTTGTTACAGAGAGAAATCCTGGAGGAGGGGGTATAATTATATATACAAATATATAAACTTATAAAAAGTCATCATGGCAGGCTGGTCAGGAAGATGGTGGGTTTGAGGCTGCCCAAGGCTCCAAAAATAAAGATAGATCTCTGATCTCAGAATATCATTTTTTCCTCAATAATTTACTCAACACTAATACTTTGGTATGTCTTTGAGTTACCTGTTCTCCAGATCTGGCATGCTTAGGTTTCTAGCAGCAAAGCACATTTTGAGAGGGATGACCTTCCTGTCCTTGGTGCTGTTCTGATGTTTTGGAGAACCAGAATCTTCACTGCCACTAAAGTTTGGTGACTGGGGAGCAGCACCTTCCCATGGTAGATCTGATACTAAAGATGGCTTCTTGATATACGGTGTTACTTCTCGGATGAACTTGACTATGAAAACAACAATAAAAACAAAAAGCAAAGGTTAGGACTTCTGTTTCTGATCAAATGAAAACAAAATATTCACATACATGCCACACCTAGAGTGACGAGACAAGCAAAATTCAAATGCTACTAATGTCCTTGGGCTTTATTCCACATCTCTTGAACTTGCTCTGAGGGGACTCACCTTAATGCATCCACCCACTGAAACATACATAACCATCTTAATTCCTTTTGTTCAGGAGAACCTTCAAATGTCAGAAAGATTTATCTCTTTCTTCCCTATACTAAGGGAAGTATTCAGATCAATTGGTAACAAGGGCAAATAAGTCCTGGACCTTGCCCTAAAGGAATCATTCACCCAGACGGGGTAGAGGAAGCGACATAAACATTATTCTGTGCTTAAAAAAATGTGTCAAAGTATATACAAGTACAAAGTCAACCCAAATGAAAACCCCTGCCTTTTCAAAATAGTCTATTCCCACTAAATTCTCTTTTGAATACATAATGAAGGTTGAGTATCTCTTATCTGATATGCTTCCCAGCACAAGCCTTACAAATTCTGAAGTATTTGTATATACATGGGAGGATGAACAGGAAATCCATTTTCCTATAAACAGTATACATATTCTTGAAGGCAAGAGCACCTTCATTTGGCCTGCCCTATTAGGTCAGGTGTGGAATTTTCCATTTGTGTCATGGTTGTGCTCAAAAGCTTCAGGTTTTAGGTTTTTGAATGAGGTATAATTGATGCACATTCACATAAAACAAAAAAGGTACTAGATTTTATAATAATGCTAGACTTCCAACTCTAAAGGTAACTAGTGTGTGATCATGTAGAGGTGCCACATACGTTAAGCACAATGTAAGAACAGACACATTTGTATGTCTGTCTATCCACCAATTTCACACAATGGTAGTATATTATGGTTAATGTTTACTAGTTTTTTTTACTAATAATGTTGACAGCAGTAAGTCGGTCATTATCCCCCTCCTCCCTCCATGCCACCCAATAATGGTATCTTATGAACACGCAACACTTCTATAACACAATGGGGACACCTTTGGAAAGGAACTTGCCTCGTTCAATTCTCACTGCTTCAAAGCTCTATGGTTTTACCTGCTGCTTCTAAGGCCCTCACCTAAAAAAACAACAGTGATTCTAAACAACTGTAAGCTCTGGCCGGGCACACAGTGAATATTCAATAAACAGCAGGTGCCTTTTGCCTTTCTGACTTAGAAAGATAAATTTTAAATAATTAACCCTAATCAGCAGAAGAGATGAAGCCATTGTCTCACATCATTAAATTAATCTAAGCACTTGGGCGGCAGAGACAGGTGGATCTCTGTGAGTTCACAAACAGATGGGTCTAGAGCAGTCCAGGCCAGCCCAGGCTACAAAGTGAGACCCTGTCTCAAACAAACAAATGACACAAACAAAAAACACACCAATATCTGCTGAAATCAAACATGACACTAGGAAACAATTCTAATGCTTCTTAGATATAGTACAGCTACTTGCATATGTGTCCATATTTTTCCTGCATGCTTTTATAAACGCATTTCTGGGTGGAAAGAGTAAAAGCTTGCTGCCTTGGATCACCAAGGAGATTTTTCATCCTGGAAGAATGAGCAGGAGTGCAGCCAGTATATCCCTTGAGCTGACTCAGGCATTTCAATACACACTTGTGCTTTGTGCTTTCAGGAGAGGATTAGATCATGAGAGCTTGGCAAAAATTTCTAAGGTTTTCAATCAATGCCAATGGCAGAGACATGCTTTTGAACACTTAGAGCACCATGCCAGTTACTGGGCCACCAACTGGAGACACAAAACCGTTCTAAATGAGTGTCCTTGAAAAGTACAATGATTAGAAGAGCCTGTAACCATCCGCTCAGAATTAGCATCTCTAACTAATATGATTGCTACAAACATGTTAAAACAAAAGCAAAGCAGATACACAAGGCTGGGAGAGCCCAGCTGGTAGACGGCTTTCCTGGTCTGGCATCCAGCACCTCACAACCCAAGCATGGTGATTTATGTCTGTAATCTCAGCACTCAAGTAGTGAAAAGAGGATTAAAAGTTCAAGGTCATTCTTCGATGTACCCCAAATTCAAGGCTTGCTTGTGCTACATAAAACCTATGCTCAAAAAATAAAAATAAAAAAGTGTTAAACTTCACCTGAGATTATGGTGTCACTGCCTGTACATCCAGCTAATTAGCCATCCATGTTTAATGCATGTAAATTGATATTTTTGCCTTATGGTAAGACCTTCCCAGCTATCACAGAACCAACCTGGACATGACCTGAAAAGAAACACCTTTACAACCAACCTCCTGCTGACATAATGTACCCCGATGTACTGCGCCTACAGGTACAATCCAAAAGAAACCTGTCCTTCCCTGTGTTGCTTTTGTCCTAGCATAAGGAGAGTAACTGCACCTTCGTAGTAAGCTTGTTATGCCAGGCCCCAGGAGAGGAGGGCTTAGTGAAAAAAGGAGGCCTGTCTTCAGAAGCACAATGAGCACTTACCCTTATAAGACAGGTTCTCAACATTTTCTGCAATAGGATATATCTGTAGCTCAGTGGTAGGATGTTTGTTTAGCATGTGCAAGGCCATGGATCTGATCATAGAAGAGGGTAGGTGGAGGAAGCAAATGCAGTCTATGTCGATCCTAGAATTTTCCATTCAGTTTATTATATATGCTTCCCTTCCAGGGCAACCGAAGCATCAGAACTACTGTTACTCCTCCACACTGAGTCTTCATATAGTCCTAAACTGGCTAGTGTCAAACTCACAGAGATCCACCTGCCTCTGCCTCCCCAGTGCTGGGATTAAAGATGTGCACCAGACTCAGCCCACAACTATTCTCTCTGAAGATCTCTAACTACCACTGGGAAGACAAAAGAATTAGGTTTTCTTTTAAATCTGTGGGCTATAGTGGAATAAGTCAGAATAAACCAGAAGTAAGTTAGAGAGAAAATTTGTCCTCAGTAATTAAAATTCCAGGATTCAACACCATAGCCTTTTTAGCCCATCATGATAGCAAACACTAGCACCACCAAGGTGGCAGAAATAGGTAGATTTCTGTGAGTTCCAACCTAGCCTTGTCCAGATGATGAGCGGCAGGCCAACTAGAGCTACATAGTAAGACTGTTTCAAAACAAAACAAGGGCCAGGTCGTGGTGATCCATGTCCTTAATCCTAGCACTCTGGAAGCAGAGGCAGGCAGATTTGTGTTGTGAGTTTGAGGCCAGCCTAGTCTGCAAAGTGAGTTCCAGACAGCAAGGCTACAGGAGAAGCCCTGCCTTGGGTAAGAGGGACAAACAAACAAAAAAAACAAAACAAAAACCCAAAGCATTTTCTTTAAGGAGCTTATACAAACTGGCCAAAGAAAGTTTCTTCTGTCCTGATACTATTCGGATATCTATTACATTAGCACAGAAGTGTCAGCGCCCCTACCTTTCCATATACAGACGTACAAACCCCAACTAGACTGAAAGAACTGGAGCTCTGGTCTGTTCACAGCATAATCTCTTCTTGGCAGAAGACTTAATTACTAATCTAATATGGGCCGAGTAGCTATGAGTTCATAAATACTTTAAAAATATTTAAGTAGATTTAAAATTTTTCTCCTTTGTAATAATTCCTTCAAATTGTAACAGAACACATGAGTTTATTTTAGACATCCTGGGCTTGCATTTTTAGGTGTTTTTGTGAGAAGACAGCCACTCGTGCCTCTGCCTTTGGGAACTGCCACACAATAAGCGCCCTTATGCAGTAAGGACACAGGACATGCTTTCCTTTCATGTTGATTCATATTTCCTCACTCCCCACCCTCCTCTCTCTAGTCAGATCATTTTATTCAGAGGACTGAAGGGGAGGAGGGGAGAGGATCTGCTTTTCTCCCCAGCAGGGCAGATCTTCCTGGCCTCTTCTCTGGAGTTTTGCTTTTTGGACGAGCCCTAGGCTGCCTTTAAATTTGCAATGATTGTCCTGCCTTCCTGCCTCTGCAGGCTTAAGTGCAGGGATCATAGGTCACCACACCCACCTCAATTTATACTTCCTTTCTAAGACCTTTCTGGGTCTCTCTCTCTCTCTCTTCCTGGTTCTTTCTCTACCAAGAAGTACTGCTTTATATAAAACAATGTATTGTTTCTTTTTTGTTTACCTTTTATGGGTAACAGATTACACAGCCCATTCTGTTCTTGAATTTGCCATTCACCTTGGCCTTCTGGGTATTGGGAATTATAGGCTTGTGCTACTACACTTAGGGAAAAGTTCTGATTATGTAAAAAATTAAAATTCTTTTCTTTTAATTTTTTCTACAGGGCCTTGCGGTGTAGTCCAGGCTGACCTCAAAATTGAGATTTTCTTGGCTTTGATTCCCAAATGCTAAAATTACAGATATGTTAGGAATCACCACAGCTATCCTGCAGTTTTCCCCTCTCTTCTTTGAAGCAGAGTTAATGAGAAAAGGAGTATGCAAAAAGTTTGGTTGGAATAATACTGTCTCTCACGATGGAAGTATAGCACCACACCTGAGGACAGGGCCCAGGAAACCCTGTATCATGCTAGTTAGCAAGCACTCTACCAACATATGACTCTCTTTCTTTTTTATTGGTTTTTCAAGACAAGGTTTCTTTGTATATAGCCCTGCCTGGTGGACCTCATAGACCAGACTGGCCTCCAACTCAGAGATCTGCCTGTGTCTACCTCCCAAGTGCTGGGATTAAAGGTTTGCACCAACACCTTCTGGATTATTTTTCTTATTTTTTTTATAATCTATGAAGAACATATAAAAAGTGTAATACTAGCCCTAATACCAACTAAGTAATTGAGTTAAAGAAACTTACTCAATACATATACTAATACATATTAACTGTCTAGAATACAGCAGCACTGAACATAAATGGTCTGTAGAATGAGATTATTATGTAAAATGGATGATACCTGAGATGGGGCAGCTGGGATCCAGGCCTTTCCCCAAAGATAGCAAGCTAACTGTCCTTAGCCTTCCTTTCAGAAAAAGTGTTTTACAGCGTGCAGTCTTCCTTATGTACAACTCCAGAGCTCCATGTGTCATCCACACTTGTCATGTCACAGGTTGGTCCTGCCACCTCTGCACAGGATAAAATCCAGATGTGACAGTCCGTGCCTATCACCCCAGAACTCAGGAAGTAGAGGCAGGAGGATGAGCTGTTTGAGACCAGCCTGGGCTATATGAGGCCCTGTCTCACAGAAACTAAACCACAAAAAGTAAATAGAAAGAAAGCTATGCCCTCCCCCAACCCCCCCCCCCCAACTTTAGGCCAACAGATAAAGCAGAAACTATGGTGTAAAACGTCATAATAAATGCTATAGAAATATAAAAGTAAAATATTATACATAATTGAGTGTAACATTAGCAAAACAAAAAGAAAACAATGGAAATACTAAGAAAAATGTTCTCCATTAAACAAAAAACCATTTAAGTGCAAGGAAATCCATCCCTTTCTTTGCTGCTACGTGGATGTATCTTGGACTAGCTGGATAAACCGGATGGTTTGTTTTAGATCAGCACACTGAGTGATACACTATGGACGGAAACACGGTATTAACCCAGCACAATAGCTGCCTTCACAGGGTCAGTGAGCACTCCATCCTGAACATCCAGTGAGAGCCACCACTGGGAATAAGAACTTCATCCAAGTTTCCATATCTACAATCACTTTGCAACTTTTAGAACTGTACAAAAGAACTGCTATTTGTAACTGCCAGGCTTTTATTGTCATCAGAGATTTTCTTAACAATTTGGCACAAAAACCAAGTTCAGGAAGAGGAGAAAAGACAAAGATGTGGTTGACAGTGTTCTCGCCTTCCTTATGTAACATAACTAGGGAACGGGACTGAAGTCCACTGAGGCCAACATGAATGCTGAGCTACAGTGTGATACTTATATAGCAAATAACAATATTTTGTTAGTTTCCTTGATTAAATTATAATGAAAACAAAGAGTAGAACAATTTCAACATCAAAATTATTAGTAGAATGGTGGCAGGGATCATAACCCATAAAATAAAAACCCTGAGTTCATGCTGATATAAACAAACCACTAAGTAAATACAAGAAAGAATCAGCTCCTTCTTACGGAAGAATACTAATTAAAAATACCAGAGGGGGTTGCTGGGGATATAGCTCAGTTGGTAGAAAGACTGCCAAGTATATATGAAGTCAAGGTCCAACTCCAGTACACATCTGTAAACCCAGAACTCAAGCAGTAGAAGCAGGCTGTTCAGAACTTCAAGTTCATCTTTGGCTACAGGGAGTTTAAGGCCAGTCTGAGGGTCTGGGATTCATGATACTTTCCAAAACAGCAACAGTGATAGTAACATGAGTAAAACAACAACAACAACAACAAAAATAAAGCCAGAAACATCTTTCTTGCAGAAGAAAATATATTTGTTAACATAAAACCATCGAGAAACTTAAAAATAAATGGATCGGGTTTCTTAGAATTATGGTTGGCACAAACTTTTTTTGTTGTTTATTCTTTGAGACAAAGTCTCTCTGGGTAGCCCTGGCTGTCCTAAACTCATATATCCATCTGCCTTTACTTTTCAAGTGCTGGAATAAAGGGCATACACCATCATATCCAGCTAGTTGGTACAAACCATTAAATACTAGAAAGAAGATACAACCACATGAGAGGGCTCTTTCTAATATACCTGGAACATACATATCACTGCCTCAAAGATCCGAGATCCTCCCCACTCTGACCAGGCTGTATTACTCACTCACTATCCAACCATAAACAAATTACTTAATCTCTAGGTTTGTATTATAATCATCTATGTAATGGCTGTTATATTGCTATTACATGCTATTAAGCTTCTCAACTAAATATAAATCATCACACACTGCAATATCATTACTCATTCAACCTTTGGGGAGACCTTATAATTCCAGAGGTATCTAAGAATACGCCTTGATTTGACATCTGCAGAAAGCTAGACATTGAACAAACACAGTCTTACATCCCAGCTCTTTCATGATGGCTCTTCCAGGTAAACCTAATTTTCATTAAGCCAATTAATCTTTCATACTATCAACCATAGTTCTGTATGGGACTCACGGCTAAAAAATGGAGGCTTTCTCTCTCTCTTTTTTTTTTTTTTTTTTTTTTGAGTCTCAACCCCCAACTCCTACAGGATTTCTTGGTATAGCCTTGGCTGTCCTGGTACTTGCTCTATAGACCAGGCTGACCTCGAACTCACATAGATCCACCTGCCTCCGCCTTGAAATTCTGGGATTAAAGGCATGTTGCCACCACCTCCAGCCTGATCTGAGATACTAAAAATTTGAGTTCATTGCAAATATTTGCCTGTGTGACCCAGCACCAATTTCTAATCCTTAGCTCTTTCTGCTTAAATTAATCACATCCATTTCCAATCTTTGCTGCAGGCTCACTATTGGCCAATAAGAGACATATCACAGCTTAAACAAGCTACATTTAAGAAAGCCATCACTCCTTCCCTTCCTTTGTTTTGAGACAGGGTGTCATTCTATAACCCAGCCTGGCCTCTCATTATATAGACAAAGCTGACCTTGCACTTGAGATGACCTTCCTGCCTCCATCTCCCAAATGATGGATTATAGGTATTAGTCACAATACTCAGCTGGGAAAGCTTCTCTTGATATAGAGAACAGATCCCACAAGCAACATTCTCATTCTACCTTGAATTTATGGCTCAAAGCAGCTTTAGATGTGTCAGACTCCACTACTATAATGTAAATAAACTCACTACAAATAACAACAAACATGACATCATGAGGTGTTGTGTCAGTCCTTTCGGACCAAACTTCAGACCTCTTAAAACATGCTTTGACGCTTACACCATTCTTGGTTGTGTCTTTTGTTTGTAGCCAAGTACATTTCTAACTTACAGTGTCCAAACTCAGCTCTTTTCTCTAACATCACACCTTCAATATTTAAATTACTTGACACATTGGTGATATTACCAGTTGTCCAAATTAGAAACCCAATGTTTGCTTCAGTCTATACCAACTCTTCAAATATTATAAGCACACAGGCAAAAAAGCTCAGTAACAATCATTAAATCTTTAAAATGTTTGCTTTGGGCCTGGGAAGATGGTTTAGTAGCTAAGAGTTCAGAATTCAGTTCCTGGCACCCATGCTGGGAGCTCATAACTGCCTTTAACTCCAGCTCCAGTGGATCTTATGTCTTCTGGTCTATACACACCTGATAGACACACATATTTTTTAAAAGCTGTATGTAGTGGCACATAACTTTAATCCCAGAAGTGGAAGAGGGATCAGAAGTTCAAGGTCTTCCTCAGCTATATAGAAAGTTGGGTGCCAGCCTGGCAAATGTGAGATTCTGCCCAAAGAAAGGAAGGGCCCAGGGATCAGAAGTTAAGAGATTTGCTGCTGTTCCAGAGGACAAAACTGAGCTTCCAGAACCCATGTAAGGTGGCCTGCAACTACCTACAATTCCAGCTTCAAAGGATGACCAGCTTATTTTGGCCTCTGTAGTCAGACACACACACACACACACACACACACACACACACACACACACACACACACACACACACACACATTAAAAACAATAATAAATCTTTAGAAGAATTTTTTTTTTTTAAAAAAAGGAGGAGACAGAAAACATGACTTTTTTCCCCTTTAAATGCATGTTTGCCTGCTTGTATGTCTATGTACTATGTGTGTGCCTATGTACCCACAGAAGTCACAAAAGGGCATCAGGCTCCCTAGAACTAGAATTACAGACGGAAATGAGCTGCAATGTGGGTTCTGTAGACCAAACCTTGGAGCCTGGATTAAGGGCTGCACCATTTTTTGGACCAGTTTCCCCATGGTATTTTTGTCTGTCTTTTCACTTACAATCTCTCTGCTTCGTCCTCTAGAGCAGTGGAGTTACAAGCGTCCACCTCTTCTTCCCAGTCCCTTTCACCTCATTCTTATGGAGCCAGGGTAAATTAGGATATCAGAATAATGAATGGACACTGACATTTTAAACTTACTTATCTGCCTGTATACTCACGTATATGGACATGCCACAGCATCTCTGGAAGTCAGAGGACAACCTGTGGGAGCACTCTTAACAGCTAAGCCACTCCCCCAGTCCCTATTTGGTTACTTCCAGACCGGTCTCACTAAGGTGCTGAGGATGACCTCAAATTCACTATATAATTGAGTCTGGTCTTAAATTTTTTATCTTCCTGCCTCAGTTTCCCAAATTTTGGGACTGTTGGCATGCACCATCATACCCAGCTCTAGAATAGCTCTGGATATATGTAAGTTTGTCCTTGGAAGTGTCAGTTCATTTGTGTAAATACCAGCATCTTACAAATCAGTAAGAGTGCTTATCCAGAGATTATATTTATCTCTGTGCATGGCAAATCCTCTTCTGCTTCCTGGAGATTATTCTAAGAAAGGAGAAAGATTCACCACTGCAGTTGAGTACCTATCTAAACTCCATAGCCCTATAAATGATCACATTTGATAACATTAACGAAATGTGATGTTTTTTCTTTTTGTTTTCCTAGAAAGCGTTTCACTATAGCCTTGGCTGTCCTAGAACTCATCCTGTAGACCAGGCCAGCCTTGAATTTACAGAGGTCCACCTGCCTGTCTCCACAGTGCCAAGATTAAAGGTATATGCCAACAATGCCCCACTATGAAATGATTCTTAAAGTACATTGTGGAGTTGAAGATGTAGTGGTACTGGGCTTGCCTGGAATGTGCAAGGCCTTGGTTTTCATGCCTAGTACTAAGAATGGTAGAGTCTCTCTCTCTCTCTCTGTCTCTCTCTCTCTCTGTCTCTCTCTCTGTCTCTCTCTCTCTCTCTCTCTCTCTCTCACACACACACACACACACACACACACACACACACACACACACGAACAATGCTTAAAAACTGTGCTAAGAATAGATAATTTACAAAAGTTTAGGACTAAAAGGAAACCCTAGAAATAATTCAGTCTAGCAAGTTCACTTTTAATGATGTATAATCTATCCCAGCACTCAGATAAGGCCAGCCTGCACTACAGGGAGAACTCTAGGCCAGGCAAGGTTACATATTGAGGTTTTGTCACAAAAAGAAAACACACACACATACACACACACTCCTAAGAAAACTCAAGCCCAAGAAATTAGAAAACCCTTGTGTCCCGTCCCCCACCTTCTTATCCTCTCTTGGACTGAACTCAGGGGCCTTGTGTGCACACAGCTCAGCCTTCAATCTCCTCCTCCTCCTCACCAATCTTTACCATATGTTCAGATTATTCAGCAGTTAGTACCAATGAGTGAGGATTTGCTCCTGGGGTCTTTATAACTAAAAACAGAAGTAGTTGGGTCTTATCTATGATTAACATAACAATCTTACTAGTAAGAGAACAAGTGAGCATTTCATCTAACTCCTATTTGAAATGTGAGAAAAAAAATCCAGATGTGATGATTCA
Source organism: Phyllotis vaccarum (assembly GCA_033318265.1). NCBI lineage: Eukaryota > Metazoa > Chordata > Mammalia > Rodentia > Cricetidae > Phyllotis > Phyllotis vaccarum. Next base: position 106,830,179 of record JARWLC010000008.1, on the reverse strand, counting down.
TTTGTCACCCCAGCACTTTGGTGCTATGGAATTATGCTCTTGCACATTGTAAATATTTGTCCCTCCTATTGGCTTAATAAGATGCTGACTGGCCAGAAGGCAGACAGGAAGTGTGGGTGGAGCTACCAGACAAGGAAGAGTTAGAGCACAGCAGAGACTCCAGCAGTCAAAAAGGAAAGAAGACAAGTATGCTGCTCCGAGAAAAGGTACCAAGCCACGTGGCTAAACAAGATAGGAATCATGGGTTAGTTTAAGAGTAAAAATCAGAAAGTATATGCCTGAGCCATAGGCTAAACGGCTTGTAAAGAATATAAACTTCTGTGTGATTCTTTGGGACTAAGAGACTGATGGTCTGGGTCTGGGGGTTGGCCAGGCTAGAAACTTCAGACCACACTCTGGAGGTTAAGGCAGGAGGATGGCAAGTTAGAAGTTAGGCTAGCCTGGGTTGTACAGGAGACTTTGTCTCAAAAACAAACAAATAAACAAAACAAAACAAAACATAGCCAGAAATAGACTCATGTCTATGTACCCAGAAAGTTGAAGCAGGAGGTTTGTTTGGTGAGTGTCTGACTGCAGTCAGCCTGAGCCACAGTATAACACTGTGACTCAAAAAACCCAACCAACCAATGAATTGGGCAAAAAAAAAAAAGATTCGGTCTGACTATAAACCAGGCATGATGGCACCTATAATCCTAGTACTTAGAAGTCAGTCTGGGCTATGTAGTTAGTCTGAGGCCACCTTGAAGTACACAGTAACAACCTGTCTTGTAAAAGAAAAAAAAGAAGAGATAACTCAGTGAGATGCTTATGTAATACAGCAGGACTGAAAACCTGAGCTCAATCTCTGGAATCCAAGAAAAATTGGAAGGAAAATATGGACTCACAAAGTTTTCTCTGACCTCCACATTCATGCCCCGTGGCATGTGCATCCACCATCCACCACATCATACACACACATAATAACAACAATAATAATAATAATGAAGAAAAGAAAAAAAGGAGCCTGTGAGATAAAGGTGGTTTGGTACAAGTGACAATCTGAGCGTAATCTCCAGAGCACACTGATGGAGAGAATTAACTCCAGCATTCATTCATACAATGTATCGCATGCCTGTCTGCACTTACCCCCCCCCCCACATAAAACAAATAAACGGTTTAAAGAAAGAATGAGGACCAAGGAGTGAAACATGTATCTAGGATAATGACCTGACAGAGGCTACATTTTGTTGGGATTTGCCATGTGTGAAGTCCAGGCTGGCCTCAACCTCTCACATGTTACCACCAGGTCTAAAAGACTAATCCTTTAAACTGAAACCCTTTAGCCAGAGCTTTTTCATCTTATGGTAATTTATCTTTTGGTTATCAGACATAAGACTTAAAGTCGCATCTCTAGCTTCCCTCTGAGTCCTACTGCCATATGAGCAATCAGTACTCAGGCATCTGTACTAGTCAGCCCAGGGTCCTATGGCCAGGAATGTGTTGCCAGTACTGAGGCAAATGCCTAGACAGCCCAGAGTTACATAGTCTGCAGTCTATGCACAGGCATTAAATCCCCACCCACTAAAGGCAAGCCCCTCTTCTTCTTCCCTCTCTCACTCCGAGGTTTGCATCTGCACCTTTCCCTCTCTCCATTCCACAAAGTCACATCTGTACCTCTTTCCCTCTCTCTTTCCCTCTCCTCTCTCTCCCCACTAGGCTCCCCAGCCCCCGCTTCTGTTTCTTCCCCTCTAATAAAACTTTTCACGTGAGCGCTGCTTGCGTGTCTCTGTGGCTCCCACCCACCATGACCACCATATGTGAGTGCTGTTTGCATGGTGTCTCTGTCTCTTATCCGCAGTGGGGCACTTTGGCTCCACCCACCAAAGCCTCTCTCCAGCCTTTTTACAAAACTGTCCACTTTAAAAGCAGCAGATGGTTTATGAATCACCAAAAGCAGCACAGAGGAGTCTGAATAGTCACTGGAACCCTTTCTGTGTCAAAGACATGCTGCAGGGAGAGTGGCTGGGAAACCCCTGCCAAGCTAGTGGCTGGGAAACCCCTACCAAGCTACTTCTCCAAAGGTTATCACGTTATAGAAGAGATTATGTATCCCATGTGTCCATCCTATTTCTTTGGGTTTCAGTTTTTCTGTGTGTAAAATTATGATAGCAATCTTAAGACAGTCAATACAAGGATTAAATAAATTATGTGTATGGAGAGGGATTTTAGAAACTGTAAAGCATACAGATGTTGGGTATCATTACTTTCCCCAATGTAGCAAACAACATTTTTACATGGTTCAGAAATTATTACAGTGCATAGCAGAGAACACGAGTCCATAGTGTTTATTGTATAAATTTGTGCACAAATAGTTAGGAACTCCTCCCAAGAAGTATCGTCTGGGATTGAAGAGTTAAGAGCACCCAAATTCAGTTTCCAGCATGCACATAAGTTGGCTCACAAGTGCCAGTGACTCCAGTTCCAGAGGGTTCAATACCCTCTTCTGGCCTCTGTGGGAACCTATACCCACAGGCACATCCCCTCTTATGCATAATTAAATCTTTAAAAAACACACATACACACTGGAGCTGGAGAGAAGGCCCGTAACTGGCTGCTCTTCCAGAGGACCAGGTTTTGAGTCCCAGCACCCACATGGTGCTTAAAATTTTCTTTAGCCCCAGTTGCAGGGGATATAAGGCACTTTTCTGGCTTCAATGGGCACTTACATACATGCAGGCAAAAACATCCAAACACATAAAATTGAGATAAAAATAATCTTTTATGTCACCCTTGGTCATGGAAAGACAATACAAGTGTCCAAGCAGAAAAGACAGAAGGCACAAGGGCAGAGACACAGGTAAGGAGGAAGTACCAGTCACAGAAACCTAAGTAGCCAGCAAAATCTAGGATGTAGGTAGGTCAAGGTCAAAAGAAATCATCTGCTGAGTCATCAGCTGAAGTGTTATCAGATAGTCCTGCCTGTTATGGGCCTTTCCTCTATAAGGAGATAAAAAGGATGAAAAAATAATGAAGTATTCCCTCAAACATCAAAAAGCAGTTCCCTCAGAGTTTGAAGTCACCTCAACAATACCAAATCAACTTTAGAAGATAATAGACTGCAGAGTTTGTTGGTGCACGCCTTTAATCCCAGCACTCTGGAGGCTGAGGCAGGTGGATCTGAGTTCCAGGGCAACCAAGAATACTTATCTGCTCTTGCCTCAAAAACAAACAAAACACAAAACACAGTAGATAAAGGTAGACTTTTAAGAATTTAAAGTTATTTATAGCACAGGAAACCCTGGCCAAAGAGATACAGGTATAAGATATGCTTAAAATTCCTGCCCAATAGTATGTAAATGAAGTTTCCCATAAATCCAATCAGAACCAACCAAGCACAGAAGCCACACAGGAAATCTTTTCAGGTTCAGTTTATTTTTTGTTTGTTTAGTTTTTTAAATCTCAAGTTTACGTTGAAGAGCAATGGAGAATGATTAAACAGCTTTAGGTTATAGGTTGGATGTGTTTTTTGAGACAGGGTCTCTCTTTAGCCCTGCCTGTCCTGGAATTTGCTTGTAAACCAGGCCGGTCTTGAACTCAGAGATCTGTCTGCTTCTGCCTTGAAAGTGCTGGGATTAAAACAGTGTGCCACCACCATCCAGCTATAACATTTCTTTTTACTTCATTGCATTTAAGTAATGTTATCCTTTTTTTCTTAGTTAGTAAAGGTAACTAAGCATTCAGTAACCATACTACTGCAGCAGTAATAACATAATAGATGAAAGGGCTTTGTGAACTTACCTAAACAATCACTGTGAATGAACAGTATGAGAATACAGGATGTTCTCCTATAGCTACCCTCACGACAAAGTATCACGTACTGCAGATACATCCAGAAGGGTGGAATAATATACTCTCTTATCACTGGACCATCTTGTCACACATTGCCTATTTTTGTTCTTCAAAGGTACGTGTATTCCTACGTGTACGTGACTATCTTAGCATCAACAGTATTTGAGATGAATCCTTATCACAGCCAGTAAACAGTATAGGTTCTTGGACCATGCTGCCTCATTTCTCTCAGATCTTTCCTTCTTGACCAGATCTGATGCCTCAAGTTACTTATGGGGGAAACAAGAATCTCTCTTTCGGAGTCAGAAGCATCCACTGTGAAGCAGTTGGAACAGGGCCTAACCAGCTCTCTGTGCTTAATGAATGTTAGCTATTTTAATCACCACCCATCTTCTGAAGAATAGTAGTGTTCTAAAATACCGTAGGTATTTTGGGTCTAAGAAATAGAACTAAGGTTCAAAGAGCATCTCTGAAAGTTTTCGTCTTAATTAGATCCTTGTAGCAAAGGAACACAAAAGTAGACTCTCCAGTCAATGTTGCCCCCTTATCCCTTCTCATTCTGGTAACATACTCCGTAGTGACTTAAGTATTTTCTCCTCTTTCATTCAGGTGATTCACCAAACAACAGACATGTAAACCAGAGTTGCTGACTTCACTTTAGTTATATAGAAAATAGAACAGGGATGGAGAGATGACTATTCTTCCCAAGGACCTGGGTTCAATTCCCAGGATCCACATGGCAGCTCATGGCTGTATCCAGTTCCAAGTACTGAGATTAGCAATAAATACTTAAAAACAAAACAAAAATAAACCAAGGTAAGAATCTCTAGACTTGTCAGAGTATTTTGATTTCTAAGGAAGATTCTGAATTAGTCTCAGCTCTGCTAGGGAGCAACATGCTCAATATACTGAGTAACTCTGTAGCATCTTCTTATATTCACTCTACAAAGATGAGATTTCCTCTCAGAACATGGTAAAACTGGTAGGGAGAGGAGCTCTGTGCCTTCTGCTGAGGAGTTGGCAAAGTGAGAAGTCTCTGACTGGCTCTTTTGTCTCTCTGATCTTTCAGCATTTACTTTGATATCTGGCTTCTGCTCCGGGGTCTTTTCATTAAGACCAATTAGGATTCAAGCTACAAACCCCAAAACAAAACAAACAGAGACAAAACAACAACAGGGCTGATGAGGTGTCTGAGGAAGTAAAGACAACACCAAGCCCCAGCACTCACCTAGTACAAGTAGAGAACCAAGTTGTCCTCTGACCTACACAAGACTACTCACGTACGCTCAAGTAAATAAATAAACGTAGCAACAAAAGAACAAACTCCAATCACACAAAACAACCAACCAAGAAACTAAGCAAAGCATGGTGGCACACCCCTGTAATCCCAGTACTCATGAGTCTGAGGCAGGAGAATTATTACAGGGTTAAGATAATAGCGACTAGGTAGTAAGATTCTGTACACTGTCCCCAAAAAGCTGGAAGTACAAGAAAAGACTACTACTACCATAGGATAAAGAATAAAAATGAAATAAAAATTAAAACAAGTCACCAGATTATGTTTTGGAAATCCATAAACCTGTCAAATAGTTTAATCTCCTTAAGAATACTCTTATTTATATTAATTTTTACTCAAACTGTACTGTTAAAGGCAGGTGATTCAGGGTGTGCCGGATGGTTTTATATCAAGACAACATAAGCTAGAGCCAAGAAAGGAGAGAGCCTAAAACTGAGGAAATGCTTCCCTAACATCTGCCTGCAGCTGGGTGGTGACGTTGTAGGCCTTTACCCCCATCACTTGGAGTGAGTTTTAGGACAGGCAGGGATACACAGGAAAACCCTGTCTGGAGGGCATTTTATCAATTAGTGATGGATGGGGGAGGGTCCAGCCTGCTGTGAGTAGTGCCATGCCTGGGCTGGTGGTCCTGCATTCTATAAGAAGGCTGAGCAAGCCAGTGAGCAGCACTCCTCCATGGCCTTCTTCAGTTAGCTCCTGCCTTTGGTCATGTTATTCCATCACAGCAATAGTGACCCTAAGAAAGATACAGGTTTTGTTCTTTCTTTTTTGTTTGAGATAAGATCTGTAGCCCAGGCTGACCTTAAATTTTCACACAGCTTCCCAGTGGTGGGTCATACCACTTCCAGTTTATGAGGTACTGGGGATTGAACCCCATGAGCTAGGGGCAAGCATACTATCAACTGAGCTACATCCCCAGGACCAAGTACCTAGTAAGCACTAAATACATGAGCCAGCCTGGAATACATAAAGTCCAATAAGGTGGCTCAGTGGGTAGGTAAGAGTGTTTGCTACCAAACCTAATGACCTGACTTTGATCCCTAGAACTTTCATGTGTTTGGGAAAGAACCAACTCCCTCAAGTTGTCTTCTGATTTCCACATGTATGCCATGGGTGCAAACACACTCGCAAGCATTAATATACAAATGTTACTTTAAAAGTTGAATCCTTCCCTAGGGCATACAATTCTCTAGCACCCCCTTTTAATGCAACTAACAAATACCCAAGCAACATATTACCCTAAGCACAGGAGGAAAAGTCTATTTGTGTTTCCTACAGTCCAAATGTTTATTACCTAATAAAGCGGGCAAGGCTTTTTAAAATATTTTCTTCTTCAGAGCTGGAGAGATGGGCTCAGTAGTTAAGAGTACTGACTGCTCATCCATAGGACCCAGGTTCAGTTCCCAGCACCCACATGCTGGGCTCATCCATCTCTAATTTGTGCACATGGTACACAGACATATGCAGGCAAAACAACAATCCATAGAATAATTAATTTTTATTTTCTTTTTAAGATTTGTTTTATGTATATGAGTGATCTATCTGCATGTGTGACTTTATATGAGAAGAGGGCATCATATTCCACTATAGATGGTTGTGAACCACCCTATGGTTGCTGGGAATTGAACTCAGGGCCTCTGGAAGTGTCAGAGCTCTTAACTGCTGAGCCATCTCTCTAGTCCCCTTTTCTTCATTAAGTATTTCTTCTTTCTTTTAAGTGAGGTATCTCTAGACCTCTGTCCTAGCAGAATGAGTAAACTGTGGCACACTCATGGAATGCAGCAATGAGAATGAGTCAGCTACAAGTACAAAGAGCATCCTGCCTTATGATCGCGGGCAGAGGGAAGGAACCAAACACAAAATGCATACTGTAGTTTTCCACCTTATATGAACTTCTAAAGACAGCAAAATGGATCTATGGTCCTGGAAGCAGGACAGTGGGTACCCTGGATGGGAAGTCACATGTCTGAAAGGGGATATGAGTTCTATCTTGTTTTTACATGTCTCTTTTTCTCTCCCCTTTTGGGGATTGACTAATAGCCTCACATGTTGTTACATCCACTCCCTTTAAAAATGTATCTAGATTGATTCTACAAGGACACTAAGTTGTGAAAATTTACCCAGGAATACATATGTAATTTTTATACTTCATGATGGATAACTTAAAAATTACACAGTACATTAAAATATAAATTGATGGTTGGAGATAGAGCGCTTGCCTAGCATACTCAAGGCCCTAGTTTCCATCCTCAGTATGGTATGAAAACATGGTGGTGCGTGCCTGTTAATGGAAGCACTTTATTAAGGATTTGATGAAAGCCTGGTGGTGGTGGCTAACTCCTTTAAATTGAGCACTCAGGATGCAAATGCAGTTAATTCTCTGAGTTCAAAGCCAGCCTGAAGTACAGAGTGAGTTCTAGGACAGACAGGGTTACATAGAGAAAAAACCCCGTCACCAAACTATATGAGTATATGTGTGCACGTGTGTGTGTGCGTGTGCGTGCGTGTGCGTATGTGTGTGCATGTGTGTGTGCGTGTGTGTCTATAATTTCTTAGAAATTTGGAATTCATGATTCAGATCAGCAGGGATTCAAACTTGATCTTGCTTCTTCAGTCTCCAAAATGTTAGGATCACAGGCATTAAGCACCATATTGATCTCAATTTATTACTTATTTTTTTAGAGACAAAGTCTTGTGAATTCTAGGCTGGTCTCTACCTTGAGATGGCCTTAAGCTTCAGATTACTGCCTCCACCCCCCAACTGATGAGGTGATAGAAGTGGCTACCATGTCCAGTTTTTATTCTTATCATTTCTTTTTTCATAATTGATTTATTGTATGTGCATTGGTATGAAGGCATCAGATCCCCTGGAACTGGAGTCAGACAGTTGTGAGCTGCCATGTGGGTGCTGAGAATTGAACCTGGGTCTTCTGGAAGATCAGCCAGCACTCTTAACTGCTGATCCATTTCTCTAGCCCCTCATCACTTTTTTTTTTTTAATTAAAAAAAAAATTTAAAGCCAGGTATTGGCAGCACAGGCCTTTGAATCCAGCACTTGGGAGGCAGAGGTAGGCGAATCTTTGTGAGTTTGAGGACAACTGGTCGACAGAGGTAGTTCCAGGACAGCTAGGGCTGTTACACAGAGAAACCCTGTCCCACAAAACCAATAAATAAATAAATAAAAATTCTCTTATTTTAAATAATTTATTTAACTTTGTCTTAGGTGTGAAGGTATCAGGGTCTCCTTGGATATCAGAGTTAGCAGACAGTTGTGAGCTACCATGTGGGCACTGGTAATTGAACCTGGGTCCTCTAGGAAGAACCAGTGCTCTTAACTGCTGAGTCATCTCTCCAGTCCACTTCTTAACAAGCATAGTTGAGAGAGAGCTTTGTGGTGCATGTCTATAATCCCAGCTCTATGAACTAAATCAGGAAGACTGCTGTCACTCATTTCAGTGCTAGTCTGAGCTACAGTGAGGACCAATCTCAAAAAACAAAATACCCATGAAAGCATTTAGGAAGCATCCTTAGAAAGTTTAGCTTTTTGTTATAGTGAAAGTTACATTTCAGTTTCCTCTCTTTCAAATCCATCTCAGGTGTCCAGGTTTTAATGTTTTTGTTTGGATCAGTAGGGGCCACACATGTGATGCAGGGAGGAGGAAAGGGAAAGACTGTTATATAAATACAAGGCTGTGATATGTCATACTCACCAAACAGGATGTCAGAGATCAGTGGACATAACAGGGAAGGAAAAAAGATCCAGAAGACATGTCTGTCAAATAAGAATTCTAGTAAAATGGTCTCCAGACAGGGTGGAACTGAGGCTGGATATGAAGAAAGTACTTGATATTTCTTCCCTTGAATTCTAGGACAGTCAACCATGCTATGCATAGAAAGACTCTCCTTTTTACTAAAGTCTTCTACACTGTACTCCTAGCCAGTTTAAAATTAAACGCACTGAAACAAAGCTAGATCATCAGTATATAACAGTAAGGCCTTGGCAGGCAGTACTGACATGGGAGTACTGCAGCTAGCCTGGGCCACAGGATTCATGAGACCCTATTTTAAAATGACAAAAGCAGTAAGAATTTGATCTTCTGTGGAAGACAGAATAGTCACTACCACCATTCAAACAAACAAGCTCTCCTTAAATTACATAGATACGGAAGGCCAAGAAATAATGTGGTCAACTGGAGAGTAGAAAACACTTGCCTAGGCCACAGAACACTTCATTAAGATGGATTACTAGGCGGGGCCAATGTTGTAAAACTTCCGTATATTGGCAGGTCATTTGAAAAATCTTCCTTCGATTTGAGACTATTAGGTTTCTCCAAACTTAAATCTAAAGAGGCTTATTTAGGCTGACGGCCTTACATTGAGATTATTTGTTTCCACAAAATGGGATTAATGAATCAGTATCCTAGTGAAAAATTTGTATCTCTTGATTTTAAGCCCATTCCAGACAAGGCTTTCAGTGCTGTTTTGTAAAGGGGACAAGTGCAAAATCTGATGTTGAAGAACACTATCTCAACACGTTTTTCTATTTGACAACAAATGAAGTTCCATATATGGAAGACCTGATGATATACAATTCAGTGAATCTGGTGTCTGATGGGAGATTCCTGGTGAACCCCTGCAGTGACAGCTGAATAGCAATGCTTCCTCATATTTCAAAGCAAAGTCTCTTGATTATAAGTATTGCACGAGATCTATTTGGTCTTATAATAAAAACCCAGAGCCAAATATTGGGAAAAATCTGAAATATCAGAGAGATAGAGAAATAAACCACAGCCACTTTTTACCTGCCAACTCTTCAGACCTGTCTCCATGAATTCTCCAAAATCCAAACCTCTCAGTCCTCAGCTAAGAGGGGAAGTCACAGGCCAAGGGCAGAAGTCATGGCACTGGGACCAGTCATAAAAAAAGATGCAGCAAAGTATCAATATTCAGGTAAGTGCTGAAGCTATGGGGAATGTGCATTTAAATATCAGGTACACATGAGTTTTGAACCATGGCCCTGTGTCACTACACTGACATGCTCCTACATCAGTTTTTCCAGACAGGTAGACTAACATCCTAAACACATTTTCATGTGGGAAAGAAGTGTAAAAGGGGAAGTAAGTTTGTATATTACCTACACGGCAGGAATTTTATGCACTTTGTCACCCTCATCAGCTTATGGTTCATGGTTAGGAAACTGTACTTAAATAGGATTGCTTTCCTCCCATCACACAGAACTCATCCATTTACTTCCTCATCCTCTGCGTGAAACTCACTTTCCACCAGAACCACAGGCCAAGAGAAGTCTAAGGTAAAATATTTTAGGAAAATTATTTGCAGAATGGATCAATTTTACATGAAGACTGCTCATAGATATTTTAGTCAAATCATTATTTTCCAGATAAGTACAAACTACTGTTCAAACTATTCAAACTTTTTTTCTGACAATCCAAGAACAATTTCTCAGGTGTTTTTAGTTTTCTTTTATTTGCTCAGGTTTTTGAAGTTCATTGTTTTTGGCAGTAAGTAAAGTGTGAATGGATTAACATCCCTTTCAGTACTCTGTGAACCTGGCTAACACCCAGAGATTTCCCAATACTTCCCTTCCCACCCCAATCTGAAAAATGCATTCCTTTCATAAAGAATTTTAGTTTCTTTTTTCTTTTTTCAAATTGCTAAAATTAATACTTTAGGGCAACAAAGATGACTTGAGGTAATTAGAGCTTATTGCTCAGGCAAAGGACCAGTTCCCAGCACCCAGGCTGGGTAGCTCACAACAGTATCACTCCAGCTCCAAAGGAATTTGGTACTTCAGGCCTTTGGGAGAAGAAAACTCATTCATCACATATACACATGCACACACATAGTTAGACACAATATAAAAACTCACAAGTTAATAACTTACTAAGGACTATTAAAGGATTTTCATTTATTGCATGTGGTGATACCTTGTGTATCCTCTAAGAAATAAAACTTGCCTGAAGATCAGAGGACAGAGTGAGGCAGAGCTGCCATAGAGGTCAGGCCATGGTGGCACACACCTTTAATCTCAGCACTAGGAAGGTTGAGACAGGAAGTGATATGGTTGAGTGAGACAGGAGTCCAGCCCTGCATTTCCCTTCCCTTTATGGATGAGGACTCAGAGGCTTTCAGTCTCAGGACTTGTGGAGAGAGGGTCTTTGTCTGTCAGCCTGATCATTCAGCAGTGGTGGGAAGTTTCTATAGTGGTTTGTTCCTCTGCCTCTTTGGTCTTTAAGCATTGACCCCCAAATCTGGCTCATTATTAGACCAATTAGGATTCGTGCAACATTTGCACTACAGGAGCTTGAGCCTAGTACCTGGCACATACTAGATAAGAATTTTACCACTTAGCTATATTCCTAGTGCTTTTTATTCTGACCCAGGATCTCACTAAGTTTCCCAGACTTGTTTTGAACTTACTCTGTAGCCTACATGATCCTCAGCTGAGGTAGTAGCACACACCTTTAATCTCAGCAGTCTGGAGACAGAGAAAGGCAGAACTTCTGTTTGTTTGAGGCCAGCCTGGTCTACAGAGAGAGTTCCAGAACAGCTAGGACAGTTACAAAAAAACCTGTCTTTAAAAACAACAACAAAACTCAAACCCAAACCAACAACAGACCTGTGAGCCTCCTGCTTCTGCATTCTGAGTAACAGAAACTACAGCTAACTGATCCAACTCCCTAGCTCTTTTCATTTCTCCACGTTTGCCCTCAGTGGAACCATATCACCATCACAATGAGTGAGTCCATCTTAAGTCTACACTTAAAGAATTTTATAAATTAGAGGCTGGAGAGGTGGCTCACAGGTTAAGAGCACTAGTCGCTCTTGAAGAAGACCAGAGGGGTTGGTTCACTTGTTAGGATCCACATAGCAGCTCACAATCATCACTAACTCTAGTATGGGGGAAAGGGGACATAAAATAGATGAATAAAAACATACATACATACATACATACATACATACATACACACACACATATACACACACACATACATACATACATACATACATACATACATACATACATACATAAAAGTAAGCTATGGTGGTAGTCTACGCCTTTAATCCCAGAGCTTGGGCGGCAGAACTAGGAGATCTCTATGAGTTTGAGGACAGCCTGGTCTACAGAGCAAGTTCCAGGACAGTCTCTAAACCTACAAAGAAACTGTCTCGGGCTGGGGGGGGGGGGGGCAGTGCGCAGGCCCAGTGGTGTTGGCACACACCTTTAATCCCATCACTCAGGAGACAAGAGGCAGGTATGAATCTCTCAGTTCAAATCCAGCCTGGTCTACAGGTAAAAGAACATAAAAGACATACATAAAGAAATCATGTTTTGAAAAACAAAATAAACAACAACAAAGTAGTATTCACCAGGCATAGTATCCTTGCCTTCAACTCCAACACTCTGGAGGCAGAAGTAGGTAGATGTCTGGGTTCCAGACCAGCTAGGGTTATAAACAAATAGGGCCTGGAGGGATTAACTCAGCAGTTAAGAACATTTGCTATTACTGCAGAGGACTAGGTTTCAATTCTCAGCGTCCACATGGTGGCTCACAAGGGACTATAAATCTGTAACTCCAGCTTCAGGGAACTTGATACCTTTTCCTGACCTCCTAGGGCATCAGGCATGCACATGTGCACACCTATGTTTTCCAAGATTAAAATAACATACTAACTTTCACATGTACATACATATCAAACGTGCTCTCAAACACAATAATAACACTTTTACTTTCTTATTGTATTTGAAAATCAAAGGCTGGTGCCATACTTGACATCTGTTAGTTTCTCAATCCAAATTTGTCCGCCACAGAGGCAGTCTATTACTGATCTGATGAAACTAGTGCATCCTGTCTTTCACCTACAAGTGCTCTAACCTCAGACAAGTCGTTAAGATGCCAGTACTCAAGTGCATGGAGCTAGGAATGGTGGTGCCATGTACCCTTTAACCTTAGCTACTTGGAATCTAAGGCAGGAGGATCCTCTTTTTTTAATGTTTATATGTATATATATAAAGACCTTTTTATCTATGTATCCCCTCTGCTACCCCTCCCAATCCCTCCCAGTCAGTCTTCAGTCTCCCCCCTCCCCATCCCCAGGAGGATCCTCTCAAATGAAGGAGTTTGGAACCAGCCTGGGCAACATGGTAAGACTCCATTTCAGACAGATAGAAAGATAGATAGATGGAGAGACAGACAGACAGACAGACAGACAGACAGACAATGTCTATTGCTCCATGAGCTGTTAAAGTTGTTATAATACATACCAAAATTGGGATTGTAAGTTCTCAGCAAGCCACTTAAATTCTATTTATGTTACTGTTGTGTATATGTATGTCTATGATGTGTGTATGCAAATATACATACCAAGATCCAAATGAGGAGGTCAGAGAACAACTCTGAGAAGTCAGTTCTCTCTTTCCACTGGACTACAGAGATCAAAAACTCAGATAATCAGGCTTGTGCAGCAAGTACTTTACCTGCTGAGCCATCCCACTGGTCTTGCTTTAATTGTTTAAAATACCTATGTTATGTATATGAATTTTTGCCTGCATTTATATACATAGCATGTATCTCCTTCTATGATTCTTAAAAAATTTTAAAGTAAAATCTAGATATGAAAGTACTTTTAACTCCCTAGTCTCACTGTCTGCACTGTTACAGTGGATATGTTTGTATAGCAGCCACCCCATTAATATTTCAGTCTGATGCATTTTCAAATCTCCATATACGTGACCCAGGCCTAGACCACAGTCTCTATCATCTTGGTAACAGCGGCATAGTCCAGGAAGCCAGCAAAGTAGAGCTAATTAGAATCCTTTTCTGATGCTAGTTAAGTGGAGTTACTAAATCAGGATGACATAGAGCTGCGTGTGGGGTCTCTTGTCTACAATCACAGCACTCAGGATGATGCAGAGTGCTCAAGGCCAACATGGCCATGCAGTGAAAGAGCTTGTTCTAAAAAAGTTAGGACTAGATATTCCTAGAGCTGTTGGTGCCATCTTAGCTGACTATACAGAATTAGACTCTCCACAACAGGAACTGATGTGGCCAACCAAGATAATTTGAGCTTTTGGATTCTACTGAACCTAAACCTAAAGCCACCACCAGTCTTAGGAGTTACCTGAGGTAACACATGCCACTTCAGCTTAAATTAGTGTTTTGGCTTTCTGCAACTAAATGATCCTTGCTAAAATAAACTTGTATATTCTATTCTGATAGACAAATATTTCTATCTAAATCTACTTCTGATTTAAAGGTCTAGGCCCCCCCCCCCCCCACCAGATCTCATATACCAGATGAAGATGAGCTGGAACTTCTGTTCTTCCTGTCTCTGCCTCCAAGTGCTGGGAACTGAGGCTTACACCACTATACCAGGTTTATGGAATGCAGGAGACAAATTTATGGCTTTGCCCATGCTAACTAAGCAAGTACTATTAACCAAGCTAATCCCTGGCTTGAGTACTATTTTGGATAGTCTATCTTAAAAAATAGATAATGAATATTTACAGAGTTTCTAAAAATTCACAGAAAATGATGTTCAAAGTACCATTAAAATAACTGTTGAAAATAATTTAGAGTGGTAATAGTTTTTCCAACAGCTCCAATTGCTGTATGTACTCCAGAAATCTATTGTTTTTCTTTTACAGCTATCTATAAGACTCTTAAATCTCTAATATTCTCTAATGTTTCTAGAATGATGTAGAGATTATTTATTGTTTATAGCACCAACCATTCTTTCAACTTTGGTAACACCTTTATTATTCTTTAAGAACTCTCACCTCCAGCTTATGTGTTTGCAGATGCAAAGTATGTACCCGGTCTGTTATTTATCATACAGAACACTTGTTGGCCATGTAATGGATGAATGACTACGGTCTAGTGTTTTTAAACTGAAAAGGGATATTACAAACTATCAGCTGACTGGATTGAAAGTTCATTACAAAACTATTTGTTTTCTAAAAGTTGATAATGGATTCAGCTACTTCGTGAGCTCAAAGCTAGCAGGGTCTCTATATCTCAACAATAATAAAAAAATTATAGTCCCTTTCAAGTTTTCTTGGCTATTATAATGTATTTTAATTACTAGGAATTAAATGTTACACTACAATATACAGTACAATATGCTAAATTAAGAAACTCAAATAGGAGGGCTGGAGAGATGGTTAAGAGCACCAGTTCTCCCAGAGGACTCAGGTTCAATTCCCAGCTTCCACATGGCAGCTCACAACTGCCTGTAACTTTTCTTCCAGGGATCTGATCCTCCCATACAGACATACTTGCAGGCAAAATATGTATATGAAATAAAATAAATAATTAAAAAAATCTCAAATAGGAAAAAATAAAGAAGAAAAATAACAGAAAATTCAGAACCAGCCCACACACACAAAGGAAGACACACTTCAGCTGGGCACAGGGAGACACACCTTTAATCCTGGGGAGAAGTTGTACAGTTTCTAGAGTTTTAAACCAGCCAAATCTACATAGAGACTTCTAGGCCAGCCAGGGTCACATAGTGAGACCCTGTTTTGAAATAATGATGGTGATGATAAATTAAATAAAAGATGCATGTCACATCAATGATAAAAGGACAGGTCGTTCCTGGGGTAGCAGACAGCACCAATTAAGCAGACCAGTCATTCCCCTGAGTCCAGATAAGGCTTTGACCTGTCCTTTTCCATATGGCATTCAGGACAACCACCATCAATTATCAAATTTAGTGCAGGCAGATCTCAGGGAGTTCAAGGACTGTTCTGGTCTACAAAGTGAATTCCAGGACAAGTAGGATTGTTATACAGAGAAACCCTGTCTTGAAAAACCAAATCAAACAAAACCCAGAAAAGAAACTATAAAAGAAAGAAAACAGGGCTGGCAAGATGGTCCTAAAAACTCAAGTTTCAAGTTTGATATATTGTGGAAGAAGAGAAAGGACTCCTATAAGTTGTTTCTGAATTCTACATGCAGCAAATATACACACATTACACAAATCATTCCCCAATGGCACACATGTGCCTACATTCATACACATACACACACACACACACACACACACACACACACCACTACCCATGGCACACATGTGCCCCACACTACTATCAACCAACCAATATAAAACTGACAAGGTAACACACACTTGTAATTCCAGCACTCAGAAGGTGGAGGCAGGGAGATCAGAGATCAAGGTCATCCTCAGGGACACAGTAAATGGAAGCAAGCCTGGCTATAGGAGACTCTATTTCTAAACAAAAAGGCCAGCCTGGCTACACAGCAGGTTAGAGGGCAGCTTTGACCACACAGTGAGATGCTGTCAATAGCAAAATCAATATTCCCATTTCATCGAGGTAATCTCACCCTTTTCTTTCCTTTTAAAAATTATTTTATTCTGGCTGGCAGTGGTGGTGCAAGATTTTAATCCCAGCATGGGAGGCAGAAGCAGGCAGATATCTGAGCTCTAGGGAAGCCTGGACTGCAAATCGAGTTCCAAGACAGCCAGAGCTGTTACACAGAGAAACCCTGTCTCAAAAACAAAATAAAACCACAAAATTACTTTATACTCTTTTATATGGATAGGTATTTTGCCTGTGTGTATGTCTGTGTAGCACATGTATACCTAGTACTCTCTATAGACCAGAAGAGGACATTGAATCTCCTGGATCCAGAATGACAAATGGTTGTGAGCAGCCATGTGTGGGCCCTGGGAATGAACCCGGGTCCTCTGGAAGAGCAGCCAGTGCTCTTAACTGCTGAGCCACCTCTCCAGTCTTTTTCTTTCTTTCCCTCCCCCACTTTCTGGCTGAACTCACTGTGAGGATCAGGCCAGGGGTAAACTTACAGCTATTCTCCTGCTTCTGCCTCCCCTCTGTACTGCTTGTAAACCAAAACTTTCCTTTTCAAGTGCCACACAGTAGACTTACACTGCTTTATAACCAAGTTGAAAAGTATGAGTACCATATCCTCCATACTATTCCATTTCTTCACTGGTAACCATTTCTCTACTGTTCCTGGATAGAAATCTCACAGCTAAGGTCATTGTAGTCTTACTTATCACTGTATCCTGTCATATCTTTCTTTGAAATAATGACTTTTTCTGCCTCAGCATCTCTGGGATCAAAGCACCAGTGCATAGTTAACAGAAACTTGCTGCAGAAGTATTGTCTCAAGTGTCAAATCTGTGGGTACACGGACAGTCAGGAAGAGGCTATCTATCTAGGCAGGAAAAGGTCCCTAGTGTTCTGCTCTGTCCTTTGGCAAAAGTTTCCCTCTGGTCTCACCCCATGGCTGTCGCCTCTGGTTTGGATTATTTTACTGCAACAGCTGTAGTTTCTCCTAGCCCCTTCTTCCCTCTTCACAGCGTCCAGTGCATCCACTGCTGCCAACCTAAAATTCTGTTCCCATCATGTCATTTCCTGGCTCAAAACAGAATGCACCACCCCTTCCATCTCTGCAACCTCTTCCTCGCTCTATTGTCCTTTCCATCTTTCACAAAAATATGCCCAGCTCTACCCTACTTAAAACAATACAAGAAACAACCACAAAAGAGAAACCATATGTATCATTCAATCTGTCACCACCTGAGCTTTTAAAAGGTATGGTCCACTCGCTGCTCTCTGCTTCCTGCACCCTGGCGTCTCAGAGATGCCAACCATCTTATTCTCTGTCAGACCAACTGGACTTTTTATTTCAGTTTTCTCCTTAGTAAATGTGCCTGCCTGTCAGAAAGCTATCTTCTGAAAGCCCCGTCCCTAATCTTCTGGTGCGACCTCTTCTTAGCTTCTTCCTTTACCCTGGTTTTAAAAGCAGAGTTCTACAGGATTCCACCCTAGTTCTACTTCTTTTCCATTTGCATTACTCTCGATGACTTCATCCACAATTACCACCCTGATGTCTCATAAATATTCAATGCACTTCTGACATTTCCTTGAGTACAGATTTGTATGCACTTCCAACGAGCTTCTGGCCTTTTCCACCACGATATCACATAGGTAACTCAAGTGCAACATGCCCTCAAATGAAGCTCTTTATGGCCACCTCAAACTAGTTCTTTCATGTTACTTTTATGGGGCTTTCCCCCACTCCTTTAACGTGTTCTTAAAGTGTCCATCCTCCCACCTCTGACTCCCAAGGATCACAGCGTGTGCGTGCGTGCGTGCGTGCGTGCGTGCGTGCGTGCATGGCAGGATCCCTGTTCTTGCTGTTTCATAACTCTGCAGCTTCCCAAGGCAGAAATCTTGACTTTTGATCCATTTCTTTCTCTCCTATTATTAACTTTCTTTTTCCTTAAAAGGTGTTTTTCAGACAGGGTTTTCACATATCCTTGGCTGTCCTGGAACTCACTATGTAGACCAGGCTGGCCTCTAACTCAGAGAAATCTACCTGCCTGGGCCTCTTGAGTTCTGGGTTTAAGGGGATGCACCATTACAGCTGGCCAGTTCAACTTTTTTTTTTTTTTAAATCTATAGCATCACATATGATATGCCAGACAAGTGATCTAGCAATGATCTATATCCCCAGATCTCCCCTTTCTTTGCTTTCCTTCCTTCCTTCCTTCCTTCCTTCCTTCCTTCCTTCCTTCCTTCCTTCCTTCCTTTCTTTCTTTCTTTCTTTATTTTTGATGTAGGGTTTCTGGCTGTCCTTAAATTTGCTTTGTAGACCAGGCTGGTCTCAAACTCACAGATCCCTCTGCTTACCAGCTTTTCCCTTTTATTTTCAAAGGGGCGTTGTTAAAGGCCAAGGCTGACCAGATTTACTCTGTAGCTCTAGCAGGCCTTGAACTTGTGATTCTCCCTGCTCAGGGACTTCAGGGCTGTGCCACCACCCTGACCAGTATCAGCACTTCAGTCTCACACTAGCCCACCTAGTCTCTAACTGGTATTGGGAAAACCTCAGATCTCAGTTTCACCTGCTGTCCTCACCCTTCACAACCCTCCTTCATTCAAGACACAGATGCAGTGTCCCAGGGCTCAGCCTATTTGACAGTGCATCTCTAATCAGTAACAGTATAAGCAGACTCTCAGGAGTATCTGTTATATAGAATAAAAGATATACAAATACAGAAATAGGGCTGAGAGATGGCTCCGAGTACCCATGTGGTGGCTCACGTTCATGTGGAACTGGAGTCCCAGGGGAATCCTAACACCCTCTTCTGGCTTCTGTAGGCACCAGGCACACACGTGGTGTACAGACATACATTCAGGCAAAGTGCTTATAAAGTAAGTAACAAAATCAAATATAGAAATCAAGAACGAATGAGATAAAGATGAAGTAAAAATACATTAAGTAATTCTCGCATCAGCAGCTAATGACTAAGGTGTAATATATATTAGGGTGAAGTTCATTATTGATGATAATGTAGGCTTATCTACATTTCTAATGGTTTTCTTGACAATTTCACTTTCCAGATAGACTTCCTGACAGATCTAATGATCTCATCATGTGACAAAGAGCTCATATTAAGATGGAAATATTGGGGGCTGGAGAGATGGCTTAGCCTCTTTAAAAGGCTGTTCTTCAAGAGGACCTGGATTCAATTCCCAGCACCCACATGGTAGCTCACAATTGTCTGTAACTCCAGCTCCAGGGGATCTGGCAACCTCACACAAACATACATGCAGGCAAAATACCAATAAGCATAAAAATAAATTATACAAAAAAGTTTTAAGATGGAAATATTGGTCTGGGCATAGTGGCACACACCTTTAATCCTGGCACTCGGAAGGCAGAGGCAAGAGGGTCTCTGTATTCATCAGCTTGGCCTACACAGGGAGTTACAGAACAGCCTAGGACTGTACAGAGAGGCCCTGTCTTTAAAAGAGGGACAAGAGAGATGGCTCAGCAGCTAAGAGCACTGGCTGTTCTTTCAGTTCCCAGCATCCACATGGTAGCTCACAACTGTCTGTAATTCTTTTCCAGAGGATCTGGCACCCTCTTCTAGCTTCTGAGGGCACTGAACATATATGGTACACGCAGGCAAAACATGAATACACAATAAATAAAAATAAAAACCCGAAGCTGGGTGTGGTGGTACACACCAGCACTCAGAAAACAAAGGCAGGTGGATCTGAGTTCTAGAATAGCCAGGGCTACACAGAGAAACCCTTTCTCAAAAAGCCAAAAATAACTAAAACAAACAAAAATAATTTTTTATTTTTTTTATTGTTTTTACTTTTTAAAAGGGAATGCCAGCTCAGCATTTTTCTTATAATTTGCAGTGTTACAATTCTTCAAATCTATGGTTCCTTTAATGCAAACCTCTGAAGCCAGTGGCTCTCAACCTTCCTAATGCTTTCACCCTGTAATACAGTTCCTGGTTTTGTGGTGATCCCCAATCATAAAACTACTTTGTCACTTCTTAACTAATTTTGCTACTGTCATGTCAAAATCTAAATATCTGATATGTGGGATCTGATATTCGATCCCTGTGAAAGGGTCTTTCAAACACCTGAAGGAGTTGTTATCCACATGCTGAAAACTGCTGCAAGGCAATATGCTCATCTTGTGAAGATTAGTTTAGAGCAGACAGATACAAGATGAAGCCACTCAACTAGAGATATAGCACTGTAAGTTCCAACCTGATAACAACAGGCAAATGAATAAGGTCACCAGAACCAACTCCTTTTCCTTTGTGAAGCCTCCTCTCTTTCCTTGGCACATTACTTTATTAAATACTCATAAAGCCCAATTTCTTTTTCTTCTTTTGTTAGAGACCACCACTTAGCCCTGTATATACACATCCCTGATCTGCTTCTGTGTTCTCTCCTAGCATTCATTTCCTGTTCCTCCTCATGTTAACTCCCGGCTATAATCTCAGTCAGGAGACAGAGGCAGAGGAATGAAGAATTAGGAGGCCAGCTGGACTGCACAAGATCTTGTTTCAAAACAACCACTTGGTCATGCTTTGTGAAGGAATATGTGTCTGCACACATGAGCACAACACCAACTTTCTTATGACCACCATGTTGTCTCCTTTACACATCTACCAGTTTCCAGGGCAGAGTCTCACCTCTATAAAGTATTACCACAACAAGCTACAATTGTACCTCCTTAGCCTAAAGGGTAGAGATCACTCCCAATTTAGAATTCCCAGCATCTACCACATACCTTGTTTGCTATGGGTACCTGTTAAATGCTGAGTGACAAAATGAAAAAGATCCAGCTCCTCTGGCTCTTTCAAAGTCTTACATAAACCTAATTGATTTTTCTTTCTTCCCTTGGGCCTGTCCGGGTTAGCGCTCCACTCTTACTTCCTACTCTATGTCATGCTTTTGTTTGTTTTAGCTTGGCTTTTGTTCAAGCTATCCTCCCATATTGGATTGACTTCCATCTACAGAGAAGCTGTCTGTCCCTTCCTCCAGAAGTCACATTCAATCACACCCCACAACTGATGAATCACTTCACGCAATCTCAACACAGTACACATTTTTAGCCATTATTCTCTAGCTGATGGTCTCTCTTTCCCCCAGTCTGTTTAGTCTTGCTTATGTGGCCTAGGCAGGCCTTACACCTCAGCCTCCCAACTGCTCAGAGAAGGCATGCGCCACACTTAGTTCTCTCAACGGCATTACACTCTGATGCCAAGAAGCATTGAGTCCTTTTGCACTGAGACACAGGAGCCTGTCTGAGAGGACTGTAGAGAAGAGATGACACTGGGATATACTTTTACTCCCTTTCCACCACTAGGCTATTAGGCATCCTCAACTATTTTATTTCACCTTGTGGATTGTGTTTATTCTTTATTTTGCAGAGCAGACTTCACAGTTTTTAAAATTCTTGGGAAAGATCAGGAAGATGCCTCAGTGGGGAGGGGTGCTTGTCACCAACCCTGACAACCTACGTTCAGTCTCTGGCCTACATGGTGAAGAAGAGAACCAACTCCTATAAGGTGCCATCTGACCACCACACGTGCCATGCTGCATGTACACATACACTCATCTTTTAAAAAAATCTGGGGGTGGTGGCGCTGAAGAGATGGCTTAGCAGTTAAGAGCACTTACTGCTCAGTCTCCCAGCAACCACCATGGCAGCTCAGAACTGTCAGTAACTCCCAGTTCCAGAGGACCTGACACCTATGGCAAAACACCAACGCACATAAAATAAAAACAAAACAACAGAAATTCCAGAAGAGGAATTTTGTCAACAAAATTTGCCCATCAACACTCTCCCACTAAATCAAAAGATATTCTATGCCATTCAGTAACTCACGGAGCTTTGTGAACCTCAGTTTAGTTAGTTGTACAACAAAAATAAACACCCTACCTTAAAGGGTCATATGATAGCAAATAAAAAAAAATGGTGGTGGTAGAGGCGGCATTGCACGCCTTTAGTTCCAGTAGAGGCAGGCAGATCTCTGAGACAGAGGCTAGTCTGATACAGAGGGAGTTCCAGAAGAGCCAGGGATACACAGGGAAACCCTGTCTCTGTGATATGTCCCTTATATATAGAGGCATTATTTTTTTCCTTTGGTTAGATAGCTCAATATGCTGACTGAGCCAAGAACTCCAACTGGTTCTTTGACGTCAGCTCCAAACTACAGAATATTCTCTTAGCCACCAGCTATACCTCACCTTCATGAACAAAGACACAGTTGATGGCAAATCTAGTAACCTTCACCCAGAAAGTAATGTATTTTAGGAAGATAGCAGTTGAACTTGAGGTTTTATCAATTGAAACCTAAATTATAGCTTGGCTGTGATTTCTAGAAAATGTTCTTTCAAGTTTCATGACTTAGCCTGGTGGTCAGTGTCCCACACCTGTAATCCCAGCACTGGGGAGACAGAGGCAGGAGAATCACCAAGTTTGAGGTCAGCCTGGTCTACAGAGAGTTCCAAAACAGCTAGGGGTACTGAGAGAAACCCTGTCTCAAAAGCAAAACAAAACAAAAAGCAAAAGCCAACCAATCAACTAACCAACCAACCAACCAAACAAACAAAAACCAGAAATCTGGTAATAATTTAGAGGGTACACTTAGCATAAAGGAGCCTCTGTCAGAAATATCTTGCAAAGTCGATGATAAACCAGGAGGAATTGAAGGTCATCCTCAGCTACACATCAAATTCAAGGACAGGCTAGGCTACATGAGACCCCACTCAAAGGCCTAGAATGAAAGAGGGGTGGTGGTGTCTCACTACAGAGACAGCTTCTCACATAGTCATCCAAGTAAAACAAAGAAATAAGCACAGAAACACAGCCTAGCAATTCGGTTGTTCTTTAAGAGACCAATGAAATATGAAGCTGGGCATGGTGGCATAAGCAGAAACAGGCAGATCTATACGGGAAGTTCCAGGCCAGCCAGAGCTACATAGTGATCAATCTCCAAAAAAACAAAATCACTAACAGGCCTTTCTTCTTGAGGCTGGGGAGGTTAAGAAAAAAAGGAATTGAGTAAATGTTTGACAAGAGACTAGAGGAATAACTCCTTCACCTCTCAGCTCCATTTTCTAACCTCAGACAACCAGACACTAAGGCTGCTGTTGACATGTGGGTGGCAAGAATATGCCTGAAATTCCCTGCCCACACCACCAAAAGAACATTATTATGCTCTGTCAAGGCAAGGTTTCAGGCATCTAACTAAGGATAAATCATTATGTTTGAGGACTATGGTCCCCCCCCACCCCACTTTCCTCTGATTTTGTAATGGAGGCTGTTTTTAAACAACTGTCAATTCTCGTGGCCCCTCCCTCAAGTGTGGGGACTGACTGTAAGTGTACAGCAGCACCCTGAGAGGAAGGTTTCATCAAGCCGCCAGTGCTGCCCTTGAGCCACCCTCCCATGTAGCAGGCTCAACTAGTTTTTTGTTGGTTTTTTTGCTGTTGATTTTTGAGACAGGGTCTTTTTCCTACTGCTTCTACCTGCCAAGCGTTGTTGGGCTTAAAGGTTCATACCACCATACTAGGCTTTAAACCCATATCCTTTACAAGTAGCCTACCTGAACCAAGCATGGTAGCACAAGCTATAACCATGGCCCTTTGGGAGCAGAGGCAGGAGGGTCAAAATAGTTATAGGAGAGAGAGAGAGAGAGAGAGAGAGAGAGAGAGAGAGAGAGAGAGAGAGAGAGAGTGGCTACATGAAACTCTGGCTTAAGTGGGGGAAACGTCTTTTTGGAGGACATACCAGCTCTCAATTTTAAATGGTTTGACAGACTCACTAAATGATTCTTTTAGGTATTTTGTATTTGAGCAATTTTATTTTTATGCCCCTTGGCTTAAAAGGGGACAACCACAAACTCATACTGACTTGCCCACACCTATATAGTCAAAAACTGCTTGTCTTACACAAACGGGAAAACAAGTCTATAGGCTAGGTAAAGGCTCCTAATAAATGTTACTATGTCACCAGCTGTAAACCTGTTTCTAAAAGCACACTAGGTCTATGACTGAACTAATAAATACCAGGAAGCTTTTACTAGATGGTTGTCATTTTACAGCTATAAATACCAGGTTCAAGCCACTGGTAAACAAAACCTTTTGCTTTTCACTTTAATATGGCATAGAGGGTTGAACTGTCTATCCAAACTACTGCATACCACAAAATTTAATGAAATTCAATATTCTGCCTCTAAGAATTTATAGCTGAATACTTACCTAAACCAGTGTCAAGTACTTTATTCTTGCACCCCTATATCAATTTTGCTGTATTTTTAGTCCTTTCATTAACACTAATTTCTGGGTAGTCTCTGACCCTACCTAAAATTGGGATATAAACAAGACTCATAAATAAATATTATAAAAGTGGGGCACTGCAATTTCACAATTAGAACACTTAAAAAAACCCGAAATTTTTAACAATCTTTATGTGTACATATCTGTGTGTGGGTAAGTGCATGTGTGTTCAGATGCCCTTGAAAGACAGAAAGTGCCAGATGCTCTGGAACTAGAGTTCCAGGTGGTTGTAAGTCACCTGACAACAGGAAACTTACCCACTGAGCCATTTCTCCATGTTACTTCTTTTTGTTTTTCAAAACAGGGTTTCTCTGTATAGCTCTGGCTGTCCTGGAACTCAATTTCTACCTGCCTCTTCTCTGGGATTAAAGGGGTGCGCCACTCCCACCTGGCCCTATGTTATTTCTCTATAAGCTATTTTCCCCCAAGTACTACAAATTTATAAAAAGGTGAAAACTAGGGCTGGCTAGATAACTAGGAAACTGGATAGCTTAGCAGGTAAAGTACACTGGCTGCTCCCATAAAGGACCTAGATTTGATTCTTATTATCCACATCAGGTGGCTCACAACCACCTGTAACTCTAGTCCCAGGTCCTCTGATAGCCTCTTCTGGCCTCCAAGGGCACCGGGTGTGAACATGGGGCACAGATACATATGCAGACAAAACACCTCTATGTGTAAAATAATAACTTAAAATTTTTTACATGAAAACTGAACTGGATATGGAGGTACATGCCTGTAAATCCCAGCACTCATGAGGCTGACTAGTGAGATGACCTTTTTGAGGCCTGTTTGTCTCTGTCTCTCTCTCACACACACACACATGGCATGGTGTGGTGGAATTTGTCTTTAATCCTAGCATTTGGAAGGTAGAAACTGATCAATCTCTGTGAATTCTGGGCCAACAATAAACAAATAAAAGATGAAAATTATTTTGCCAAGCTGTACTTGGGGCTTCTTAGTTTGATGATTTTCTACTGAACTCCAAACTTTCCTTTCGTTTCTCCTGCCAATAATCCTTTCCCTTTCTGACTCATCTCTGCACATTTATGATCATCACTTACTTGAATATCTGGCTCAAAATATGGCTCCTTGGAAAGTCCTCCTGGATTAAGTCCATTTCCATCAAATACTTTTTTTTTTCTCTTTGTGAGAGCCCCACTGTGTAGCCTTAGCTGGCCTGGATCAGGCTGGCCTTCAACTGACGGAGGATCTGACTGCCTCTGCCTCTTGAGAGTTGGGATTAAAGCTGTGCACTCCCATGATTTCTTAAATTTATAATCCCTTAGCCCCTTGTAATTTGTACTAGAATCAAGTACTTAATGTTTTTCCTCCCTAGAAGGTGTTTTGCATTTTCTATCATCGCCTCACGTAGAGATAAAATGGGGACAGCACCTTTTGTGTTCTCTATTATACAGCTAGCAGCAATAAATGCTCCTGGAATGACTGAGTCAACAGCGGAAATGAAGCTGGTCGTGCAATTATTTCTAAAGCAAGCAACTGGCTTTTCATTTACAATATCCACCAACTTCAACAGGCATGAGTCTTTGGAGACAAGATTTAATTCTATTTCAGTTGTATCAATTCATATGAAACGTAGCACACAGATCACATTTACATTTAAGGTAAAGAATAACTGGCTATTTACTCATATCGTGTGATGGCACGGTTTCGGGATTTTTATAAAATGCCTAGTGGTCTTGAGGCAGCACGCCTGCGAGCAGTAGGAAGTTGGCACCAGTCTCTTGCAAAAGGGGCGAAACTCTAGTTGGCAGTAAAATGCTCAAACACGTGAGCCTCTACTGTTAAACAAGGCTCATTAACCACACAAACTTGCTGTTTCAGCTCTCTGCCTTCCATGAAGTGCTATGATCTTCTCTGGTTATTGTTGAGAGCCAATGATGGGTTAAATTCCCATAAATTAACCAGTGCTTTGGTGGTTTGCCCAAGCAAACTGCTGGCATTGGTGTGGATGGATTTAATAGACCCGCCCGCCCCGGGAGCCCGAGGTGAATGAAGAAAGCGCCCAACCGACGCTTCTCAGCCAGCAAAAAGGAGACGACAGAACTCGAGCAGATCGCCCGCCCGGTACTTAGTGTCAGCTTATCGTGCAAAAAGGGTGAGCTTCGCACGCTCCTGCTGCTCCCCCCCTAAATCTCAGCTGAGTCTCGCCGAGGGGTGGCAAAGCCACACTTCAGAGACTACCCAACTTTCCCCTCGCAAGGCGCATCAGTTTTTCCACACTCCAGAGCCCCACAAGAGGAGGTCTCTGGTCGGTGAGGCGGAGGGAAGCGGCTCGCCCCGCACAGGCGTCAGGGTGGCAGAAACAAAGTGAGCGCTGGCGAGCCCAAGCCGCCACTGCCCGCCGCCCGCCCGGCCCCCGGCTCACCCTCTAGCAGCACCTCCTTGCCCGCGCGCTTCAGCGCCTGCACGGCCTGGTCGTGGGTGGCCTGGCGCAGGTCGGTGCCGTTCACCGACAGGATGGCGTCGCCCAGCCGCAGCGCCCGGCTCTGGTCGGCCGCCAGCCCTGGGAAGATCTTGGAGATGAGGATCGGCATCCGGTTCTCGCGGCCGCCCTTGATGCTGATGCCCAGGCCGCCTGCCTCCTGTTTCACCACTCGCACTCGGCGCACGGGCGGCGAGGCGCCCGCCTCCCCCGTGGGATCCCGGGGCGGTGCGGGTGGGCTGGGGGGCCCCAGGCCGCGGTTCGGACTCCCGGGCAGCGAATCGCCGCCGCCGCCGCCGCCGTTCGGTAGACCGTTGAAAGCCGCAGCCGGCGGATCGGGCTCTACCGCCGCGGCGTCGCCCGTCAGGCTGAGGCTCTCGCCACTGAGTTCCGCCACCACCCGCACCCAGCGCTCCCTTAGAAGCAGCTCCACCAGCCCCGCTTTGGTGGCCCGCGTCCACACCGCCATGGCCGGCCCTGCTCCCGCGACCGCCGTCGCTGCAGCTCCCTGGATTCCAGTCAGGCAGCCTCGGCGCTTCCCCCTTCCCGCCCGAGGGGGGCGGGCCCCCTCCCCTCCCCTCCCCCCGGCGATTCATTATTCATGAGGGCCACGCCCACTTTCCGGAGGGGCGGGGGAAGGCTGGCGAGGCGGCTTCCGGGAGGTGAAGTTCTGGGTTCACGGAAAGCCCTCGGTGAGTGTGCAGAACCTAGCGCTCGAGGCTCCTCGCACTCCTTCGCGTTGGTGACTCTGCTAACCTCTTCTGCGAGAGCTGCCCGGGTACGGAGAGCGAAGTCAGGATGGAGAGGCACTTGGCCACCCTACACGGCCCGGTGGCGCATTCATTCTTGCACTGATTGGTTCTTTGTAAATGCACTAAGCGCTCAGAGGTGTGTTGGGGCTCCTTTTAAGGCCCCAGGAGATGCGCTGGATAAGATGTCCCACAGCTGAGAGAGCTTGTGGTTTGGTGGGAAAGAAAAAACAGAGTCAACTAACTAGGTGTGATTCTCGGTGGTTAGAAGACTGTACAAACGTCCCTAGGACAGGATAAAAAAACATTTGGTTAGTCTTTGTGAGGAGCACAGAGACGATAGTGGAGAGAACAGCACAAGCAGAGGATACAACCTAAAAGAACATAGGTCCAAAGGCAGGAATCCAAGGCTTTGTTATTGCTTTTTGTTTTATTTTATTTAACGTGTATTGGCGTCAGAGCCCAGGAACTGGAATTACAAACAGTTATGAGCTACCATGTGGATGTTGGGAATTGAACCCTGGTCCTCTGGAAGAGTAGCCAGTGCTCTTAACCGCTGAGGCATCTCTAGCCCCTTCACTGCTTTTTTAAATCACCTGTTTACATGCCTGTAATTAGAGGGGATCATGTCTTCTTAAGCCCTGTAAAGCCACAGTGTGCAGAGTCAAAGGCATTTGTGATGTTTTTGAGTTCCCCAGAGGAACAGGCCAATGGATATTTAGTTAACATAGATTGTGCAGAATTAGCCACAAGATTATGAAGGCCACATTGTACAATCTGCCATCTGCAGCCCCAGGAAAGTTGGACCTGAGAAGCAGAAGCTGAGGCCTGAGGAGGAACTGGAGAGGAAAGCTGCTACATAAAAAAGCTGGCCCAGTCTATGGAAAACCAGGAGAGCACTTCAGTGGCAGAAGAGAGGTGGCCCAGTTTGCACAGAGTGAATTTATCCTGTACCTTATTGTTCCATTGAAGTTCTCCCCTGATTGGACAATGCCTGTTCACACTGGTGAGGACTGTCTTATTTACTCAGGTCACCATGCAAATGATTTCTTCCAGAAACTACAGGCACACACAAAAATGTTTTACATCTGTCGATCCAGGCATTGTTTAGCCCACCCAGGTGAACACAAAAAATTAACTATCTATTAATGATGGTTATTTAGGTATGTGTGAAAAGCTTCAAATAACCAAATACTGAAGTTTAATCTTGATTTTGTAGGCTTGCAAATCTTAGTTTGGATTCCGTCAATTCTTTTTGGAACACATGTAGATGAACATCCCAGAAACTGTATAAAGATTTGTTATCTAAGGAGTCTACGATGTTGCCTTACTGCAGAGCCAATAACCAAAGATTATAATCCACAGTTTCTTACAGTTTCCTGGAAGATGCCAACCTAAACACCCTGACATAAGGTCCACAATTTAAAAAAAAATTGTTTCTCCATCTTCCTGTTTTGGTGTTCTGTTTACTATCCATCTCATACCTCAAAAAGGAGGGTTTGGCCAGGTATTGTGGCTCACACCTGAAATCTCAGTACTCAGGATGCTAAGAGAGGAGTTTTTTTTACCATAAGTGAGTTCCAAGCCAGCCAGGGCCACACAGTAAAACTCTACCTTAAAATAAATAAATAATCCAGAAACCATTGCTGCTGAGAAGGTAAGTTCTCGGTGAAATCATTAGGGCCAAGATGCCCTATTAACTTTTCTTCAGTAGTTGAAGTAAAATTCCCATGCTTTCATTTGGGTAGAAATAGGGGCAACAATGTGCATCAATTCCTCTAAAAGAGAACAATCAGGAAATACTCTTGGAAGAGCCTAAGCTGTAGCCACACACCACTCTATCAAAGTGCATTCATGTGCAGACTAACTTCCAAAGAGTTGTTAAAACAGGGGCTAAGCTTTCAGAGCCTCAGTGAATAAAGAATTCAAAATGAGAAATGTATCTTCTTATCAAAAGAAAAAGATCGTTACAACAGGTCTTTGCAATGAGCGGGGCAAGACTTTCCAAGCTGCAAATGTCAGCGACAGCTCAACCCTCTAGCCTTCTCCTAAATCAACGGCAGTAACGCTAGCTTGCTGTTCTGCAGGTCCCAATGTGCCCAAGTGCACCTGCAGTCACGGCATTTCTGGCTTCACTCCAGCTGAGCCAGAGCCCCCAGAGGCCTGAGTTATGTGAAATTTCTGCTTGTTAGAGAGCGTTTGGCAGCTGATTCCTCAGAGCCTGAGCACTAATTTTAACACTTTTGCATATGTGATCATCAGGGGGTTGGGCAACTGAGGACACCTTTATTAGCAAAAGGGAAGTGCTGGGAATTCTTTCCAAGAGTATGAAGGACTTTTTGTCAACAGAGTTGGAGAAAGTCACAAATTATTAGTGAGGACACTTATGTAAGATAACAAGTTATATAACAAAATATTTATACCTGGGAACAGGGAAGTTAATAGAGATTACTTGGGACTATTTCCTTAAATTTTTTTATTTTTATTTTATTTTTATTGTAGCAGTGTCTTTAGCCTAGATCTTAGTACATAGGGCCTGGTTGGCACTGAACCCCTTTGCCTCTACCTATAGTGGTATGTGTGTGTGGAAAGTATGTGCCCATATGCGCATGTATGTGAATGCAGGTACAAGAAGACAGGGCACATACACAGCAGTCAGAGAACCTCAGGTGTCAGACCTCTTTCCACCATGTTTTCCATCTTGCTCTACTGGGCCGTGCTGGGCCGTCGTCTCAGCCCCTAGGCCCCTGCCCCCAATGTAACCCAAGTTCACTCTAAATTTGTCGTGTAGCCAAGAATGACCTTGAATTGATTTTCTGTCTCCAATGTAAAGTCCACATTCTTTTAACACTTTCAACTCGAATACTCCAGTGCTGCCTTACACTACACATTCACACCAAAGTCAGCTCGGATACTCCAGTGCTGCCTTACACTACACATTCACACCAAAGTCCTTCAGAATAGCTCTGGTATCTTTTAACCTCTTTCCCACCCAGCAAGACCTCATTCCAGCTTTTTGTGACTCCCTAATTCTTTGGAACTTTGCCTTCGAACAATGTAATTTTATGCCTAGGCTGGAATGCCCAACTAATTTATATATTCCAGGAAGGCAAAGACTACCTATCAATTATTTTTGCTCCCCACTACTTGAAAAATACTGCCTTGCAGAGAGGAAACTCATTAAACATGTGACAGATTGGCATTTGTGTTTCCTGAAAGTTATGGGTTCCTTGTAGGGTAAAAATTACCATCTAGAAAACCTCAAGTAGTCAGTGAAATCTGCTTATTGTGGATAATGACATCTGAAATAGGGTCCGCGTCTGTTCCCATGACTTCCTAAGGACAGGGAGACAAGCTTAGAGAATTCTTGTAGTAAGCATATTATTTTACCTACCTCTTAAAGAGGAACCAGCTGAGGTAATTCCTATAACTTTTCAAGCCTGTCACCAATATCGACAGCTTTTCTCTACTAGCAACAGTTATTTTACTATTTCTCAGAACAGGCAGCGTTCATTACTATTTCAAAAGGAGGAGACGTCAGTAGCTCCTTGGATTCTATAATTCCATCTTAAAATTCTGAGTCAGGCTCTGAGTCTATGCTTCTTCAAAACCTAATGATTGTGCAGAGCTTGTAAAGCAGAGTTTGATAATAACTTGAAGGCCAGTTTAGAACAGGGTGGTAACATATTCCTCTCATCTCAGCACTCAGGAAGCAAAGATGGCAGGTCTCTTCAAGTTCAAGGTTGGTTTAGTTCCAAGCTAGCCAGAACTACACACGGTGAGACTGTCTCAAAAAACAAACAAAAACCTAAAAGCCCAGTTTGGTCACTTAAGGAGGCTGAGGTCATGAACCTTAGTATCTTTTCCAAAAATATTCAGATAGCTTCTGCCTCTAAGGGCACTTCGAGGGTTGAGAAGTATATAAATGTCAAGTACAGAGTAGTATTAAAGATCAGCAGCTGTTGTTACCTATTGGCCTTCAGCAGCGGCAAACAAAATCTGTGGTCAAAACCTCTCCAGCCAAGAGTCTCTGCTTTCTTATATGAGTCTGCCATAATACAGTTTGATTCTAGGTTTAAAGGACAAATGGCCAAATTAATTTTGGTGACAAACAGATCTGGTTTAAAGCTACACTTTGGCTGGAAGGAAACACACACATTGCCAAGAGCCGTCAAAAAAAAAGAATTAGTGGATCTGGGGCTGCTTCCAAGGCTTGAGTATTGTGTAATTTCATCAGAAAGGAGGGCCCCAGGCTAAATCGCAGCTTTTTAGCAAGCCTGAAGGTCACTTCCCTCGACTGGAGGGAACAAAAGCAAAAGGCATACAAAAGTAACCTAAGTACTATCAGGAAGATGCCAAGGAAGAGAAATGAGCTTGTAAAATGATCATCCCAACATCCACCACATATAACTAACTGTTCCTCAGAAGATGGTGAAGCTAGTGTCCCTTTTAAGGTAGTTTTACTTTGCCCTTAGCTAGAAATATTCTACATTGTATTTCTTTTCTAATAAAAGCAGGCTAAGAGAAGATATGCTTTAGCCAACACAGGCACATTTTTTAAAAAAGATTCATCCCACCAAGATAAATCACTATCTGAAACTCACAAAAATGGATTAACTATCTCTTGCATTAGGACTATGAAAACCCACATCTGCTAACCACATTCCTAATGGGAAGCAGCTGGGGACAGTTTTGTAACTGTGTGACTTTCTTTATAGGAAAACATTAGCAAGGACAGGCTAAGCAATTTAGTTTCCTT
Organism: Phyllotis vaccarum; assembly: GCA_033318265.1. NCBI lineage: Eukaryota > Metazoa > Chordata > Mammalia > Rodentia > Cricetidae > Phyllotis > Phyllotis vaccarum. The sequence continues at coordinate 106,797,425 of JARWLC010000008.1, read as the reverse complement.
GAATCCACTTAGTTATGGAAAATCACCAGTGCTTTTTATTAACAATTATGGAAATTACATAATTTGCCATGAAATTTAAATAAGATCTAAAAATAAATGTCCACTTTCCCCTCCTTCCCAGTCTAACAATTATCAGTGCCTCACACACAACTTTGCAGCTTGTAGACTTAGTAAGTTCCCAGTCTCCCAGCAGCCACTGAATCAGCTTGGATGCTTTATTTATTTTACCTCATGAGCTTTTTTTTTTTCTTTCAAGATAGGGTTTCTTTGTGTAGCCTCGGCTGTCCTAGAACTTCTTCTGTAAACAGGTTGGCCTAGACTGCACAGGACTGAAGGTTCTCTACCACTACCTGGCTCATGAGCCATGACTATTTTGTTGTTGTTGCTAAAAAATAAAAATCAAGCCCCCAAATCAAAATCAGGAGGGTATGGTGACACATGCTTTTAATCTCAGCACCTTGGAGGCAGGTAACTCTTTTGAGGCCAGCCTGGTCTGCATAATGAGTTCCTATCTTAAAAACAACAAAAATCCAACAAAGAGCATCCCAGAATCTAGCTATGTATTTAGCACCCACTACGTAGCAGCACCTCCTAGCCTTGAATTTGTGTTGATACTTTGTCTCTGTTTTCATACTCAACTAGTTTTTTGTTTTTTTAAAACAACTTCAAACTTTTACATATTTTTTGGGGTGGTCATATGCATACTGTAGCAGATGTGGAAGCCAACACATGAGAATTCTCTTCCCTCATGTGTGCCCAAGGGTTTGAACTCAAGTTGTCAAGCCTGTCAGCCAACAACACCTCTACCTGGTGGGTGACCATGGTGAGTCAATGAGCGCTGCTGGGTATTTATGGTTTGTATGTTAAGTATACCCCGAAAGAGTTCATGTGTTAGAGAAATGGTTCCCAGGTAGGGGGTGCCGTTATGAGGTGATGTGATCCTAAGATTGCCAAAGAGCAGGTTAGAAGTAGGTCACGGGGCATGACTTTGAAAGATCCTTGTAAGGATCATCTGCATGATGTGTAGCCCCTACCTACAGTAAAGGAAAAAGGAATCCTAACACTCAAATGGCAGAAACAGGCAGATCTCTAGGAGTTTGAAAACAGCTCTCAAACTCAATACATGGCAGAAGCCGGCCTTGAACCAGTATCTTTCTTTTTCTACCTTTCAGGTGAACCACCACGGGGCCTGAACAGTTTTGATGCTAAAAAAAGTAAGCTTAAAACCCCAGGACTGGATGGTTTCTAACTTTCAGTCTTCTAAAGTTAGTTATTCTTAGTCTTAAGTTTTGTTATTTCCATGGCAAAGAGGTCAAATTACCTGTCATTATATGGGAGAAACAAGTTATTAAACCATTTGAGTAGTGTTGGCAAAAAAAGACCATGTCCAAGCCAGTTTCTGTACAAAATTTTTCTGTAGACTCAAGTAAAAGCACCAAGTTAGAAACGATGCCAAAGGTGAAACTCCTCCAACAGCCAGTTTACACAAAACCCATGTGGGAAATATGCACCGAAATGTTATTTAACACTGGTTTATCTTACCTTCCCTTAATTTCCCTGACTTGCCCCAATCTGTTTGGGCTTCATTTGTATCCAGTTTTCTGCTTAGGAAGACTCTCAAGGCCTAAAGCTCTTATTTCCCATACCATTTATGGAAGTCCAGATCGCTGGCTGGAAACTTTGCAAAGGAATGCTTGCCACTTTCAGAAATATTACTTCACTCTGACTGTCAAAAATACATCCTCCATAATTCAAGAGGTTTCAAGTCATGGTCATGTGGGCTAGGGGTACAGCTCAGTGGCCCAACACTTAATATCCAGAGCTGCTCAGGGTCTAGGTTTCATCCCCAGCACTTGGTCTTTCTAGTTTTTTGATACAGGATTTCTCTGTGTAGCTCTCTATGGCTATCCTGGAACTCACTATGTGGATTATGTTGGCCTTAAAAGCTTCTGCATCCTACGTGCTAAAATAAAGGCATGCATCATCACATCTGGCTTTGCACTTTGGTCTTTATTTTTTTTTATTTTTGGGAGACAGAGTTTCTCTGTGTAGCTTTGACTGTCCTGAAACTTACTCTGTAGACAAGGCTGGCCTCAAACTTAGAGATCCATCTGTTTCTGCCTCCAATTAAAAGCATATGCCACTAGATAGGCCTTGAACTTTGGCCTTAACCACAATTTTTTTTTGGGGGGGGGGGATATCTCACTACAAAGCCATGGCTAGCCTGGGACACCTGTGCTCCTCTTGTTTTGTGGGATAGGAACTTCTGCAGCCTGAGTTAGCCTTGAATTTTTCCTGCCTGGGCCTCCCCAGTGCCAACATTCATAGGTGTGTCCCACCATGTTTCAAAAGCCTGCTTCTAGGGAGACCGGGAGTAGTTTGCTCTACTGAAGAGGGACTAATACAGTCTTGGACAAATGCTTCTTCTCTTTTTCACAGAAGGAAACTCATTCAAGAGGGTTAAACATGAAGTTGCAACTCTGCTTAAACTACCCGTCACTGTAAATAGGCGAAGCAGAAATTGACAACCACTGTAAACCTCACTGCAGCCAACTCGAGACATACTGTCTATTGTAAATGATCTTTTAACCACACTGCTAAACTGTTCCCCACAGATCTGCCTTCAATTCTCACTTTTTTCTCTCCAGTCTAGAGAGTGGGGTTCATTGTAGCAAAATGCTTTTCCCCAGCACTTTACATGCTGCTGTCAGAACCCACATCCTCACCCTCCTCTCCTAACCACACAAAACTCCACATTCTGGGTTTCCAGAGCATGCAACAGAATACAACCACTGAGATGCTAAAGAAATCTATCTGCTTGGTTCAGGTTAACTACTGCTTTTCACATTCTAATTTAAAGATCACACTCAAAACTAGTTAGTTGAGAACACCTCTGGGAACTAACAATGGCAAAGCAGATAGAACAGACAGGCTGGCATACATGCTAGGTAGGCTGCCTCTCAGGTCCCCGCTGATTCCTACTTTCCAGCAAAATCTCTGCCAATGTTTTCTTACCTTCTGAAGCTGGCACATGGTTGGCAAAGGACTGGATGTGGCTGTGTACCTACTAGACATGTAGTCTACCTGTACACCCCCAGCTCTTTGGTTGCCAAAAGCATCTAATATCAGATGGAGCACTTGCTTATGATACTGCAATTGAAATTCTTCCTTGACTATGAAGTGGATTATGGCCATTAGTAGCAATCCTCCAGGGTGATGCTGGGAGGCTGCAAGGACAGAGAGCCTGGACTATCTTCTTTCCTGAGACTATAATCGTGAAACAGACAAGATTCCAAAAGGCAGCATGAGTCTGTAGCTAGTTCTTCTCATTACTGCAGCTACAAACACCTTTGAATTCTAGTTCATTACTTATTGTGTGCTAGTGTAAGAGCCAGAGGACAGCTTTCCAGAGATGGCCCTCTCCTTCACCCATGGGTTCTGGGAATCAAGTGACACTACCAGGCTTGAGTGGCAAGAGCTTTTACCCAGAGCCATGCTACTGGACTTTCTTTAGAGATTTATAACTACCTCCCATTTCATTCCACTCAATAAAAGAATATTTCTGTCCATTATTTTGGAAAATAATGTTTATAGTGACTAAGCCTAAAGAATAGCTTTGTTTTATTATCATGATTCTGGAGAAACAAACAAATAAACAAACAACCAAACAACAAGGTAGACAGTTCATGGAAGGACACACAGTGCCCTGTTTTTAAGTTCCAAATTTCTTCTTTTTGATGGGTGGTGGGAGCTGAGCAATGATGTCGTCCAGGGGTCGTTCTACGGCCACAAGCGTCCTTTCATCCAAAAGATCCATGAAGAGTAAGGGCTGCAGAGAGAGGGCAGTGATGTCACCAGGGGTATTCTCCACCAGCTCTCAAGAGAGTAATGAAAGCAATGGCCAAGACACAAAGGACAAAATCCCTGACCATCTTCAGTTGAGTTGGGCCAGATGGCCATAGTGGCATAAGCTCAGAATCATGTAAGCTCAGTAACTTCCATTACTTTTATTCTTAAACCATCCTTTACTCAGAAGTTTCAATAAAAGCATTCATAAAGATCCCACACGAGCACCAAAATTACTACAAATTTCTCTCATATAGGAAAGTATGGTTTGCTCTTGCCTCCAACCCATTGAGTCAACAAACATAGGCACAGATGCAGACAACTTCAAGGTTACTAGTCTTCCATTTGTCAGCTACTACATATTGATAACATCACTGAAAAGCAACCATCCAGGATAAAAAAAGATTTTTTTTTTTCTTACCTTATATTTCTTAGAAATTTTAAATGCATGGGCTGTGCGCCTCAGGAAGACATCAGATTCATTTTTGGGAGGAAGTGGATTATAGAACACAGTTTTGTCATTTGGAAGTGGCTAAAAGACAAAGATATATTATTATTTACTTGGGTAGTATAAGGGTCAAATATGGGGCTCACATACATGAGCACTCTGAATGATATCCCCAATCTTTAGATTTTAGTACTTCTTGAGAGAATCTCACTAAGTCACCCAGGCTGGCCATGGATTCCCTCTTAGCCCTTGAGTCTGTGTCGCTCCTGCCTGACTTCTGTATGACTGAGACCAGAGTCTAAACCACTAGGCCCAAGAAGACATGCTCTTTGAACTATTATTACTTTATTGTCTAGCATTTTTAAAACCAGGGGTTTGATCTCTAGGACCATAAAAACAAAACAGCAAGTTACTTTCATTGCCCTTCATGGGCCCAGCTCATAGTCTCTTTGTGTGATTTTGTTTCTGAGACAAGATATCACTGTAGCTCCCGAGTGCTAGAATTAGACATGCATAACTGTGCAGGTCTAAGGCTCTCAGGTTCAACTATGGGTCACTATCCCATAGAAGGGTTTACAAACTGAATGTGGACCCATGAAAACATGGTCAATGTAAGGTTTCCAAATGTAAAATGACCAAGCAGACTGGTAAGATGGTGAAGTTGTTTCTCATGCTTGCCTGGACACCTGAGTTTAAAACTCAGAATCCACATGAAGGTTTGAAAGCAGAACCAACTTCCCAAGTTGTCCTCCCCAACCTCTGCACACATGTAGCAGCACATACGCAGCCCACCCCCATTATGCACACTTGCACTGACAATCAGTTCTCTTCTTCCTCCTGGATTCAAGGGGCCAAATCAAGGATATTAGGTTTGAGGGCAAGTGCCATTACCTGAAGGGTCATCTTACCAGCCCATTTTAATTTTCTAAAAATTATTTATTTATTTTTATTTTATGTGCATTGGATTCTACCTGCATGTATGTCTGTATGAAGGGGTCAGATGCTGGAGTTATAGTTGTGAGCTGCCATGTGGGTGCTGGGACTTGAACCTGGGTCCTCTGGGAGAGCAGTCAGTGCTCTTAACCATTGAGCTATCCCATCTCTCACCAGCCCACTTTTAAAAACAGATTTATTATATGTGCATGAGTGTTTTGTTAACATACATGCATTTGTACCATGTGTGTGCCTGGTGCCCATAGCGCTCAGAAAGTATGCTGGATCTCTGGAACTGGAGTTAAGGATGATTATAAACCATTACATGGGTGCTGGGAATAACAGCTCCTCTACTTTAGTCATTAGTAAGTGGAAAATTATATGTATAAAGAAAAACTTTTTCTATGAGGTGGTGGTGCATGCCTTTAATTCCGGCACCCAGGAAGCAGAGGCAGGGGAATCCCTTGAGTTCAGGTCAGCCTGGTCTACAGCATGAGTTCTGGGGCAGCCAGGGATATACAGAGAAACCCTGTCTCAGAAAAAGCAAAACCAACCCCCCACAAAACCAAAAAAACTCCAAAACACCAAAACCCAATCAAACAAACAAAAAACCCCCCACAACAACAAAACAAAAACCACACACACACATACACAAAGATAGAGGAAACCTTAAAAAATTTTAATTATTTAGTATACATGCTCTTAACCACTAAGCCAACACCCTAGCCACCCCCAAAAAGACTTTTTTTTGAGAGAGGCTCCCTAACTCACCTAGGCTAAGCTTAAATTGATGGAAGCAGGAATAACCAGGTATCCCACAACACCTGATTTATGTGTGCTGGGGATCAAACCCAGGGTTTCATGCATGGTAGGCAAGCATTCTACCAACTAAGCTGCATTCCGGCCCTCAAAGAACCGTTTTAAATACATGCGAGAGTTGGAGAGAATGCTTACCGCTATTGCATAGGACCCAGGTTCAGTACCCAGCACCCACACCAGGTGGCTGCTTCATAACTACCTCTAACTCCAATTCTGGAAAATCCATAGGCACCGCACTTACATGGTACATGTAGACTCTTACAGGCACACACACACACTTTTTATATAATGATTTATTTTTGGTAATATCTCATCTGTATACCTATCTTAGGAATCAATATACCTAAGACCATGTAAAAATGTCTCAGGCAAAAAGCGCCATGTGTGGTCAGGATGAAGCAAAAAAGGGCTTCATACTCCATGGTCAGATTAAAGACACATAAACACATAAGCTTTTAGCCAGTCTTGTCAGTAACACTGTAAGAAAAGAACAAGTGGGCATTTGCAAGATCTCAGCCCACACAGGCACCTACTTTCGATATTCCCCCAGCCACATCTAACACACTGGCAAGTGGCTAAGGTTCTCCCCCAGGGAAAAATAACATAAACCACCCCACTGATGTCACTTCAAGAGATGGCCAAATAAATGTTACACTTCATCTCTCACTTCCTTGGGAACTAGCTCTACTTAGTTCAAGGACATGAGGGACTCATTCCCAGCACTTGGGAAAAGCCTTCTGGGCTGAATCTCAGAGGCAGTGAGTGAGTGGGAGGGGCTTTTCCTGTACCACTCATCTCACAGAAGCCACTTGTCAGCCAGCTCTGCTTCCCACATCCCAGGACACAGGGTCCATGAGATGAGATTCAGTGACACATCCCTGTGCACACCTCCTGAGCCATCTGCTGCCTTACCCACGCACATTTCACCCCCCACCCTCACAGATCCACGGAACAGCTGGTGTTGGGAATAACTGAAACCCAAAGTGCAGTACAGCCATGGCTGTGGTCCACAGGCTTCCTAGAAAAGAAAGCCCTTATCCAGAAAAGACATGTATATTTAAGAATCAAAACAGCAGCTAGCATCTCAAACTAAAGAAAACACTTGTATCTCCACCTAAATAACTAGACTTTTCTCAGAACACAAAGACCCATCTTCAGCTAAGGAGCAGGGTGGTGTCTAAACAGTCAGTGGGTGTCTCCTTTAATGAAATCACTTTACTCAGTAACCCAAATATGAAAGTTAAAAGTGAGTCAGTCAGCTCAAAGGTATTCTTCCTTAACGAGGGTCATCTTCTGAATACCAACGGAATCACGTTTCTACTTAGGTTTGTGTTGAATAGCCAGGTAGAGAAATAACCACAGCAGTAAAAACTAGTCTGTAAAAGCTAGCCCCTACCTGAAAGTAGGAAAACAAATTAGGGAGAGCGCCAAACAAAAAGCACTTATCCTCTGAAGAATACACTAGCAATTTGTATTCTGAGGTTCCTTCCTTTATCTAATCAGTCATTATTTATACTTAAAAATTTGTAAGTAAAGGTAGGGTGTGGTAGCTAATCCCAGTAGCACTCAGGAAGCAGAGGTAGAAGACTGCTATAAATTTAATGTCAGGCTGGCCAGGCTACGTAACAACATCCTGTCTCAAAAAAAGCAAAACAAAATGGGGCTAGAAAAGACAGCCTAGCAGTTAAGAGCATTTGTTACTCTTCAGAGGATCTGGGTTCTATTCCCAGCACTCATGTCAGGATGCTCACAGCCACCTGTAACTCCAGCTCCAGGGGATCTGAAACACTGTCTGGCCTCTGTAGGCAACACACACCCATACCCACGATTTCTAAGTAAAGAACTCACCAAGGACTTGTCAATGATGCAGAACATGTAGGCATCGTGCAGGAGGATGTGCATCGGTCTCTTGGGGTGAAAGCTGATGTGTGTGATGGGAGTATCCCTTTGGAGCCATAGCTGGTGAAATCCCTGCTTCTGGACAGTTCGGCTCCACTCTGTATACTGCTTGTCTGGGATGCTGAACTCAAATATCTGAAGAACACAACACCAAGCAAGTGCATGTGTGCACCCACGGAGTTCAGAGGCTCCTGCTCCCTCTGGGTTTTATCCTTTCCTAACCACAAATACTAGCAAATCTTAAGGCACCATATTTAGCATTACATTTGTTTGTTTGCTTTTGTTTTTCAAGACAGGGTTTCTCTGTGTAGCCTTGGCTGTTCTGAAACTCATCTTGTAGATCAGGCTGGCCTGGAGCTCACAGAGATCAGCCTGCTCCTGTCTCCTGGGATTAAAGGCATACATTACCTCTGCTGAAATAAGCATTGCATTTTAAAAATATTTAAGGTAAATGAGAGACAATAAGTCACCCTGAAGTTTTTGTTTGAGACAGAGCTTTATAGTTCAGTTCTGGCTGGTCTAAAGCTTGTGATCTCCCTGCTTCAATATCCCACATGATAGGATTATAGGTCATTGCCACTAAACTCAGGGGGTACCAGTTTCAATGACAAAGACATACTATCTTTGAACAGTCTTGGTCAAGATCGAAAACCCATGATCATGGAAGAGAAGTTAGTGGTATCGGGATTAGCAGGGTGCTTCAAAATTCTTCCATCACTTTGTGCCTCTTAACTCTAGAACTGTAATATAAACTTCGCCCTATCAAACCAATGGGCACTGCTGAGCCATGATGGGCACAGGCCACACATGGTCACCTGAACAAAACAAACTGCCTACAGTTACTCCAACATCAAGTAAAAGCATCTTTAAACTGTCCATCACCTCAGGGTGCAGGGTACTATCAAACAGAAGGGAACTGGAAAGCACTAGAATCTCTTACCTGTTGGTCAGAATGAGCAATGACAAGGTTGTTGGTATTGGGGGCGATGGCCAGAGCAGTCACTGGGAAATTGTAAGCAGGTACTGTGCAGTGCAGCTGGAAAAAAGACAAGGGACAACTCTATAGGACATCGTCCTTCAAGAAAGGTTAGATGAGCTGGACACGGCTCTGCACATTAACTGGGCTGTCAGAGACAGAGACAGGATCTCTAAGTTCCAGGTCTATAGCAGGTTCTGTCTCAAGAACCACGCCCCCCACCACTACACAGACACACACACTCACACACAGACACCCACCTACACCCACACACACATAGAAAAAAAAAGAAAGCCATATGTCAGTGATTTTTGGTAGTTTTATTATTTGTTATCTTCTGGTACCTGGCTTTGAATCCAGGATCTTGTATATCTCAAACATGTACTCTCTACTGCATTAAACCCCAAGCCTAAGTCAGCTGTTTGAAACAAAGTTCTTTGGAATTCAAAAGTATTCTATGGAAATTCGGGCATTTCAACAACCAAGAACTTTACTCTGGAAGGCAGAGGCAGGTGGATCTTTGATTTTGGGTTAGCCTGGTCTGCAGAGTGAGTTTCAGTCTAATGAGACCTTTTCTCAAAGAAACAAACAAATCACACTTAATTGCTTACAAAATGGAGTATTTCCAGAAAACTCAAGAGCAATTTCCTCTGAGTAGATGTGTCAATATGAATCACTCGAATATACCACTGTACTGAGAATGCACAGCTCTACACTGAGCCTAAAACAAATTACTGCCTAAGAACGGACATTTGGGCTCAACTATGAGGCAGGCAGGCACTACACAGAAACATTCTTTCGTCAGTGCTAGGAATAGAACCATACTCAACATTATAGCTGGCAGCATTATTACCCATCTGTGAAAAGGATTCCCCAACTATGCTTTTATTTCCTCCCTAAATTTCCGGTTCTATCTAATTTAAAAATCACACTGACTTTATAAGGCAAGTAATGAAAGGAAAGCTGTTATGATCTCCAGCTTTGTATCTACGCATTACATTTTCCCTCCCTCCTCAAGCACAGACACCTGAGTACTTCTGTCTTTTTTATCATTTTGTTGTTATTTATTTGTCTGCTCTGTGGTACTGAGGGCTGACCTTAGGGTGTTGTTGATGCTAGGCAGGTATTCTGCCATCAAGCTATATCCCTAGCCAGGAAACAGACTCATCACTCACAAATTCCTAACTTTAAGCTTGACTATAGCTTATATCATTCTTTTAATTTTAATGTTTTGTGACTTTAATATTATGTCAGTACAGCTTTGAGGTTCTAAAGAACTCTAAAACAGGAAAAATTCTTGCAAAAAAAAAAAAGTCTAGTAAATTTCCAGGTAACTCCAATGTGCCTTGAATCGTACCATGACCAGTAGTTTCCTGAATGAGTCAACTGCTGCTGTGAAATCTAATGCTCACCTTAAGATGATTCAGACTGTACACGTGGACTCCAGCACTGGTACCTGATGCAGCTAGCCAATTTCCATCTGGACTGACTGCCAAAAGACACATGGCCTCCACTGTCCCTGTGAGGACAGAAGAAACAAATTCTTGAATTAGGAATCCACAGCCTGTCCTACCTTGGAGATCATGCAGAAACCAATTAGACCCACATAGCTATAAATCATTTATAAGAGACTTTACCAGAGTTTTGCAAATTAGTTCTAAATGTTAACATATTTTTAATTTATTTTTTTGAGATAGGAAATTACTTTTATAGCCCAAGACAGCTTTAAATTTTGGATCCATGTACCTTAGCCTCCCAAATGTTAAGTGACTATGTTTCCCTGACTTTTAAATTTTAAATAATTATTTTCGGCATGGTGGCATACGGTTTTTTAATCCCAGGATTCAGGAGACAGAGAATATGAGTTCAAGGTCAGCATGGTCCATACAGTAACTTAAGGCCAGTTAGGTGCAAATCATGAGATGTGGTGCAAAAAAGTAAATATAAAAACTACTGCCCCTCATGTGAGAAGAGGCCAGAAAGATAAAACTAGAGGCATCACTGGCTCAGACTTAAGTAAAGCACTAAAACCACACCTAATTATTTCAAACTAACTTTCCTACCCATTTTAAAATTAGTTATGGACACAGCATGTTTAACAGACTTGAAGCACATATTTAATTTATTGAGAGCATGTGCCTGTTTAACACTGCAGGGCAGGATGAGCCACCTCTGTTAAAGGGTTTTGAATCAATTTGGAACATGAAGATGTGGAATAAAAATCTGACACCAACATTATATGCTAAAATATGTGCTACACTTAACAAACCCAAATAATGAAAAAAAGCTTTAAAAAATATGTTGAAGGATGGATAAAGATGGTAAAGACAAGACAGTCTAAGATATAATAAGAAAATACTGTTGGTTTAACTCATCTGACTCTTAAATGGGAGGCTTCTTCTGAATGCTTCTGAAGCAGCTTTTCTTTTTTTGGGGTGATGGTGGTGGTGGTGGATGGGTAATGAGACAGGGTCTCTCTACATAGCCCTGGCTATCATGGGACTTACTCCGCAGACCAGGCTGGCCTCAAACTCACAGACTCAATTGCCTCTGCCTCCCAAGTGCTGGAACTAAAGTTGTGCACCATTACATGTGGCATGAAGCAGCTTTCTAATGAGTTAATGTTAAATATTTACAATCCAGGCCGATGGGAGTCTAAAATGGTAATGAAGTAGCTAAATGCCAGGGCAAGGGACAAGATCATGGAATGTATCCAACTACCAACAAGACCTGATGAGAAGTTGGAGTCAACAGTTAACCCAGCATTAGCTGGCATATAGTCACCTACTGAGACAATCTCAAGTTCTCATGGAACATGAAAAACAGTCACAAGCACAAATAACCCCAAATAAAACTATATGCACAACAATATTTTCATCTTATATAAACACTTCATAGAAACAAACAACAAACGAGTAGTATGTTTCCAAGATCTCTACACAGATACACCAAAACACTCAGGGGAGGTATTAGTGTCAGGATTGCAGATGACTTTTACTTTCTTCCTAACTCTGCTAACAAAACTAAGGATGATGAAACTTCTCTGGCCCAAATAAGGAATCAAAAACCCAGTGTGAAAGGAGTAGGTGTGAGGAACGTTTCAGACCTCATCGAGTCTTCCTCTGCCAGATATCTCCTCCCTCTCTAAGAGCAAACACTCAAGTGAGTATCTGGGAGGTGAGAGGAGCAGCAGGCACTTGGCACTGAGGATTCCCTGTCAGTTAGAAATCCCACCTGATTGAGGCTGGAAAGTATGCAAGTGTTTGAAGCTTCCTTCCAGCAGATGAATGATATGTAGAGACCCTTGATTTGATGCCACAAAGAGTTTTGTTGAATCTTCAGAAAACAAAATATGGAGGGCAGGACGAAGGAATGCTGGCATTTTGGAAACCTTTGGGCAAATCAACAGTGAGAGCCAGTGAGAGAAAGCAGCACACCACAACCCTACAACAGCCAGGTTAAGTTACATTAACCCTTGGAATTTCCAAGCAAGGGCCTGCAAAGGGCCCGGAACACTGCCAATGCTTCCTATAACCTATCTATCCTTCTCTTCATCCAGATGGCAGCTGCTCAGTTCTCTACCTTGGAAATAACTTAAAATGCGAATAAAATACCATTTTTGGTAGAAATGTTTCCCTACTTCTTTATATATATTTAATAAATATATCAGCCTTGAAATCATACACACTAACAACAAAAACAGACTCAGCAAGCTGTATGTATGACTTGTGCATACACACACACAAAATGGAAGAAAAAGAGGCTACCTATTTGAGAATGGAGGGGATATGCGAGGGGTTAGAGGGAGGAGACCTGAGGGAAGAGGAGGAGGAAAGGAATGTAATTCTATTTTAATTAATATATAAAAATTAAACAAAATAATAGCAAAAATAAATACTTAGCATTACAGTGGTAGTGCTGAAGATTGAACCTAGAGCCTTTTATAAGATTTAAAAACAACACTGGGGGCTCGAGAGGTGGCTCAGAAATTAAGAGCATTGCTTGCTCTTCTCTTCTAGAGGTCCTGAGTTCAATTCCCAGGAACTACACGGTGGCTCAGAGCTCACAACCATCTATAATGAGATCTGATGACCTCTTCTGGTGGGTAGGCAAATATGCAGAAAGACGTACATAATAAATCTAAAGCAAAAACCAAAAAAAACAAACAAAAGCCATAACGATAAAGCCAGGTAGGGATGCACACTGTTAATCCTAGCACTGGGGTGGTAGAGACCAATCTGGTCTACAGAATGAGTTCAAGGACAGCTAATGCTACACGGAGAAACCCCATCTTGAACTATGTGTAGGGGTTTGAGAGATGGCTCAGTCATTAAGAGCACTGGCTACTCTCCAGAGGACAGGGGTTTGATTCCAGGCACTTATATGGTAGCTTACAACCTCCTGTAACTCCAGTTCCAGAGGGACCTGTCCCCTCTCTGGTCTCTGTAAACACCAGGCAGACACATGGTGAACAGACATATATACGCATGCATGCAGAGGTCACAGGTTAACAGGGGGAGTCAGTTCTTCCACCGTGTAAGTCCTGGAAATGGGACTCAGGTTGTCAGACTTAGCAGCAGGCCTCTAAAAAATTGCTCTGTAACAGCTATGACCATCTAACTTTTCACTAAGAATTCTTTTTCTAAAAAAAGTGATTTATTTATTTTTATTTTTATGTGCATTGGTATTTTGCTGGCATTTTTGTCTATATGAGGGTGTCAAATCACTTTGAGCTGGATTAAAGACAGTTGTGAGCTGCCATGTGGGTGCTGGGAATTGTATCTAGGTCCTCTGAAGAGTGGTCAGTGCTCTTGACCACTAGGCCATCTCTCCAGCCTTCACTAAGGATTCTTATTCAATTTATTTCCACTCCAAACAAAATTACACATTTAGGAAGTTTCTTCTTTTCAGGAATACACTTTGCCCTCACTTACTCTTTGAAGGCTGATGTTGTCACGTTCATATTTCAATTGATAGAGGAAAAACCGAGATGCTGTAGAATAGGCTATCCAGCTTCCACACGGGGAAACACAACTGCAGATGATGTTCTCTGGGCCCTGGCAATTAAAGGAAGCAACATAAGTGAGAAAACCAACTGTTTTTCAGACAGTCTGACTCACAACAAACTGAGCTCACAAGAGCGAGCCATCAAGCTGGGCAAAGCTTCTGGTAAGCAGGTTCCTACCTCTGGACTCTTCAAGCTCTTGGTGCTCTGACATCTCCACAAATGCCTACACATAATTTTAACACCTCACTGGTGCACGTGATTTCCCAATCCAACACAGGTAGGTCTGAACACAACTGTAATGTCATAGGTCTCTGATTAACTTTGAAGCCTCAGAGAAGCATGAGCAGGAAGGCATTAATGCAAAAGTCGAGGACAGATGACTGTGAGTGCTGGTTTTCTGTTCTGTCTATGATGACCTCCATTAAGACCTTTAATCTAAGAGCTGAGCTTGGTGGCAGTGGGAGACAGATCCTAGTCTACGGTTCAGGCCAGCCTGGTCTACAGAGCATAGTTCCAGAACAGCCAGGACTATAAGAAACTCTGTCCTGAACCAGGCCACCAAAGATCCCTAAGAAAAATAAATATTTAGAAAACGGGAAGAAAAAATGCCAAGTATAAAGATCTGTAATCCCAGGACCAAGCAGGTTGAGGTGGGGGCCGGAACTTCAAGGCTAATCCTGATGACATAGGAAACTTTTCCTTAAAATCCTTTCTTTGGGGAAAAGGAGTGGCAGGGTTTCTCTACATAGCCTAGCCACAGCTGACTACAGATTCAGAGCAACCCTCCTCCCTAAGTCTGCTGGGTGTTGAAATTTACAGGCATGCGCCATCATAAATGACCAAAAGTTCTATTTTTTTAAAATTTTTTTTCGAGACAGGATTTAACTCAGCCCAAAGTGGTTTCAAATTCCCTACTATTTAAAATAACCTTGAACCCCTAAACTTCCTGCCTCAGTGTCCCAAGTATCGGGATTACAGATGGGATTACCACACAGCTGAAACACATTTTAATAAAAGAAAAATGACTAAAGCAATTGTGTGGTATGTTGCTATTGTAAGAAGAAAACGTAACACACAAATGAGCACAAGTTCTTTTGTTTTTCAGGGAGGATATACAAGAAACTGGAAGTGCTCATCTCTGAACAGTGGAACACTAAGATGTGGGGTGACCCTGAAGCTCAATCTGATTATACAACCTTTCACCATCTTAATTATTAAAAGTACAAAGACTATTTTAATAATATAAAAAGGAAAAAACAATTTTCTACATTCACTTATCAAATTCTCAATATCTAACTTATAAACGCTGATGTAGAGCTTGGGTGGGATCACAACCTTTCTTACCTTTGTCTTGAGGTGCAGTAGATGGTCTGCATTTTTAGAGAGTGGAAGAGTATCTCCATTCTTTCCTAAAAACAGAAACTTCCCTGAGTTATTTCTCTTTGAAAAGAAAAAAAAAATGTGTGCACTTTTCCACTTTAAAGTCACCGTAGTAACAGAGGATTTCTACCAGGGGAAATGGTTATGCACCTCACCCACAAGCTCAGTCACAACCTGAAGAGCTGTGGAAAGAGCGGCAAAGGTAGTGCAACTCTAAGGCACACGGTCTGCCATGGCTTCACCTCAGACAGGCACTGGGTACAGGCAGACTCTTTTTTTTTTTTTTTTTTTTTGGAGACAGCGTTTCTCGGCATAACAGCCCCAGCTGTCCTTGAACTCATAGAGATCCCCTTTGCCTCTACAAGTGCTGGGATTAAAGGCATGCGCCACCATGTCCAGCAGAGTAGAAGCAGATTTCCAGAGCCATGTGACCTGTTTCCATGCAGGACCACCGATACACATCATCATTTCCCATTACAGAAGTCAGGCCAGGGCAAAGTATAATTCTACAACTGTCATCTCAATGACCTCCTACATGCATCTTAGAGAAGCTTAAACTCATTTTCTGGGGTAGGGGAGGGTTTCTCTGTGTAGCTCTGGAATTCACAGAGATCCACCTACCTGTCTTCCAGGTGCTGGGCTTGAAGGTGTGCACTACCACCACCTGGATAAGACTTAAACTCTTAAGAAACAACAACAAAAGGCCAGGTTGTACAGGAAGATAGATCTAAGTGAGTTCGAGGTCATCCTGGTTTACAGATTGAGAACAGTCAAATAATAATAATAATAATTTTAAAAATTCAGTATCTGGCTTAGGATTTTAGATAGCCAGTGTCTCATGTTTACAGTTTAGGATTCTGGAATTCAAGGCCAATCTCAACTGCAGAGTGAGAGTCTATTTCAGAAAACCAAAACAATGTTTTAACATTCAGTAATTTCTTTTCTTGTATATGTATACAATTTACAGAAAAAATTCTTGTATACAATTTCCCAGAAAAAAAAATCTACTCTTCTACATGTATGTATGTTTGGGAGTGTGCAGGTCAGAGGTTGGCATTCAGTGTTTCTTCAATTGCTCTGCACTCTAATTTTTTTTTGCTGTGCGGTTCTGCCTATGTAGTCCTGGCTGGTCGAGAACACACTATGCAGACCAGGCTGGCCTAGAAATCAGAGTTCTACCTGCCTCTCCTTGCTGACTGCTAGCACAAAAGGCAGAGTTTTGGGGCTGGGACTAAAAGTGCCACCACCATGACCAGCTCCACTCTATTTTTCGAGACAGGGTCTCTTACTGAGCCAGAAGCTCAAGGCCTGCAAGTCCAGGGGTCCTCTTGCCTTTGCTTCCCTGGTCCTGAACTTCTGATTCTCTTGTTTCACCTTCTAGGTATTTGCTACCATGCCTGACTTATTTTCTCCAGGCAAACCTTAACTGTAACTCTGATGTTTTGCACTCTTTCCAGTTTTCTTGTCTAGGATCAGTAGTGTGTACTACTGTGACTCTCTTCCAGTTTTCTTTTGTGTGGGTGTGTTGGACGATAGTGTGGCTCCAACCTGGGTACTGGTGCTCCCAGGCAGGCACTTTAGTTCTGAGGTAACAGCAGCTAATCTTGGTGTTTTTTCCTCTTTTTAAAGACAAAGTAACAAAAGCACAAACCTTTCTGCAGACTTACCTGTGGCAGCCGTAGATCCCAGTTTCCAAAGTTCCAAGTGATGGGCAAACTGGAAGAGGAGAAGCTGCCTTCTTTTTGAGCAGGAAATGAGACGACGCTGTATCCAAGAATTGAAACTCATCAATAAGTCAACCCGGTCATGGGCTTCTTCAGTTTCAGAGGCAACAACAACATCCTAACATAGCCCCTTCCCCACTGCTAAAATACTGGCCAGCTCTCGGGAAAGGCCAGGGGAGGTGGGACAGCCCAAGATCAACACAGGTTTCTAGAACCGCGTCATCAGTTTAGGGCTCTATGTTGAAGATAATAGCAAGCAAAGGCCTTTTAAACTAGAGAAATAAACAAGGTACTTTAAAAAAGACCAACGGAAAATAGGTTAGGATGACACAGATGTTAATAAGAAGAGGTAATGCACCCGGCCTTCAGTCCCAGCACTGGAAAGGCAGAGGCAGGAGGATGTCTGAGCTCAAGGCCAACCTGGTCTACAGTGTGAGTTCCAGGACAGCCAGGGCTACACAGAAACCATGGATGTTTAATCCATGAGAAAAGACAGTGATCCAAAGTAGGATAATGGCAGCACAGAAATGACAATGAGGCTCATGGCTGGTGAGTTCAAGACTCATCTCCTCCACGTAGAAAGTTCAAAGCCAGCCAGTACTACAAAGTGAGGTCCTACCTTTAAAGTAGAGAGAGGTGGTGGAGGAATGAGGGTCATGTCTGACTTCATCGAAGCATACACATGAAATAGGTGGGAAACTTTTAAAGGTATTTTTAAACCTATGTGTATGGGTGTTTTGCCTGCATGAACATCCATGCATCTCACTCATGCAGTGGCCGAGGAGGCCAGAACTGTGTGTTAGCTCTTTTTGAACTGTTGTGCTCTTAACCACTGACTCATCTCTCCAGCCCCAAAATGTGTGTGTGTTTTAATTGCTAACATCACCCTTAGTTTACTTTCTGAAGAAATATCCCATCTCCTAATAGCTGTACTTTATACAAATTGTGTTAGCTTGTTGTTATAGGCAAGCTCTGTTACTCAGATGGAGGAGCTAAGCTTGTAGTGTTTCTTTCAAGGTAAATGTTGAACAGACCTCAACACCTAAACTGGATCTACCTCATGATCACAATATGCATATACATATATACATAGCAAGTGTATTCGAGGAAGCTTGCCTCAGAAATAAAGATAGCTCTAGGAAGTGTGAGCTCTGTTCAGTCTGACTGGACAGAAGGATGGGGAGATGCTGAGGGTGAGGGGATACTCACATGGGGGAAAGTGATCTTTCGGAGAGTAGCATCATAATTCTTTACTTCCACTTTTTCCATGAGAGGCCGAATAACTAAATGGGTGTCAGTGCCTGAAACAAAGGTATACAGTGAGAGAACTCCTCCATGAAGAGAAAACAGCCAGAGCTGGGCAATAAAGAGCAGCTGGCTGGGGGAGGACCTACCTCCTGATATCAGAGCTGTTGGGCTGTGGGCCACAGTGCGCACATCGTGAGTGTGATGCTGGAATGGTTTTGTCCGCACCCACTGCTTCTCACTGCTGTTGGAAGTCACGGAAACCAGCTGAAAATGGAATACTGTGCCCTCAGCTGTACCCACCACAAAACTGTCTTCTTCCTGAGAAATCAAATCATAATGGGCAGATGTCAACACAACAGGGTCCAGTGGACCCTATAACTCCTGTTGCAAAGGAATCTGAAGCCTCTTAACTTCTACACTCTGGTATACATACCCCCCACTACCACACAATGAAAAAAAGGGGGGGATAGATGGCTCAGTGGTTAAGAGCACTGGCTACTCTTCCATAGGACCCAGGATCAATTCCCAACACCCATATGGCAGCTCACAACTGTCTCTAACTCTTGTTCCAAGGGATCCAACAGATACACATGCAGGCAAAATACCAATGCACACTTAAAAAAAAAAAAAAAAAAAAAAAAAAAAAAAAAAAAAAAAAGCTGGGCAGTAGTAGTACTCACACCTTTAATTCCAGCACTTGGGAGGCAGAGGCAGGTTCATCTCTGAGAGTTCAAGGCCAGCCTGGTCTACAGAGCAAGTTCCAGGACAGCCAAGATAGAGAGACCCTATCTTGAAAAACAAAACAAAACTAAAACCCCACACAAACAAACAGAAAGGTTGGCCCAATCAAAGGCCACACAGGTAAGAAAAAAGGAGTCATGGGTGGGCCCTCAAATTATGAGAGTGCAGGTTTTCTGTCCCTTCTAATATACAAGAGTGCCTTTCCAGGGATCACTAACCATGTGTGTTCTGTCTTTGCAGACCTTACTGGAAGAAAAGCAGAGGCCAGTGCAGAAGAAAAGGAACACAAAAGTTGATTTAAAACTACAGACAAGGTCAAGTTTTCAGTCTCTATAAACGGAAGCTAATTAGAGCATTTGGTTAGTAAGAAAAGAAGCGGTTATAGGTAGGAAGGTGGTTCTATGTATGTATGTGTACACACACACGCACACACCACACTTATTTTTTTCTTTTTGGGTTGGGGTTTCTCTTTGCCTGGCTGCAAATCTTTAAAAAAAAATAAAAATAAAAATAAAACCAAAAACTTCGTACAGCTTCAAGTAAGTTTTAATAAAACATAAATTTTCTTAGTACTATTATTTTTAGAGAAAGGGATTCTTTGTGTAGTCCTGGCTGTTCTGGAAGTAGCTCTGTAGACCAGGCTGGCTTCGACCTCACAGAGGTCTGCCTACCTTTGCCTTCCAACTGCTGGGATTAAAGTCCTGCTCCATCATCTGGCATATCATCTTTTATTTTTTTATTTATTGTTATTTTATGTGCATAGTTCCACGGGTGTCAGATCCTCTGGAACTGAAATTACAACAGTTGTGGACTCCCATGTGGGTGCAGGGAACTGAACCCAGGTCCTCTGGAAGAACAACAGTCAGTGCTCTTAACCACTGAGCCACCTCTCCAGCCCGCCCCCCATATCATCCTTGAAAACAAAGCCAACGTATGTTGTGTATGTTGTGTATATGTACACACACGTGTCACAGTGTTTGTGTAGAGGTCAGATGACAACTGTCTAGAGCTACTTCTCTCCTTACTTGGCTGAACCATCTTACCAGCCTAGCAATAACATTTTATAAAGTTAAACATTTCTATTAAAGAACACGGTACTAAGTCATTGCTTGCATGATTTAGAAGAAATTAATTTCTCTGTTGCCGGTTGTGTAATAGGACATGCAATTGGTGCATTAGGTGTGCAGCGTAGTAGGTTCCCCCACTACATGTTTGCTTAACATACTCTTGATAATGTTGAAATCACCTACTTATGTATTTCTCAGAATGTGTTCCTGCTGTTAAGTGACATGTTACTATATAAAAACTATGCTCAGTATAAGAAATAAAATACCTAATATAGATTTAAATAAGAAACATGTTAGTTGTGAGAAAAAAAAGAAGTGAATCTTTCTAAACCATATAAGCAAAATATATGGGAAAAGATAGATCCTAAGACTGACTTGGAAGCTGGGCTTGGTGACAGAAGGCTGTAATCCTACCTACTCAGTGACAGAGAGGTTCAGCAGCAGGAGTATAAATTCAAGGACTACCTGGGCTGGGACAGTACTCACATCCGCGACAGCAATAGACTGCACATCAGCATTTGCAATGAGATGGCTCTTAACAAGCGTCCCGGTAGCTGAGTCCCATAACTGCACCTTTCCAACGGAGTCCACACTTATGACAGTGCCATCAGATAAGAAAGCAACACCCCACACAATACACCTTGACTTCGTCACTCCCAGGTGTTGCCTATCTAAGACCATCTTACGAATAATGCTCCCTGAAAAATAAGAAAGGCAAACATGTAGATGGTGTTGAGTTTCAGTTTCCCAAACCTGCATGGACAAAGATAATGTGCTGAGTTAGATGCCTGAACACTGATAGCCAGTAAAAGGCTGCTGTGTTGAACTGCTTTCAAATTCCAAAATGGGAACCTGAAGAGGAAAAGGTGAGGTAAGAGGGAGGGAGAGGTGAAGTGAATGTAAAGGTGTAATGCTCACTTGAAAGCTGGCACATTGCATATGCACATCACACTCCGCCTTTAGGAAAGGGAGAAGGAAAACTGGACAAAAGCTCAGGGAGTGCTAACTAAGCAAAGCCTTGAAACCAAGACACAGGTTAACCTTAAAGAAGACACCAGATTTATGGAACCCTCAGGAGCCAGGGACCCTGCAGTAAGTATCAGAAACAAGAGGATGAGTGGCCTCCAAGGAGGGGATGGCTGAAAGTTAATCTAAGAGGCTACAGACCCATAAGATATCAATCTCCCGAGGAAGCAGCAGGTATTAACTGAACTCTATCTCAATTGGAGAATCTTACACAAGAGGTATTGGGAACTGAGTATGGGCCGGGGTGTCCGGAGGGAAAACAGGGTCAAGTAAAAACTGCCATCAGAATGTGGAGAACACCATATTTCTTCCCTCAGAACATTGACAGCGAGGTCTGTACTTAGCAGGAAGGAAAATGGAAAGAGAATCTGAGTAGGCAGCTCAGTGGTGGAGATATATAATACCCAGGGTTAATCTGACCCCCAGCACCAAACCCATTAATCAATCGACTTCTAGAATCCAACTCACACAAGAAGGAAAATTTTTTTTCTAAGATCTTGACTTCAGAAGTTCCCCAAACAGGCCACTCAGGGGACTCCTCAGTGAAGAGGATCAGGAGCCCCACTGATCAAACCAGAACAAGCAGTACAGATGCAGAGCAAGCTCCCTCTAACAGGAAAGTCAAACAGAGTAACAGAAACAGCAGGGACAGGAAGGTGCAGAAGACTTGTCAAACGTTACCACTAAGAGCTGCAGTCAGGGGCTGGAGAGCTGCTCTGTTGTGGAGAACTTGCTGCTCTTGCAGGACTAGAGTTTGGTTCCCAGCACCCACAAAAGCATTTAACTACAGCCCTAGCAGGTTCCTGCATGCTCATACACAATCAAAAAACAAACTCTTAAAAGAAATAACAGCCTCAGAGGCCACAGGCGCAACCACATAACATAAACAGCACAGGTTCCAGCACCTAAAACAGAAAAGAGGTGGCCAGTGAAAATTCACTATAATAATTAAAATATAAAAATGACAAACTTATTAGTGAACAGCAAAAACGTAAAAAAGATGAAACATGAGTGACGTAGAAAGTTAGAAGACCCAACACTGAAGTAACAACATTCCAGAAAGAGAAAATAGAAAATGATCTACAAAGTAACTAAGACTTTTCCCCCCAAACTGAAGGCATGAATTAAAATACTATTCTAGGTACCTAGCACTACTAATTGACACAAGAGGAAACAAAAGAACAAATGTACAACAAACAGACTCACACATCAACAAGTCTAACCAACATTTCGGCTTAAGTATAACAGGGCTCAGGAGCAGAGGGCTCACCCAGCACGTAGGGGCCCTGGGCTGGATCTCCAACAAGGAATCAAAGAAAATTCCCCCAGGAAAAGGAAAGGGGAAAGGCATATGCTCAAAGGTCCTAGACACCAAACAAAAGCTTAACCCTCTGTGTCAGAATGGCAGGGAAATCCTAACGACACAGAAGCAACAGAGACCTCAGAAAGACTGGCACACCAGTCCTCCAAGCTCACACTTGTGAAGCGTGCCCAAGTGGTTAAGCCTGACCGAAGACGTGAAGGACATGGAGACGCAGGAAAAAACAAACAAAACACCAAAATACTCAGATGTGTTGTGTAGCCATTTATTCAACTGAAGGACTTTATGGATGACGTGGCAGAAATGTGGGAAGAATGGAAATATCCAACAGGAAGCAGACAGGAAAGAGACTTCCTGAGCAGTACCACTGCCAACCACCGATGGGAACCCGGTTAAAAACAACCTATAGATCAGGAACAGTGTGATGGGCACTATGGCAGAAGGCATACAGGGAAGACATTGACATTGAAGTCAATAATGTGTAAAATTAAAAAAAAAATTACAGTGTAGACTTATAACAAGCCTTAAGGAATTCTTTGGTTATAGGCATGTCTAATAAAGGAAAACAAAACAAAGAAACCCACAGGCCAGGCAGTGAGAAAAAAGAAAATCAGAAATACTCGTGGGAGTCTTTCTTGCCTTTATCTCTTTGTTTGTTTGTGTTTTGAGATAAGGTTTCTCAGCGTAGCCCCTGTCCTGGAACTCAGAGAGCTGCGTGCCTCTGCCTCATGAGTGCTGGGATTAAAGGCACTTGCCAACACCACTTGGCTAGTCAACCTCACCACTGAAGGGGTCTAGTAGCCACTTTTCCAGGCCAAGAACAACAACACAAAAGTCATGGCTCTCTACTTTATAGTCTACTTTTCCTGGATATACAGATATTCTCCTGAACACTCATAGTAAACGAGAGTACATGTATGAAGAAAGAGCTATACCCACTGAAGAGTTAAGATCTCCCAATTGTGGCACCGGTAATCAAAACCAGGAATGAAAGGCTAGAGAGATGGCTTGGTGGCTAAGAATGCTCACTACACAAGTAAAAGAGAGGGGAGGGGAAGGTAGAGGAGGGGAGAGAGGGGGAGAGAGAGAAGTCTGGATCCCAGGACATGTGTAAATGTAGAGATTGGACATGATTGTTTCATACCTGTCACCCCGGCATGGAGGGGCTGGAGACTAGAGGATCACTGGAATTAGCTTCTTGCTTGTCTATGTCTTAAAAATATAAAATAAAAGCAAACTCCACTCCTGGGGTTCTTAGAGACTATGCCTCAAAAAGAACAAGGAGCATGATAAAGGAGAATGCCTAGAGTCCTCCTCTGGTCACCACCTATACATCACACAACACAGAATATGCAGAGACAGAGACACAGCAAACATGGAAATCAAGGGACAAAATTAGTGGTGGACATACGGACAGATTAATGAGAAGTTAGGCCATTGAAAGTGTGACAAATCAAGCTCTTGAAGACCGAGAAATGCAAATCTGACAGCACCTACAACCCAGATGTACTAAATAGAAAAAAAATCACCTGATTTGACATCAAACACGCTAATGTAGTCTATGGAGCCAGCTACAATGTGTGTACCAGCAGGATGCCAGCTGAGACTCAAGATCCGACCTGAGGAGTAATAAAACAATAAAAAAGGTGACATATAAATATTCAGCAAAACAAACTTAGCTCTCCCTCTACAATTATCTACAGGGCTGCTATAATTCAGGGTTAGTCTTTCTCTACCATAGCTGATAAACTGTCCTGGGACTCACAATGGAGTAGCTGACAACTACTTGCTTTAATAATGTATAAACAGCTGAGGAAAAAATGCATTCTTTTAAGAGTGATCTAAAAAAACTTCAATGTGCACAGGCCATTGACTTCAGATTAAAGACGTATGAAAGCCCAAATATATGTGCAGTCATGCACAAACATTAACAATAAAAACAAGGATGCACTGAATATAGAACAGTGACCTAATGAGATCATATCATCTCAGTGATATCAGCCACCTTAGTTTGTGTAAGCATACCCGATGATGTTCACACGATGAGATAATTTAACATTAAATGTCTCAGAACAGATCCCCGTTGTTAACCAACCATAATTGTCTGTCTCCCCCTCCCTTTCTTGGCTAGGTTAGTTTTTTGTCAACTTGATATATACTAGAGTAATTCTTTGACATCTACAAAAAGTACCATCTTTCCAATTAAGAAATAGCAAAAATCTGATTACAGTGGATAACTATTACTAAAGGACAGAGAATACACAGCCAACACTACTCTCCAAAACAGGCATCAACAAACTGCAGTGCACTGCTGGCTTTTATAAGTCAAGTTGTACCAGCACAGTCATGCCTATCTGTTCATGCTCTGTCTTTGGCTGTTTCTGTGCTACACCTAGGGCCTAGTACCACTGCTTGTTTAACCCCGGCTGTGCGCCTTAGTGCCAGTTCTGCCACGATACTCCCCAAGACATTTGAACTGGCTAGCAGGGTTAGGAACCACAGCTAGCCTGTAATCCCTTTAATCCCAGCACTAGGGAGGCTGAGGCAGGCAAATCTCTGTGAGTTCCAGGACAGGCAGAGGTACACAGAGAAAACCAGTCTTGAAAAACAAACGACCAAAACCACAGCCAGCAAAGCTTAGAGGTGCATGCCTGTAATCGCACCACTAAGGCAAGACTGCCTGCCAAGAGTTTAAGGACTACACAGAGTAACAGGTTACAGCGTGAGAACCTGTCTCATAAAAACCAGAACAAAGGGGAAAAAGAACAACAGCTCCCTTGTCATGAACATCTGGTAGAGGCAGGAGGATGAGGTTAAAGCCAGTCTAGCCTACAGCAGAACCAGCCTCGAAAAGCATGACATCATTTAATGGTAAGAAATTCGTTTGGGGGCTGGAAAGATGGCTCAACATTGGCTGCTCTTCCAGACAAACTGGATTCAGTTCCCAGCACCCACATGGTGGTTCAGTCATCCACAATGAGATCTGGTGCCCTCTTCTGGCCTGCAGGCTGACATACAGGGAGAACACTGAATACATAATAAATCTTAAAAAAAGAAAGAAAGAAAAATCAGTTTTAAGACTCTACATACAAGTATTTAAATGTCATAAAACAGGAGTTTTTGTAGGAGTGTACTGGCTGATTTTATTTTAACTTGACAAAGTCATTTTGGAAGAGAACCTCAATTGAGAAAAATGCCCCAACCAGGTTGTCCGGTGTGCGAACCTGTGGCACATTTTCTTGCCTGATAATTAGTGAGGGAGGGGCGGGGCCCACCCCAGCACTGCAAGGCTGAGCAAACCAGTAAGCAGCACTTCTCCATGGCTTCTGCATCAGCTTCTGCCTCCAGGTCCCTGACTGCTTTTGATGACGATGAACTGTGCCCTGAGCTATGAGCTAAACAAAGTCTTTTCTCTCCTAGTTGGTCATGGAGTTCTATCACAACAGAACCCATAACTAACACTGACTTTCACACAAACACTACGTTTCTACTTTCATTTTCTATATTTTTGCTTAACCAGGCAATCACAACTATGCTAATGGGATGCCTTCTAGAACTTTTCTTGTACTCTGAAAAAAGTGTATGTGAAACATTACCTATAGCAGCAGGAAAATACCCTATTCCCAGTGGCACAAAAACATGACGTCTGGTTGGAACTATTCATCCCCACCAAAAACCCTTACTTTTTTGCCGATCAAAATTTCTTGCAAATTGAATTTTGCCTGGAGTGACCTCAAATAGTTTCACAGAGCCATCTTCACAGCCAACCTGTGACAGAAGCAGAAAACAGACTAAATGAGCTTTTATAGGACTAATATCCCCATACAAATATATACACGGTGTCTTCTCTATAAGCTATCACCTGCTTAGTTTGCCAGATGGGGGAGGGGACCTACGGTGAAGAAATTGATAGTATACTCCTGGAAGACTTCATAGTCTAGTGTGAAAACAGGCACAAAGAGTTCTAATCAGTGGATGAATTTCTGCATGACATAGAAGCAAGGCTTCACATATATGTGCCAGGGACCCATAGCCTAGATAAAAGATCTACTGACCTTTAAACCATATGGAAATATCTAGGACAGTATATAGGTTAGTACAAGTGAAATAAAGAAAAGAAAAAAGGGGGGGAAAAGTAAGACATTGCAAAAAGTTAATGTCAGGGCAGACAGATGGCTTATTGGGAAAAAGCTAGCTACCAAACCTGGTAACTTAAAGTTTAAACCCAAAGATCGACCCATAAGGTAGAGGGAGAAAACGAGCTCACACAGTTATCCTCTGGTCATCACAAGCACTCTGAGGCAAAAATGCCTCAACCTCCACACCCAAATAATACACACACACACACACACACACACACACACACACACGCAGTTAATCTACAGAATATTTTTGAAATAAAAGTTACTATTAAAACACAAATCATATTAAGGCAAAACTAGTCTCTACATTTCTTAATTCCAAACAAGTTTAGAAAATTCTGAAATTAATTAACCTCGACATTTCACAAATGAATAAACAAGGTCCAAGCTGTAATAAGTCTTTCTTTATCCTGCCAGCCAGCTCTCAAACAATGACACAAAGATTTACCATTAATTACGAAAATATGGCTTAGTTTAGGCTTGTTTTTAACTAACTCTTATTGCGGTGCTTGCTATATTACCTATTTAATAAAACCAGTCAGGAATATCAGAGAACAGATTCACGCACAGTCAAGCCAAGATGGTCAGAGAGAGTGGTACATGGGAAAGACCAGAATGGTGACCTGCACCTTTAACTCATAACTCCAAAGACAGAGATCTTTGTGTTTCTGAGTTCAAGGCCTAACTACCAAACAGTAGTAGCTCACACCCTTAATCCTAACTCTAGAATATGATGAATAGTTGAACCTGGAAGTGAAACTACTGGGTGGAGAAGGTATTTAAGGAGGCGTAGGAAGAGAGAGATTTATTCTGTAGAAGCCACAAGCCAGGCAGAGGACTTTGGAAGACAGCTGGGTGAGAATCGACTGTAGTCTATTTCCTCTCTCGGATATTCCAGCCTTTAACCCCAATATCTGGCTTTGAGTTTTCATTTAATAACAGCTAAAATTCATGATACATCTTATAAGTTAAATTAAGTCATTTCTATTAATCTATGTTCTGTCACATACTGCCCATTCTGCTTCTGTGTTTCCTCTGACTTCCTCTCTCTCCTCAGGAATTCCACCTTTAACTCCTGCCTACCTACTGGCCACTTAGCTTTTTATTAGATCAATCACAGCAACACATCTTCACACAGTGTACAAATATTCCATAATTAATAGCATAAAGACAAAGTGAGCAGTGACATATTACTGTTTATCTATATGAGCTTTGACTGTGTATATATATATATATATGCACATGTACCACTTATGTTCAGTGCCCACAGAAGCCAGAAGAGGGGGTCAGATCCCTTAGAACTGGAGTTCAACTGTTGTGAGCCACCATGTGGGTGCTGGAAATCAAACCCAGATCCTTGCTTGTCAGAAACAGCCAGTTTCTGATGAGCCATCTCTCCAGCCAGGGATTTTTAACCTTCATTGCCAATTCCAGTATTTTGACTTAGGAGTTCTGATACCAAGCTAAGCTTGGAATTTCTATGTGACCTAAACATGGGAAAGGAAGTTTGAGCAGGATAAAAGTACTCTATTTTGAATTACCAATAGTTGCTTACTGACCAAAAGCTGAGAGCCATTGGGGCTGGCAGTCATACTCCAAATAGGTCCTCCAAAGGCATCCAGTGCATACTTTATGTTTAGTGCCTGTAGATCATACTCAAGAATTTCTCCATTGAGTCCAGCACTAAAGAGCCGCTGTCCTCCTGCCCAACACAGGGCTTCTGTAGCCCGAGACTCATGACCTGGAAAAAACTACAGAAACATTGTAACTTCTCAACCTGCCATGTATTCAAAACTACAGAAACATTGTAACCCCCTAATTTGCCATGAATTCATCAATCACCAGCACTTGAGTATTTCCCCACAAATAACTAGTATAGGTTGTCACTGTCAAACATTTGTATCAGACATTTCTTTCAGTCTCAAATTTTAGTTACTTGATATTACTGTACTTTAGTTATGTTTGATCCTTTCTCTTTTAAACTAGGACTAAATCAGAAGAAGCTTTTCAACTAATATTTAAGAATTAAGACATTCAAGATTGATTCAGCCAGATGTGGTGGCTTATGACTAGATCCTCTCTCTCCCAACACTCAGAAAACTGAGGCAAGAGGGTCATTTTAAACCTGAAGCCAGGGTAGACCACTGAGCCTCCATGCATAAAAAGTTGGTTTAATGTGTCTAAATGGATATGAAATACCTAATCTCTCAAAAACTATTGCAAACTTCTTGACTGGTTAACTGTAGGAAGCACTAGGGAAACCTGGAATGCTAGTACACAGGGTTGTTCCTTCAAGGGAAGGGATAAAAGAACCTGTTATCCACTCGGAAGGCTGAGAGCTTACTAGCCTTTGTGCTACCTGTGTGACTAGACTTTTTGGGCAGCCGATCTTCTCCCAGACCCTTATCATCAGCTGTTTTTTCTCTCTGTCAATCTATAGAATCCATCTTCATAGATTTTGCAAAGAATTTCTGTGTAATCCTGTCTTATTTGCATTTAGCTGACTTTGTCCATCAAGGAGATTTATGTAGCTTGTTGTATACGCAGGATTCAATTAATCACCACCAAATGGTGCTATGCTTAAATAGGATGAGGTCAGACTCCAGAAGTTTGATCCAGTACCTGCTGGAGTTGTGTCAACTAAATCGCCTCCTTGCTGTCTGCAGATCATTTCCAAAAAGGCTGGTGAAGGTCACAGAGGTCCCCAGAATAGATTATTCCCACCCCACCCCTCAAAACCAGTTTTCCTATCTAGGATATTGGTCTTCTTATTTAACCAGGTAGTCACAGCTAAACTATACAACAAAACCAACAAAGTTTTAAAAGTAAAATAAGACGGTACATGGAACAAAGACATTTAAGTGGGCAATGGAATATGGTTAATTTGTAAAGGTGCCTGCTACCAAGCCCAAGGACTCAATTCAATGCCCGGGACATACTCATTTCCCTAGGCTGTCCTCTGATTTATACAGAGATGTATGGCACATACATGCAAACCCAAAGGGAAAATGCCAGTAAATTTAGTGTTAAGAAATCTGTAATAGTGCACTGTACTATCCTAGAACTTAGAATTCCATTAGTTAGCTGTTAAAAATACCCACAGCAGGAGCTTCGTACTAGACAAAGAGCTGGAACACAATCACAAACATCGCTGTCTGTGTCTCCATCTTACAGAATTTGAAGTTAAGCAGTGAAGAAGTCATTTAACAAATATACAAATTATGTGCATGTAGTTGTTATAAATGACAAACCGTCACAACACGCAACAAGTGCACACCCAAGCATTTTTGTTCTGTTTCTAGCCATGACCCATTTGTTGGGGACATGGACCTGCAACTGTTGTACACACATTAGTTCTTCAGTATATCAACTCTGTGAAGGATTCCAAAAGGTACCTGTCAAGACTACTTCTTGCAGAAGTAGTCTTATTATACAGCAACTGGTTTTGGGTCTTTCTTCATGAATGTAAAAGCTCTGACACTTGTCTTAATAGCAGTACTTGACTCTCATTCATTCTCTTAGAAACATTTACAGAATGCCTAAATCTCAAATGCCAGGCTGCTGCACACTCACTATTCATTTACCCATCTCTCTTGAAGATCAGTAACCAGTGTCCTTAGAGGGAAACAGTCTTTGGATCTGGAGAGACGGCTCAACAGTTAAAAGCACTTGTTGCTCTTGCAAAGGGTTCCCAACACCCAATGGTGGCTCATAACCATTTCTAACTCCAGTTCTGGGAGATCTAATGCTCTCTCCAAACCACTACGGACATTAGGTGCCCTTGAGGTGAACACAGATGCATGTAGGCAAAATACTGGTACACATAAAATGATTCTTTATGTGCACCCAAAGACATTTCATCTAATTAAAAAATCTCCTCTACTCCCAAATATAGACAATTAAGTCCACATCCTCAGAGACAGATGAGCTTGGGAGTGTTCTTGCTGTGATGTTACCAGAGAGCCTTCTGATTTTACATTTGAAGGCTTTTGATTGAAAATGGAACACATACTAAAATACCCAGCAGGAAATGCTATTTTACCAAGATCACAATGATCTCAACAATATTCTTTCTTTCTTGTAGTGGCTAAGAGATCCAACAAACTTCAGTCACCAAATGGCATATAGTGACACACAATTCCTAGGTAGAATCTTTCTAAAAACTTCAGATAAACAAACCCCTGAGCTGCTTTTACCAACCAAAGGATCTCACATATGCTACAAAACCTCTGAAATTCTAAGCAATCCTGTGGTAGGTAGATCCATTTATCTATCTGAAGAAAGGGCGTGTAAGTTGTAGACTTGAACTTAAAATTAACACCGGGAACACCACACCAGGCTCCCTGAAGACTTACTTTCTCCTGAAAGTAGTTTGCTGACAAGTTATAAATTTCCACAGTGCCATCTGTTCGTGAAACAGCCAATCTGTTTGACTGGTTATTGTAGGCCACACAGCGGATCCCTGATGGAACATAATTAAAGAAACGTACTCGATGGACCTTAAATTCACCCATTCCTGGGGGGGAAGGGGGGACGACAAAAAAGACATCGTTAAGTATTAACTGGAGAATCTTCCATGCATTCAATTCATTATCATCACTGTTAGACGGGAGGTCCCAACGATCTCTAACTTAAATTCATTCCTAATAATGTTGCGGTGGCCCCGTAAGACTCAACCTGCAGAAACTCAATAAGGATGCTTCAATAAATTAGCTTTCAAAAGGCCTGCTCCATTCTTTATCTTTCTGACTCATTGGAGGACGAAGAGAGTTTGAAAAATGGACATTTTAGCAAGAATGCTAAACTCTCAACTTAGTACTAAGTTTGCAAATGACAGATCCGCTCTAAGCGGTGGGGGAGGGGAAACCCAGAGCACAAGTGGGCAGCGACAGGACTTGGTGATTTTTTTTTTTTTCCCTGCCTGCCTGATGTAGCAGCTACCCGGTACACACCTACTGAGGAGACTAGAACTTGTTCGCCCCTCGCTCGTCTACTCTCAGGGTTAGGAAGCCACGGGGAGAGCGGGCACGTTCCGAGGAGCGAGAGGCGTCCGCCAGCCCTGCCCTCTCCTAGGTCCGGAGTGACTTCCACTCCTCAGAACCGGCCATCTGACAAGGTCCACGGGCCCCCGACCTCGGGCAAGCCGCACCCTCTCAGAACCCACTTTTCCAGCTGCCGCCGGAGGCTCTTCCCGAACTCACCTACCGCCCGGCACTCGCTAGCCCGGACCTCGCCTCTCTCCGCCCCGGCCCCACGTGCGCGCGCGCGCTCTCCAGCTCTGTCCCGGAAGTACAAGGCGGAGCGAAGCCGGAAGTGCGCAGGCAATGCTCGCGGCGGCGGCGACGGCGGCGGGAGGTTCGGTTGTCGCCCGTTGGCCGCGCGGCGCCGCGCTCGGCGGCCGCCATTGCAGGTCAGGCCGCGGGTGGGGGGCGCGGGAGGCCGCGGGGAATGAAGCTGGGGGCGGGAGCCGGGAAGAGAACGCGGAGGAGCGGTCAGCTAGGGAGCCGGGGCCGGGCGGGGCGCGCGGCGCGAGGAGAAGAATGGCGAGCGGAGGGGCGGGGAGCGGGCGGGGGAGGGGCGCATGCCGGGCCAGGGAGCTTGAGGGCCGCGGGGGCCGAGGGCATCCCGCCACGGGCCTGGGGAGCTTGGGGGACGGTGAGCTGTACGGGGACGGAAGGAAGGGAGCGAGCGAGCTGGGCGGAAGGGGAGAAAGGTGGAAAGACTGGCGGAGCGCGGGCGGAGGACGGAGCTGGGGGCGGCGCGGGCCGGAGCCTCGAGGTATGTGCGGGGAAAGGGGCTCAGTCCCTGGCCGGGAGGCTTGCTGGAGTCGAGTGGACTTGGAACCCAGAAAGTAGCGGGAATGGCAGAAGCAGCTTAAGTGGGGGTTGGGTGGAGCTGACAGAAGTGTGAGGCTTGTTCCCGGGGACGTTTCTTTCAAATCGGGGGGGGAGGGGGAAGGAAGTTGCTGGGAGACATTTGGAGGGTGGTTGGAAAGTGATCTCGGTTGCTTTTTGGGTGGAGTGAAGCCTAGAGTTGAGAAGGGTGGTGTCGTAGAGAAGCGGGACTGGGAACAATTTTAGGTAGTAGTGAATGGTGGAAGAAGGTAGTTGGAAGAGGAATCTTTGGGAGGAGGGTAATGGATTTTTTTTGAAGACCCGTGGGGGTTTTGGAGGAAAGCAGTTTAAATAAGAGTATGGGGAGGGGTGCTAGTTTCTTAGGGAGGTAGATAAGGGTTAGACACAGACACCTTGGTAAAACTGTTCCAATAGTAGTCTGGGATGGTTTAAAGGGAGTTGGAGAAAGGGGGGAGAGGGAGTTTCAGGAAGTGGGTGAGTTTAAAAGTAGAGTCTGTCTAGGTGAAAGAGTGGGAGGGGGTCCAAGGTTGGAGGAGATAGAAATGGGAGAAGAATCCAGCAAAGAGGGACTCTCCCTTACAATTGCCGCGGGACCAGAAAGGGTTGGGAGGAAGAGATTGATGCCAGAAAGTGGAGGAGAGGTTGAGATGGGGTGGCAGAGTAGCAGGCGATGGAGGAAACCGGAGTAACTCAGATCGACTGAAGCCATCTTTTCTACCCATTGTCTACAAATAACAGTAATTGATTCACTCCAATGGAGGAGTCCTACCACGTGATAGGAACGTACCACGTGTATGCATAGTATCTAAACACGTTTTGAAAACATTCTTCACTAATGAAAAGTTCCCGAAGCATTCAGTTCCACTTTCCCTCCACAGCCCATTTTTGGAGGGGAGCAAATGTCTCATTTAAAGTAGTTTAGACTTTAACCCCATCAAGAGACTCAAACATTCCCTCCAGTCCCAAAACCACCATGACACTGGAATAAAAATGATTTGTATTCAGTCATATACAAGACTTCCCCGGTTGTTCATTTGGCAGAAAAGCACATAGAGAAATAGTTGTCATATTTAGAGAAATGATCTAGAGCTTAATTCCTGAAGCAGTTTGGTAAACCCTGAATATATTGTTTGAATTGTTTTCCAGGTATAAAATTGATTTTGATGACCTGTTATTTTTTGTAAACATCGATAATAATTATCAATGTGATATTAGTGATGTTCTACTTGACATAGACTAAGAAATATGTTAAACTTTTTTATACTTTAAAATGGGTAAACTATTTTACCCTAATTTTTAAAGTGTAGTTTTGGAAAAAAACAGCAAACCAAAAATACTGGCAGAGTTGGTGCCTATCTTGTACATTGGTTTATCTACACAGAAAAAGTGAAGGACAACAGAAGATGTTTAGATATGTTATAATGGACTTTGTTTGTTTCTAGACAGGGTTTCTCTGTGTATCCCTGGCTGTCCTGGAACTCACTCTGTAGAGCAGGCTGATATAATGGACATTTATAAAACAGTGTTTCGTTCTAGAAAATTTGTGTGTTGTTAATCACAGCCCTTTGTTTTTCTATTTGTATGATTAGGTATATGTCATACCATATTCTATTACCGTTGTGAGGGTCATTGATCTTACTGTGTAATGATTTAGAGGGTGAGAATTGAGTTTGGTCAGAGACTAAAATGATCCCATGACAAAAATGTCCTCATGGCTTCGTTTCCTTCATGAGGGGCAGAGGTTTAGGGTATAACTTTGAATCCTGGAGGTGGCATTGAATTTGACTTTTAAAGGTCAAAAACCTAAACATGGATAATAGCTTAATTGTTAACTACTTTGATGTATTAGCTTGAATTATGAGTTACTTTCAGGACAAGTTACAAGGTTGTTTGGCAGTTTTGTAGGAGAGTGAGGTCAGTTACAAGGCAACTACATCTCAGAAGTACTGTATGAGAGGGGCTGGTGAGAGGGCCGGAAGGACGGTGCTGGGGAGTGGTTAATGTCACTTTAGCTTTACCACTTACTAGCCATGTGACCATTCACTTAACCTTTAGCTTTTGTAAGCCTACTTCCTTACCTATAAAGAGCGTGATGACCAAACCATGTCAGGATGAAATGAGAAGATCCAGTCAATGTTCCAAAAGATTATCGATACAAGCTTTTTTTGTATTGATACACTGTAGCTTTTCTAAACAAGCCAAATCTCAGGCCAACCTAGAAGTGGTAGTTGACTCTTAGTGTTAGAAGTGAGACTAAAGACTCAGAAATTGACGCCTTAAGAGAATTTTCCTTGTTATATGTTTGATCTTTGTAGTACTGACAGAATTTGGCTAGTTACAGGTTAAACATTCAGTTCGCATAAGTGCTTCAGATTTTGGAATATTTGCATCAGCTTAACAGATGAGCATATTTAAATTGATAAGACTGAAAAAAACCTGAAATTTGGTACTAGTATCCTAATATACTTTAAAATTTTCATATCTGGTAGCATTTCATATTTTCAGATTAGAGGTGTGTTTATACTATTCTGGACCTCCTATTTTGCAAGTTTGGTGTTCCTAGTCTGAAGATAGGTACAGATTAAGGTGATCACTCTCATATACCCATTTTTGTTTTTAGAAATAGGATCTTACTGTGTAGCTGGGTAGGAACTCAGCCTCTCAAATACAGGATTACAGATGTATACCACCACACCTGGCTTTTCATGTCCTTTTGATTAAACTGCACGCAACTGGAATACATATCCATATTCCTGTCACCTCCATCAGTTCTCTCCTCAGTTCAGCACTTAATTTAGCTCTATGGATAATTGTCTAGTGAGCTCAAGCAGCAAGCAAAGCAGTTAGTAGAGTTTAGATGTTACAGGAAATTTTAAGGCATGAAAGTAGAATTTTAAAATTTACTAAAAAGAATTTAAACATTCCCCAATGTTTCTTATTTGGTAAATATAGGAATTCCCAGGAAGCAGGGAATGCATGGAAAATACCTTGTGTCTACATTGTCTCTATCTCATTTCTGTGGTTAAAAAGCACATAAAAATTAAAATTAGTTTTTAGAAATACGGTATATTGGTATGTGTGTATGATGTATGCATACACATGGATAGGGAGGATAATCTTAGATATAGTTCTTGCTTTCTGCCTTGAGATGTTGTCTAGTGTTTGGTCCACTGCATACCTTTAAACTTT
Source organism: Phyllotis vaccarum (assembly GCA_033318265.1). Lineage (NCBI taxonomy): Eukaryota > Metazoa > Chordata > Mammalia > Rodentia > Cricetidae > Phyllotis > Phyllotis vaccarum. The sequence continues at coordinate 106,761,803 of JARWLC010000008.1, read as the reverse complement.
CAAGGATTTTCCTTTGCCTCCCATCTAATAAGGCCACTACCATTACAGGTGTTGGTGCTACATATTTAGTGTTTTCATGGATTATGAAAATTTGAACTTGGGCGCTCATGCTTGCATAGCTGAACCTACTGAACCATCTCCCTAGTCCCAGGAAGTAGGTTTTATCTTCTTCCCTATGCTTAAACTATGTTGTTCACATATATGACTTATCTGTCAATTTCCTTAGACCACCTAATTTTATTCTAGCTTACAGTCCTCAAACACTGACTGCATCATCAGTCATTAAAAACTTATTTGAAAGAATTTAGTTTCTGCAGCAACCTGTGTGTTGCATACTTGATGAATTATAGACAAAGGCTTTCAAAATGCTGACTTGCTTACTTCACAATCTGAAAAATTAGCTGTTCATAATAGGTTATGAGTCTAAACACTCTTGCATGTGTTATATCTAGTCATGACACTAGTGAGTCATAATCTAGATGTTGGCCCCTAGTCATTTAGTGACCTGTGTGTGATCATACAGTAGCTTTCCACTTTACAAGCTAGAACCTGAACGTTATCCTTTCTCTTCAGAAGCAGGGCTTAGTGCCACATGCCTTTGATCCAGTACTCAGGAGGTTCAAACAGAAGGATGGCAAGTTCAAAGGTGGATCTTGTCTCAAAAAAACTACTTAGGTTAGGGTCTGCAACTGGTCTTGTTATCAGTACAAAGATCTTTGCCTTTAAAGGTGATAAGTTGCCTTTTCTTGGGTGGGGCCACAACCTGTTTTGGTGCTCTTTTGCTGTTGTGAACAGCACTTAAATAAGTTGTCACTGGCTGCCTAGTTTATGATTCCTTTTCATTCTTGCTGGTACTTGGTTTTATCCTCCGGGAAGGGAAAATTAGTGATTTTTAAGTATCTAGATGGCCCAGTTTCCTGTCTTGGCTTTACCATCTATACTCTGGTTGAATATGTACCACATATGAATAAGTGCATTTATTTGTGCATGACCCAGTACCCTCAACTGCAAAATAGGAATAAGTATCTCTTATTAGAGTTGCCATGTTGATTGAGATTCCATGTTATGTGCATACATGTGGTCGGTCCATAGTGAAAATTCAAAATATGTTAGCTGCTGATTCAGTTTTTTGGTGCTCTGGAAAGAGGTTCTGTTATAATATAAACCTACTGGAGGTCCAAAGTGACAGTTATCTGGAAAGAAACCTATCAGATGGCATGCTGACCAGTTATAGTCCTAGTTCTCTGGAGGCAGAGACAGGAGTATAACCTAGACCTAGGCCAGCCTTGCTTGTGTTGCAAGTCCTTAGCTTAAACAGGAAAAAAAACCATAAACAGAGAGGCGGATTAGTGTTTTTACTGAGTTTGAGTACAATTATAAAACCGTTGACCTTTTTACACCAGAGTTGATAACACTATATATTGTCTCATCCGAAAGACAATCAGAAACTGTAGCTTTGGTTCCCCCAACCCAATCTCAGTCTCTTTCTCCCTAAATGGCAGACACAAGGCAAATGAAGCCAGATAGTGTCAGCTGTTAGGGCACTCAAATTTGCCAGCAGGTGGCACTGTTGTATAAGTATTTTGCACATCTCAGTGCCGGGTGGTCACTGTAGAGTCACATTAGAATGGCATGTGCCTTTAATTCTATGACTCAGGAGGCAGAGGCAGATGGAAATTGAGACCAGCCTGCTCTTACAGTTACAGGATAGCTGGAGTTATGTAGTGAAGCCCTGTCTCAAAAAAGGAAGAAAAGAAATCATCTTAGGATTTGCTGGAGTACACCTGAGTGTATCACCAGTCCAACTGTTGTTGTCATCAACTGTATGTCAGAATCAGCAAGAAGACCTAGCCCTTTTGGCATTGCTAGGGCAGTAGAAAACTTGTCTAAAAGCACTTAGAAAAGTGCCCACCACACATTGGACTGGGGGTGTAAAACTTGGATGGTAGAGTGCTGGCCTAGCATGTATGAAGCCCTGAGAAAGGTTCCTAGCAAGGTTCCAAGCTAGAGGTAGGAGAATCAGAAATTCAAGGTCATTCTCAGCTCCGTGTAGAGTTCAGAGACACTTCTCATAAGGAAAAGGTACCCATCACACAGTTAAATGATAAATATTAGCTAAAATTATTGTGGCCCTAAAGGTTTTTTTTTTTCCTTGCAGTTTGTCAGTTACTTTTTTAAAGAAGGAAGGCTCATGGTGCAAATTGTTATTTCCAGGTGAGTACGTTTAAAGATTTTACTTAGCTTGAGTGCCAAGAGTTATGCTGGTTTCACACTATTCTGGAAGAATTAGGCTCCTAAGGTACATCTTGCATAAATATTTGCATTAAGATATCTATTTTCAGTTCTCAACGCTGCCCAATTTTCCAAGAGCTTGTATTCAACAAAGATTTCCTTTGGGCCTCTAATGGTGGTATAGGTGCAGGACACTACTCCTCCTTCACCGCTCAAAAATATTGTAACCTCCAGCCCTTTGCTTGCAGTCCGGGGGCTGGAGGCCTGACAGAATGGGTGCTGATGGAACTGCAGGGGGAGATCGAGGCTCGCTACAGCACCGGATTAGCTGGAAACCTCCTGGGAGACCTACATTATACCACTGAGGTGAGGGGGCTTTTTTTTTTCCCTGCCTTATGCCTCAGTAAAGCAAGTTCCACCGAGGTGGTGCTCCCAGGACCCAGTGTGAGGACTGCCCTCAGGTTTGTTGTTGGAGGGTTAGCCAGTCTGCAGAGCTGTCCTCTTGCTGTTGTCTGAGTTCTGCCTTAGCAGAGAAATGGAGCCTTGGGGACCTGCATGGGCCCTAAAGGTAGAAATGCTCTTTAATGGGCTAGAGAGAATACAAGGGCATGAGGGTGGATTGCTCAGTGCTGTCTTGAACAGCCATAGAGCCAGATTAGGGACTGAGGTACCAGAATTGCTGTCAAGAGCAGCTTTAAAGGGCACACGAGAGGAATGGTCTTACCCTCAACCTCAGGCATCTCCTCCTTGTTCTGCCCAAGGGAATTCCTGTGCTGATCGTGGGCCATCATATCCTGTATGGGAAAACTATCCACCTGGAGAAACCTTTTGCAGTCCTTGTCAAACACACTCCTGGGGAGCAGGACTGTGATGGGCTTGATGGAGAGACTGGTACCCGGTACTTGGTGAGAGCGCTGATCAAAAACAAGATCCTTTTCAAAACTCGCCCGAAGCCTATTATCACCAACGTCCCCAAGAAAGTATGAAAGAGCCCCGGATTTTCCTTAGAGAGCGGCCAACTCCTTGGACTCGTGCTCCGTTGCCACCTCGAGGACGGTTGGACGGCTCCCTGGGACCACAGGGAGGTCCTGTTATGAACACAGGCCACCCAATGGGTGTGAACTCAGATCCTTTCCTTATGGCAGCAGGCTCTCTTGGTGGAAACCTGCCTCAATTTCCAAGGAATCCAACTTCTTTTCCAAGTTCATCAGGCTCATTGGCTTCAAATCCAGCACATTTTCCTGCTGGCGCTCGTGACCCAAGCATGGCTTCTTTTCCAAGAGGGATGAATCCCACTGGCACAGGTGCCGTTTCTTTCCCAAGGCCGGGTGGCCTTTTGGGACCGGGACCAGGACCAGGTTTAAACCCTAGAACAGGGGCTCTTCCAGGCCCAGGGCCTATGTCTAATCCCAGATTAGGAGGAGGGCTTCCTGGCCCTGGTCCTATGGGCAACCCAAGAGCAGGTGGGCTCCTGGGAGCAAATCCTGACCCCAGAAGTGGTGGCCCCATGGGCCCTGGTTGTGTACCCAACCTGAGGGCAGGTGTTCTGTCCTCTACTACTGGTCCTCACAATCCTAGGCCAGTTGGCCTGGGCCCTGGACCAAATCCTAATCTGAGATCAAGCTTTTTAGGTACAAACCCGGGTCCCAGGTCGGGTATGTTTCCAGGCCCAGGCCTGGGGCCCAACCCACGAGCAGGTGGCTTAGGTCCAGGCCTTGGGCCCAATCCAAGAGTTGGTGGCTTAGGCCCAGGTCCAAATCTAGACACTAGAGCAGGTGGCCTCTTGGGTACAGGATCTGGTCTTAACTTAAGAATGGCTGGACCTCAAGGCTTAGATCTTGCCCCCATTCTAAGGGCAGCCGGTCTTTTAGGAGCAAATTCAGCTTCTTTCTCACAGGCCTCTGGAAACATGGGCACAAACCCATCTACCATGGCAAGAGTACCTGGCCCCATAGGCCCAAACACAGGTCCTAGCTCTCGAGGAATTGGCCTTCCAGGGCCAAATCCCTCTGTCATGTCAAGAGCTCCTGGCCCCATGGGCCCTAATTCAGCTAATTTTTCAAGGCCAGGTGGCCCAATGGGGGTAAATGCTGGAGCCTTTCCAAGGGGGACAGGATCCGGAGGACTGAACCCAGCTGCCTTTTCTCAGTCTTCTGGAACATTGGCTTCAAATCCAGGTACCTTTCAGAGGTCTGCTGGTCTCCAGGGCTCAAATCCAGCAATTTTCCCAAGAGCCTCTGGGCCACTAGGCCCCAACCAAGCTAACTTTCCAAGGGCCGCTGGTCTGCAGGGTCCAAGTCCAGCTGCCTTCCCGAGGTCTGCTGGTCCATTAGGCCCAGGTCAAGTTGCTTTTCCGAGGTCAGCTCCTGGGCACCTGGGCTCTTCTCCAGCAGGCCCTGTGGGTATCAACCCAGCTCCTTTTGCAAGGCCAACAGGGACCCTGGGTCTTAACCCAGCTTCCTTTCCAAGGATGAATGGCCCTGTAACCAAGACTTTGGTTCCATTTCCTAGGGTAGGCAGCCTTCCTGGTTCAAACCCAGCTGCTTTCCCTAGACCAGGGGGTCCAATGGCTGCGATGTACCCAAATGGAATGTTACCCCCTTAAATACTATTTTTCTTCCAGGGCCACTTTGTTTTTCAAGCACTGTGGTTCTGGGCTGGGGCTATCTCTTAGATAAAAGAGTAGATTTGGAACTACAGTCTGAAGAACTTAGCTGGGGCTCAAGTTCAAATGAGCCTTCTTTTTCCTCTGCTTTTTTTTTTCTTGACTGAAGGCAAAATGTTATTTGTGAGACGCGGACTATGGCAGATAGGGATGATCCTGGCCTCAAGAAAAAGGCTCTCTGGCCTCTGAAAGCCTGCTGTGCTTTTGTCCCACAGCTTTCTGCCCCTTGTTTCTTACTGGTTTCTTGAATTGTTCTTGCGGACTTTTCCTCAGGGATACATTGGCCTGCAGGTCCTAATTCCCCACTCACCACTGGAGAAGTGGCTCACTTGCTGTCTAGTGATGCTGTATTGGTGAGCGGACCATGCTTCAGTAACTCTGACCTGGGTACCCTGGACCTGGTCGTGCTCTACTGCCAGACCTTTCCCTGGGGGCTTGAACACAGAATGTTGAGGTGGACACTCAAGTCACAGGTCCACCACTGGGCCTGCAGCTCCTTTCTCCTGGGACTTAGGTGGCCAGAGTTAAGGCTCCTCCGGTCATCCAGCTCCCTCTCCACTGGTACTCCCAATCAAAGAACCTCAAAACTTAAACTGATGTGGATGGGAATTGGGAATTAGGGTGGGGGTGGAGGGATGAGAGGGAGAATCACTGTGCTTCGTTCAGCCTGATGTGAAGGATGGTTGGTGTTTTTCCTGCATTGTATCTTTTCTTACTGTTTCTTTAATAAATGGGATGAGAGGGTTGTTGCTGTTGCCATTTTGTTCTCTTCCACAGTGAGCACATTTAATATCTGCTTGTCTTTGTTTTGGTGCAACAGCTCTGTATGACCTGCCATCTAACGTGCTCGCACTTGAGAGAGCAAGCTTTGGTTTAGCCTCACTCTTCCCTTCCGTCTTGTGATAGAGTACTTGCGGAGGTGCATTGGCATTTTTGGTTGGGAGTCTTTTTCATAAGACTCAGACTCAGCACATTCATGCGGGTACCTTACCCGAGTGTCCTAAGTGGCCTCACTCCTAAACTGACACAGCTGTTACAACCTACCTATTTTGGAATTTTTTTAAATCAGCATTTTAAATTTTTGAGTGGTGTGTGTGACTCACATGTGTTGAAGGCTTAGTCCCCAGTGAGGCTCTTTGATGGACGTAGGAGGTGGGTTTTTGAATGTCAGTGGAGAAGCAGCTCTGTTGATAGTGTCAGGGTTTAAGAAGCTAATCGGGAAGTGGTGCAGACTTGAGTCAGAGAGCATTGCTGGAGAAAGTCACAGCGAACATGGCCTTGAGGGGTGTTTTGTTCCTGGCTTCTAGCTCTCTGCCTCCCTTCTGCTCACCATGTACCCAGAAACAGTCAGTTGATAGGAGACCAAAAACTGTGAGTCAGAGTGAATCTTTGCTCCTGAAGTTCACTTTGGTACTTTGTTACAGCAATGGACACACCAGCATCATGTAAGAGTTTTTATTTTGATAAGTGCAGTAAAAAAACTTGATCCAAAACAACAAAAAGCTAATCTCCGAGGACAATAAAAATGACAATGCCAGAAGCAGCTGCTCATGGTTGCCAGCAACAGGTTAGCAGCTGCCTTGTCACCCAGAATTGTTTGCGCTTTGTGTCATTAGGGCTTGGTGGCGGCCCAATAAGGCCAATTTAACACTAACTATGGGGGGGGGGTCATTAAGCTCCTCTTAAGAAAAAGGTGTCTAGGACCAGTGTTGGCTGGCACAGGGCACCATCAGGCTGCCAAAGCAGCATTATGAGTACAAGAAACAGCACCAGAATGGCATCTCCAGTAAACGACAGGTAGTTGTATTGGGGGGGGGGGGGCGACAACACACTCAGGTCCCTAATGGTGCTGCACAGTATGCTGAGTGTGAAAGTGTGATGACCACTGAGGCCCATCCAGCTCAGGAGGTGCTGTTACTCAGCAGTGAAACAGGTACAGCCAGGCTGAGGTTGAGATTCTTGAAGGTGAGGAGCTGATAGCAGCCAGTTTGGATCCCATGACCTTTAGAGAAGGGCCACAAGAAAGGCATTCCTGAACCAGAAGTTGGGGGAGGACGATCCCTACCTTGGGAACACAGAACCTGGATGCCAAGGAGCTACAGAAGGCTGGTGAAGGGCTCTGGGTAGAGAACTGTCCAGCCCTGAAGACCTTACCTTTAGTTCCCGAGAGGACAAAAGGGGTGCTACAAGAGCAGGAGGGCATGCTCCTGTGACAGGACCCTGGAGTAGCCCTGGCACCTGCTCTGCACCTAGCCCCCATGCAGGTGATCTTGATACAGCAAAGTCTTTGCTCTTTGGTAGCCACATAAGATGGGGAATTGGAGAGGAACTAGCTAGACATCTTTTGTATGTGCTGGAGTGATATCCTCCAAAGATCCCATGAATGAGAATTGGCAAAGAACCGGGTCAGGCTGAAGCTACACGTTCAGCAGGGCCTCAGCCTATCTCTTAAATATTTCACACTCAAGGAGATGGTGACCTTTTGGACGACTAAGCAGAAAGGGAAGAAAGTCCTTGAAGTGCTAGTGCTGGAAAATGACCCATATTCTCTTGAGCATTAGCTCAAAAGGGGACCTTAGGTTCCATACTGCTGGGCAAAGGTCAGCACTACTCAGTGGAGAGGTGGTCCTGGAGAAAGGGGAGCCAGTATCCTCAGCCAGCATCCTCCCTAGATGATGCTGGAATAGAGAACGTGGACATCAGCAAGGATGACAGGTGCAGGAGAAGGCAGAGTAGAAGCTGCAAAAGCAGCTGGGGGCGGGTGGGTGAGGGACATTGGCTGTGTGGCACCTACAATGACTACAGCTGTAAGGCAGCATCAACAAAGATAAGAGAGAGCATGTGAAGCAGAAGGATCCTGAGAAAGGGGTCCTGCTAAAGTTCTGCTGCACTCTGAGTAATTCTCACCTATGATTTGACTGGCAACCTGGAGGAGCAGGAGCAGCACCTGGATTTGAGTTAAAAACGGATCAGATCCATAGAATGCTGAGTCAGAGAAAACGAGCTGGAGCATACCTGCATAAGCAGCAGCGGGAGTTCTCAACCTCTGCCACCATTCCTGGACAAGGAGCACCTTGTGAAAAGAGGGCTGGTCACAGCCCCTTTGCTGGATCCTGTAGTACAGAGTATGGCCCCAGCATGTTGCCACCCCTAGCCAGGTACAGCATTGAGAACAAGATACCACTAAGTACAGACAGCAGAGGGGCTGTGCTGCTTCATCTGAGACTTGAAGAGGGATGACTGTACGTCTGATCTCAAGGTTGTATGCATGGATGGTCTAGCCTAGAAACTCAGATGAAAGGTTTTCCAGAAGCCATGCTGCTGTTTCAATATGAAGGGCTTGGACAAAAAGCCAGAGCAGTGGATAAAGGCTTATCTGAAGGTGAGCTCCAGTTGCACCTCTGCACTGTGACTTTGCTTAAGAGGCGGAAAGCCCATCCATTGTGCTCTGGCTGCACCAGGAACATGGTATGAACATCACTGAGTAAAGCCACCTCCCTCTGATCCCTCCCACCCTAATGTTAAATAAAGTTCCCTCCTTATTAAAAAAAAAAAAAAAAAGTAGGTAAAAATAAATAAGTTTACAAATTGTAGAAATAATACAAAAGGCTGAAATTGTCAATGAGGAAAAACCAAAATGAGTCTCATTGTATAAAGGCTCTTCCCTTGCAAGAAAGGGATACAGCTGGAGACCCAGTTTAGTTTTGCTGCTGAAAATCTTATAAAATAAATTAGAAAATCCAGTCGAGGTCAAATGTTGTAAGCTTACTACTGTACCTGCATCTTTAATCTGAGGAAAGCTGACCACAGTGCAAAGCAGAAGAGCTGGTGGTGAGACAGTTTTCATCCAGAGTCCGGTGTCCTGTGCTAACTTTCAAGTAAAAGCTGAAGAGAAACACGCCCTTAGTAACGTCATCCCTGTGGTTGACTGACTGGATTGCCTCCATAGTAGTGCTCAAAATAGTTCATTTCTTAGCAGAAGGGTCCATCCAGAACAACTGTCTTTAACAGATGCCTGCTGCTTCCCAGTCACCATTGGTTGGGCCTCTTATTGGAAACTTGAGGTCTGTGTGCTGTGGCAACTGTTAGCTACACCTGGAAAACTCTTGTGTTCATGAGAGGAAGGACATCCGGGGTTTGCCCCTCTCTAGTTCAGAGTGCACTCATTCCTTTGTAGGAAACACCTGTGTACACTGCTCCCCACCTTAGCGTTGGTTCTGGGGGTTAACTGGCCCCTCTGAAAACTGTTTAGAAAAAGTATAAGCAACCCCTCAAGTCAGAGGCTTAGTCATGATCCCAGGTTTTAGATTCAAAAGCTAAGTCTGGTCTTGATTTCCAAACGGTATAAAGAGTGTCTCATCACTCCTCAGAGCAGCAGGGAATGAAGCAGCCATGGAGTGTGAGGGCTGAAGACTTGGAGCAGCCCCAGCTCCAGCTCCTAGCTCGGTTTCTAGACTGAAGCAGCAAAGGGAGGGAGTCCTTGGAGAGGCCACTGAGGAGAGCGGATGGTCTCAAAGATGACTGACTTGGATTGGAGAGTTCATTTGGGTAACACCAGAAAGCTTTCTATTGAGTGAGGACCATTGTTTCCAGTGAGAACAGTTATCTGAACCGTCACACATGCGAACCAGCTGCCAAGGGTCTGAGTGGTTCCCAGGGAAGAACAGTGACCAGAGGTGGCGTTCTCTCCATGCATGCAAGGGCAGCCTTATGAGAGTTTGTTCTCTGCCACGTGAAGACACTTACTCATGAAAATGAAGAGGCCAGAAAAAACTAAGAACTGTGTGCCTTTGAGTACAGTGAAATACCTAGTGGGTCTAGCCTCAGATCAGAGCTAAATTTGAGAGGATGTTAGGTATGAATTAGTCAGAATAACTAAGATTTCTCTGAACACATTGGGGTTTTGAGCTTCCTGTTAGACTTGATCTGCCCAGCAAGGTCTCTTGACAAGTTTAGAGTCTTTGTAAAAGTCTGAGCAGTTTCCAGCTGGAATGCATCCAGTCCACGGCCTCCTTTTTTTTTTTTTTTTTTTTTTTTTTTAGCACCATGACAATTTCTTTGTTCCTCCTGTCATGTATGTTTTAAGAGACAGGATCTTACGTAGTCCAACCTGGCCTTGAACTTCAGGTCTCTTACACCCACCTTCCAAATGCTGGGATTATAACCTGTGACACCGTGACACCTGACCAAACTTTTTAAAATAACATGCACAAAACACAAAACAACCACCAAATGTAGTACTTACTCCTGGTGGCTTGGCTCATCCTTGGATGTTTTGATGTAGATAAAGCACCATTTCTTAGACCCTGTTTTCTGACCAAAGATCAGGCTTCCCAGCCTTGCTATCTCAGGCACAATCTTAATGCATTGATGGCTACTTAGAGGTTAGGGAAAGGGGATACTAGCTGGCTAGACTTGTTGGGAACTTCTCTCACACCTCATTATGTTCATTATGGGCTAGGAGGACACTTTCCTAAAGGTTGTCATTGCTTGCTTCTGTACCAGAAGTTGTCACAGGATGGAATTTGGCACTTGGTTTAGCACGTTTCTGGGTTCTCTGTAGTTCCCAGAAAGAAGTAAAATCTTTTCTCAAAGATCACTGCCTGTGCAAGGGCAAGCAGACAGACAGGTAGCTTGAAAGCAAGTTTGTCTGCGCTGCACCTGAGGAATCAGTGTCCAGCTTCCAGACAGAGCAGAGCTCTTAGGCCACACCAGTCACATTCTTTGCATTTCAGGTTTGTCCTTTCAGCCATGAAATTAGAACACAACACTCCCCTGCCCTCCCACCCTTCTTTCCCATCCCTTCCCTCCCTTATCCATTGCACTTTTCCCACTTCACTCAGGTGGTTATATCATACCTCAGCGAAAGCCAGGCTGGACTGCTCTGGCTTCTTCCCACACCTCCGGGCAATAATGGCCAGATACAGCATGAGGAGGGCCACCCAGTAGCAGCCATACAGGATGGCCCCGGAGACTAGGAACGCTAGTTCAGTCTCACTGAATAGGTCCTGGCAATAAGCTGTGTAGGCTAGGCCCCCTAGAAGGACTGCCACCCAGATGGACACGGGGATTAGGCCAATGAAATTCACTACAATGGTTTTTCGGCCAGAAGTACCCCAGCCAGACTTGTTGATGGTAGCAATGGCAAAGATCTTGGCTGGCAGGAGGCTGGACATATAGAGAAGGGAATAGAGAGACATGAAGATCATCTCTGCATTGCCTCGAAGGAAGCAGGCGTAGGTAGCCTTGATAATGCCCACCAGCTGCACCGTCAGCAGGAAGAGGAGAATGTTCCAGATGCGACCACGGTAGAAAAGTTGTATGACTGTGGCAATGAGGAAGAATGGGAAGAAGCCTGTGACCACTGATTCATAGGTCATCCAGAGGTGGTGCTTATGGAACCACAGGGAATTATAGAGCCATTCCCGGAAGTAAGACTTGCTCCAGCGGGTCTGTTGGTTGAGCCACCGGAGGTACTTTGTGGGCGTCTCTGTGAGGCACTTAGAGCGTGCTGTGTACTTAGTCCGGTAGCCAAGACTCAGGACTCGGTTGGTAAGGTGCCGATCATCCCCAAAGCTGCACTTACTGCCTAGGAACTTCTGATGGTACCAGTCCTCCAGGAACTGCTGAAGGAGGCTGTTTCGATACATGCCCAAAGGCCCACTGATACATTGTACACAGCCAAAGTAGGACTGGCAGGCCCGCTCCACGTTGAAGGCCATCCAGTACCTCACACTGCTCAGGAAGGAGATCCACGAATCGTATTTGTTGAGAATCTGTAAGGGAACAAAGATGCAATGTTCATCTGAGGCCTTTCTACCCTCAGTTCTAAGGCCTATTGCTCATAATCCTGGGCATTAGTTCTGGACTTACTAAGTACTAAGACTGGAGAATCTGAAACTCAGGAGTGGTCTACAAAACCTCACTCCCCAGCACCAGCCCCCTTGACACCAGCACCCGCGCTGACTCCCAGTTAAGATGCTCCAGTGGCCAGTGCCTTGTCTTAAGGGAGGCATGGGTGGCAGAGAAAAGGGCTTAAGAAGAAGAAAGCAAAACCACTTTACCTTTTTTGCTCCTCTGGTGGTGGGAAAGCCTTTGAGAGGACATGACAGTGCCTGCGGTGTCCTCTGGCAAAAGATCTGGCATGGCCTACTGTTCTTTAGCCCCCACTCCCCTTCCTAAACCATGGGCTTTTGAAGGAACTAAGTTGGAAGCTATCTGCTATACTATTAGTCCAAAAGGAAGTAGTTTCTGAGATCTACAGTATCCAAATCCTATGTCTTTCCAAATCTATGAGCTTTCAAAAATGTTTTAATTTATGTGTGTGGGTGTTGCCTGCATATGCCTGTGCACCACTAGCATGCATGCCTGTGGAGGCCAGAAGAGGGCATCAGATCCCCTAGAACCACAGTTATACCCCGTTGTGAGCCATTATGTAGAAGCTGGTGTGAATCTGAGCCCTTTGCTAGAGCAGCAGCAATCTTAATAACTGAGTAATCTCTCCAGCCCCTCTCTTCAAATGTGTAATGCTCCCTCCGCTTACCCATGTTCAAGAAGAGCAGGAAATGAGTCGGGAAGTCAGTGGAATGAAGCTTCGAAGACCAATGAAAGCTGTCAGGAAAACTGCTCCCCAGATACTAATAAGTCCAGAGATTCACGTCCCAAGCATACCCCATTGGGTTAGGAAACAGAAAAGGCCAGCCCTAACCCCCAGGAAGTCCTGGTTACTTCTTACTTGGACATCTCCTCCAACACCTCCTACTTGAGGATCTTCTTCCAAGACTCGAAGCATCTCAATGGTGCAGGCTGGGTCCAGCACAGTGTCAGAGTCACACACCTGCAGGGAAGTGAACTGTCAGCACCGCAGGCCTGTATAACGCCGCCCCCCCCCACACACACACACCTCAGGAAGCTGCTCCTGCCTGAGAAGCCTGACCTCTCAGCACACTGCTCTATGCTAGGTAGGAAGGGAGAGAAGGAAAACAAAGGGTAGTAAGGGAACAGACATCTGACAGCAGGAACCATGAGGCTAAGGGGGCAGGGGCTACTGCTGAGCTGATCTCATGGGGGAGTTGGCTAACAATGTTCTCATTTGAACCCTGGCTTCCTGGTGAACCTATGGCCCTGTGATAAGAATGAGTCTACCTGTCTGATAGCCCCTCCATGAGACGAAGCTGCTGCCCAAGCATTCTGTGCTTGGAATATTGGCCAAGTCTTTATGACAGGTGTTATGTGGCCAATATCTTCTCTTGCCTGATCTACTCTAAATGAGCCCGGAAACTGGCAGTACTTGTCAGCAATCATGCCTTGCATGAAATCCTGCCCACAAATTGAGTTTTCCCTCATGATGTAACATGTTACTGTTAGTTGTACCTGAGCTCTGGGAACATATACCGTGGTGTTTGACTTCCTGTTTGCCTGCCCTCCTTCCTTTCATATTCATTTTGAGACAGCCTTTGTGTAGCCCTGGCTATGCCCGAGCTCTCTGTAGACCAGGAAGATCCTGAACTCAGAGATCTGCCTGCCTCTGCCTCCCAAGTGCTGGGATTGAAGGTGTGAGCCACCGTGACCAGACTTTGCTGCTGCCTTTGGAAGTTACCGAAATGGTCCTGCATTCCATTGGGCAGGGAACTTAGGTTTACTAACCCGCTGATTGGGCTCTCTGGTCACTGTTCTTAGAGCTGATGAACTCAAATCCTGTTCTGCGAAAGCTTTTACTAAAGTTACTGGCATAAAGCCTTCAATTAAATTCCCAGAACCCAAAATAAATAAGACTGCCTCTGACACCCCAGACTTCCTAGTTCTCTCCATGTTAGAAGACACGGCAGCACAAACAAGCAGCAGGATGCTAAAGGGGGGGGGGGGGGACACGACACAGCCATCAGTAATAGTTCTTCCCCACCAGACTTCCTTCCATCCTGTTGGAGCTGGGGAAGGTCCTAGGGGCCTCCATCCAGGCTCCCAGAGCCTCCTCAATTCAAAGGCCAACTGCTCAGTGCTGCTGGCCCAAAGACCATTTCTAACACACTCTCCACGCTGCTTTGCTTCATCCATAGCACTCCAGCTGGAGAGAAGAATGATGTCTGCCTCTGCCCCCTCTGGCTGGGCAAGGTTTTCTCCTACAGAAGGGCAGATACATCTTTAGCAGGGCTGTTGGAAGGCTGGCTGAAACCCAGGAAGCATGCACTGGCTTTAACCAAGGGCTGCCTTAAATAGCTCTTCCTCAGGACCAGGAAGAGCAGAACATGGCTTTAGTGGGCGTCTGAGAAGGTCCACCAGGACACACAGATGATCAAGAAAAGCCAAGAAGGTTTGGTCGGCTCCTATGCTTCAGGGAATGGCTGATAAAGTTATTGCTACTTGAGCAGTTATCAAGACCAAGGGCTTTTTCCTGTGCTTCTGGGTTCTAAGAGAAGTTTAACAAAGATCCACATCCCCAGGTAAACTTCAGAACCAAACAGCCTTCTAGGCACATCCCTCCTTATAAGCTTGGGTCCTTGGAGCTAGGAGAGTGGGGCTGAAGAATTGCCTCAACAGTTGAGAGCACTGACTATTCTTCCAGAGGACCCAAGTTCAATTCCCACTATTATAGCTGCCTATAGCTCCAGTCCTAGAAAATCAGATTCCCTCTTCTGGCTTCCATGAGCACCAATCACACATGGTGCACAGACATAATATGCAGGCAAAATATCCATATATATATATATGTATATATATGTATATATATATAATAAAAACAGTATTTAAAAAACAAAGGTAGGTCCGGGCAGTGGTGGTGGTGCACACCTTTAATCCCAGCACTTGGGTGGCAGAGGCAGGTGGATCTCTATGAATTCCGAGTCCAACCTGGTCTACAAAGCAAGCTCCAGGACAGCCAGGGATACAGTGAAACCCTGTCTTGGGGAGAAACACACACACAACAGTAAACTAACTTTATACTCTAGAACACTTAAATAGCATTCAAGGACTGAACATAATGCCAGTAAGATAGGATCAGTATATGGGATGGCCATCAAAACAGCCAGTATTCTTTCAAGTGTCTATAAACAATTGGCAGAGCCCTTTGGCAAGTGTAGAAGTCACAAGAGGTCCTGAGGAATTCTGGACCAGAATCTGGGCAGCTGAGCTGTCTGTTTCTAGTTGGTACTGAAATGTATACATTTAATCTTGTTTGTTCTCTCTGGCATGTATTTGAAATTTTAAGCTATGTAAACCTTGCCTGTCTAATAGAATTTCCAGGCTGGTGCCGTGCCAGTGACCACTTGAGCAGAATCTGGGCAGGGTCTGTTTAGAGTTCCAGTTCTGTGAACACTGGAAAAAAGAGGTTGGCCATTCATTCATATACCCGAATCCCTCCAGCTGGCTGTGTCAGACATGAATATTACACTAGGAAGAATGAACTTTGTGGTCCTAACTCAAACAAAGCTGAGTCCTTTGTAGCAGAGTCCTTTTACTCATTATTCTTAATTTTTAAAAAAGATCTATTTTTATGTCAGGTGGTGGTGGCACATACCTTTAATCCCAGAACTCAGGAGGCAAAGGCAGGTGGATCTGTGTGAGTTCAAAGCCAGCCTGGTCTACAGAGCGAGTCTCGGAACAGCCAGGTATACACAGAGAAACCATGTCTCTAAAAGACCAAAGAGGAAAAAAAATATATTCTTAGCGTTGTGAGTGTTGTGTTTCCGTGTAAGTCTGCATCACATGCACGCATTGCCTACAGAGCCCCTACGAAGGTGTCAGGACTCTGGAACTGGAGTTATAGAGGTTGCTAGCAGCTGTGTGGGTTCTGGGAAGAGAAGGTGGGTCTGCTCATACAGCCAGTGCTCTTGACTGCTCTCTAGTCCCCTCTTCAAACTGCTTTATGGTATTTAGTCACCCTGTTGCCGGAAGTGAGACACAAGGACTTGGCAGGCGGTGGATGGACTGCCTGGCTGGCATTTTGTTCTGCTGTTTGACATTAGACACGTTAGTCTTTAAACTTCTGTTTCACCTTTCTGTGAACTCAGAAAGAGAATGCTTATCTGCAGAGCTACTATAAGGGTTAAAGAATGGGTGTATCTGAAGCATCCCCAACAGTGCCTGGGATGAAGTCAGTGCTGTGCAGCCTTTTGCTGCTGTTATTATGGGGACACCACTTCAGAGGTCTGCCCAGTTACCAGCAGAACCATAGCCCAGGTTCGGTCAATCCCAGGGTTTTTTCAGAACTATGATGCCTTGTTTATGGACAAGGAGGGGTGACTACAACACCAAGACCTACACCAGATTTAAAGTTGCTGGAAGAGAGTACACCTGGCTGGCCAGATGTCCCCTGGTGCGCATGCTCCTAGAGAGGCAGCCTTACCTGGATGTAGTCCACTGAGTTGCCAAGGGCTTTGAAGGCTGTGTACATGACCTCACGCTTGCCTCCCCATTTCTGCATGATACACGAGAAGGTGCTGGCCCATACCACAGCTCGCACACGCTCCATGCCTTCCTTCAGGCTGGCCTCTGTCTCTCCTTCACCTGCTTCATGAAAATTGCTACGCCACACAAAGAAGCCGGCTTGCTCAGTGCCTCCCAGCACCTCATGGAAGATGTCCAGCATGTAGGCATCTTCCTGGCGATTGCCATCCACTACCATGACCACCTTGAGGTTTGGAAAGGCAATGCGCTGAGCTGAACGAAGGCACTTGCGTAAGTACTCAGGGTCCTCTTGGTAGGCAGCAATGCAGAGAGCCACTGAACACCGCCTCTGAGAGCAGGGCAGCTTCAGTGGGTGCCCTGCCCTGCGCATACGACGGTGCTCCAGGAAGGCAAAGAGGCTCTGGATGAGCAAATGTAGACCCAGGATGGCACCGTAGAGGCCAAAGGACAGGTAGTGTTTTTCTGTGTGGATAAACTGGTAGCCTGTCACATAGGCTGCCAGGATGCCCCCTAGCACCACCAGGGCAAACAGGCTGGTGCCCACCACACGCAGGGCTGTAGACAACTGTACCGGCATCTGGGAACAGAAGAGATAGTGGTCAGGCAGGGGCAACATTCCCAGTCAGAGAAGCTAGAGCATCCTCAGAGTATGATGGATATGAGAAATGACCCATTAATAAAAACCATTATCATTTATTGAACTTGACCAAGACCACATGGAAACTCAGAAGCTAGACTTCCTCTTTAGCTGTGTGACCTGTAAAATGTGTTATACTGCTAACCTCACAGCATGTTCCAGTAGCAAATAGATGACATGTAAGGGAAGTAGAGCAGCATTGATCATAGGTAAACCAAAAGCTAGTCCTCTGGGATATGATAGAATGTGACCTGCCTGACCCAAAGCTCCTAATTGGTAAGCTTCAGCAGGGACACTGGGCACATAGGAGACTGCTCTATCTACATGGAGGGAGAAGAGGGGTCAGGTGTCAGCCATGGCCTACAGCCATCACCTCTAATGGGTGAGTGCAGTCTGGGAGAGGACTGTAACAGCAAGAGGCCGGTGGAGAATGCAGAGGCAGGGACATAAAGGGTGTGTGAGGTAGACAGACACAAATCATTTCCCCTTCCCTCCACTAGCTCCACAAGAAACAGCCCGGTGTTTGCTTTCACTTTTTTCTTTACCTGAGAGGCAGGAGAAAGGGGGGGGGGGCACCCTGACAAATGGGGGAGGGGTGGGGACAGCCCTCCTGCAGGGCCAGCACTGAGAGCCAGAGGGAACTGCTGTAGGCACTGCAGAGATGGCTGCTGGGGAGTCCCACCCACTTGGTCCTAGTGCCCTGGCAGGCTCTTCTGCATGTCCCCTTCCCAGCCACTGGGCAAACAATGCAGGTTTCCGTTTGTAACTAAGTTGGGGTTCCTAGCACCTGCCATGTTGGGAACAGCTGTGCAATTAATGAGAGGGGCCCAAGACTTGGCACCAGAGACCAAGGGTTGGACAAGCTCCACTGCCTCCTGGCTACCTGACCTTGCCCAAAGACTTAGTGTCCCTGTTCCTAGGAACGGTGCTAATGATTCCTTGTTTCTAAGATCTAGGTAATTTCCCAGAAAATACATTCACATTAACCCTCAGTGGCTTCCCAGGTGGGAGACGGTATGAAGCAGAGGGGTAAGGACAGGCTGCCCTCCCCTCCCAACTGCTACCTGCCCCATCTGTAGAATCCATTTTCATCCTTGTCTCAAGACAATGATTTCTCACTTCCAAGCCTGCTTCAACTCTGGTCTCCCTGAAACTGGACCCCATCCCAACAGAAACATCCTTTGCTGCCAAGGACACCCCTCACTGCTTAAATCCGCAAAAACATTCTTCTAGTACTGTAGATTGGAGAGAGAGCTCTTGGCAGCTTGGCCTCTCCGGGAAGCCTGGCCTCTGGGCTCTCCTCTACCCCCACCAGCCCTGGGGGCCATCGAATGACTCCTCCGTAGGAACCCCAACCCTTCTTGCACACACCCAGCCCAGGACGCCCCCAGGCCAATGTCTCCTGCCGGGTCCCGCTCTAGCTGACGAATGGGGGAGCTGCGGGCCCCACTGCCCGCCTTGTTCTGGGAAGGGACCGGAGGTGCCTTAGCCAGCCCAGCAACCTGCGCCCTGGCGCCCCGCCTCAGTACAGTTCCGGAGGCTGTCCGGTTAGGTCCAAAGCAGCTACCGAAGCTCTCGCCACCCTCCTCACCCGGCTTGAGCTTCGTCCGGTCAGCTAGCCACACGGCCACACCCACGTGCCGGTTCCCACGACCCAGCCGGGAAGGAACGGAAAACCCAAGAAATAACAGCTGAACAGGCCCTGCTCATCTTCCCAGGGCCCCAGGTACCTTGGTGAAAGAGTGCCTGCAAACAAAGGCAGCATCTCTGCTGCTGCCAGTCCCCTCCACCCGCGGGCCGGACCCCTCCCCCTCAGGAATTAAGAGGCACTACCTTTGTACCCACCTCCCCGCAGAAGACCCAAGAAGGTTCTGCAGCCAGATACCTGTGTGCAGTCAGGCTCTGGCGCGGGCTTTGGTTGAAGTCCCTGCCTAGACAGGAGGCTGTATTTCCCCAAGCTGGTAGACGGGAGTGTGAGCTTATATCCTGGGCCGCTTCCCCCACCCACTCAGAAGAGATCCAGGAAAGCCCGGCCCAGGCTTTTCTGGGCGCACTCGGGTTCAAGAGCACGAGGCTGGAGCTCCTTACGAGATCGATGTCCCGTACGACAACGGAAGGAAAGAAAGAAAACCCTCCAGGCAAGGATGCACTCCTACCTACCCAGCCCGGAAACTTTGAGGGGCTAAAAGGTTCTCAGAGCCTCTTTTCGCTGACAGGTGCGCCCTGCAGACCGGCACACGCGCGGCGCTACGGAAACTTGCACTGGCGGCTGCGGTTCCTCTGCTCGCGCCTAGGCGCCCTTGAACCCCTCTGAGTCGGCAAAGAGTGGGAGCTTATTTCACAGACACGTGCTGTGGGGACCAGATCGCTGGAAATCTTGGTGTCCCCACAGGTGCGAAGCCCCCGCGGGCATGAGTGGGGGGGAGGGGCACTCTAGCCTTGCGCCCCGCACCACAGTCCCGTCCCCCCCCCCGTCCCCCCGCCTCCTAATTCATTCAAGAAACACAAGCCGTAAGGGAGGAAGGGAGGAGAGGCTGCAGGAGCCCAGGATGTTGGAAGAATGGGAGGAGAGATCAGTAGGGAACCGGCTGTATGGACCGCCGCCGGGAAGCCAAGAGCAGCCGCAGCCCCGACCACCCGGAGCCCTAGGGTCCCCAGGGCGCGGCAAGAGGCGCCGGAGGATGCGCTCACCGTGCCGCCGGCTGCCCGCGCTCCGGTGCTCAGCAGGCCCGCGGCGGCTCCATGCCCCTCCTCCGGCTCCCGCCGCCGCGCGCTGCCTCCACGGTGCAGCAGCGCGCTCCGACTGATGATCGCCGGCCCAATCGAGCCGCCTTAAGTATTGCGCGCGACCCGCCGGGAAAGGCGCCCTCCTCCGGGGCCGGGAAAGTTGGCAAGAGTGGGAGGGCTCCCGGAGCCCGCGAACGCGCCCGGCTCTCGGCCACCGGCTGCTGCTCTCCAGATCTGGGGTGCCTCGTGGACGCAGCCCCTCCAGCCGGAGAGTCTCAGCCTCTGCGCCCTCTGGGAAACTGGGGACCCCCCAGTGCAGCACAAGGCTTCGCTGCTCCGCGTCGACCTCCCGGCCAGTAGCCTTGGAAAGGCGGCCATTGTCCCCAGCCTAGAACCTGAAGCGTCGTTAACTTTCCCGATGACCCGTAGGGACCTCCAAAATCGTTTCTGTCCATCCCTTCCCCCATGCGCCGCTCCCGAAGTCTGAAAACCTACTCACCCTGCAAGCCAGATAGTCCAGAGTATTTTCCCCTGACTTCTGCACGCCAACGTGCGGTTCGCGATGTGAGGGGACCCCCTAAAACCAATGTTCTTCTGGAACCTTCTCGGTGGCAAGAGAGAGGAACAGAAGAGAAAAAAATGTCGAATAAAAGAGGCCGGTCAAAGGTGTTAACAGTCGTGACAAGCTGAGCTTTGAATTCCGGAGCGGGGCGCTGATGACATTAAGGCTGTTTGCAAAAGCTGCAGATTGGTCTAGCAGGAACCTAGGAGATTCCAGTCTTAAAGCTCAAACAGTTCTTCCTCCACACCTTCACACCTTTATTTCCGACATTCCGACCTCTTAAGTTTCTGTAATAGTTTCCAGGTCCCTGAAAGCTGGTGCTAGACTTGGGTGAGGTGGATGGAGAGGGGATTCAGGAGATGGGGGTGTTGTTAGCAGAGGTTTAGAGAAGAGAGGTGATAATTAAAGGCTAGTTTTAAAAATGAATTTATGGGGCCGGGCAGTTGTGGCCCATGCCTTTAATCCCAGTACTCATGAGGCAGAAGCAGGCAGACCTTTGTTGAGTTCACTGTCAGCATGGTCTACAAAGTGAGTTCCAGGACACCTGCCCGGAAAAACTATAAGTAAGAAAGTGAGTAAGTAAATAAATAAATAAATGCCCTTCAAGCATCGGAGATAACTTGACCAGCTGAAACAATTTTATAGGCATGTGAGCTGCAGTTTGTAAGCTGTTCTCTCACACTTGTCCACAGTCCGTCAGTCACTTAGCCACAGCCATCTGGCATCCCTGCTCACCCTCTCCTATCCCAACAGACAAAATCAGTATGTGTCACCCTGTTTCAGGAGACATCACTGCATGGGTTAAAAGGCTTCATAGTGAGTTTGTTTTGTTACTTATTTTGAGACAAGGTCTCTAGTCCAGGATGGTTGCTTGAACTTCCTATGTAGCCAAGGATAACATTGAACTTCTTCCTCTCCTTTCTTTAACGCAGAAGAAACAGATGAGGACCACCACACCCGTTTATTCAGCGAGGGGGGAGTGAACCTGGGCTTTGTGTTTGTACATGTGCAATAAGCACCGAGTTCTATCCCCAGCTCCAAAGAGTGTACTGAAGCAGGGTTTCTCTGTGTAACCATCCTGGCTGTCCTGAAACTCCCAGAGATCCTCCTGCTTCTGCCTCCCCAGTGCTGGGATTAAAGGTTTATGCCACCACTACCCTGCTAAGAGTGTGCTCTTAAAGGCTGTCAGGATGGCCCAGTAAGTGAAGACACTTTGGGCCAAGCTTGAGTTCAGTCTCTGGGACTCATATTTGGAAGGTGGGAAACAACTACAAGCCCCCTGACCTCCACACAAGTGAAACACATGACGACGAATCAATAAAATATAGAAAGAAAGTCTAATATTGAATCCACAATGACATGTGTATTGAGCTACAGATGGTCTGAGGGGCCCCGCGTAACCAGTGTAGCCATCAGCAAACACCCAGATAGAGAAGTCTTGCTTGGCAAAGAGAGTTGCTCAGGGGTTTGTCGGTTTGTCCTGTCACTAGTTGTGACAGTAAGCCTCAGTGTGGTCATCCTAGAGATGAGGTAGGGGACTGCAGATGTGCAGAGTCCTTGAGAAAGTCCATAGTAAGCCCTATCAACCTCAGCCGAGGTGGCTTCATGGCCATCCTGCTAGAGCATTTAGCGACAGGCAATTCTTCAGTCAGTGTTTAGATAAACAAACAATATCTTATCTTAGTTCCATTATAGATTCTGGGAGCCCAGGGCCACCCATGTCACATCAAGAGGCAACAGAATCTGGAGAGGCCAGGGTCTCAGGGATCAATTTGCTCTTCTTTCCTCCCTCCCAGAGTTGCAATAGATTGAGGAACAGGCAGGGAGTGGGCAGAGTCAAGAAAATGGGTACAGTGACAGGTGTTCTACACAGAAGTTCATCTCCCTGAGGTGGAAGGGCCTAGCATGGCTAGATGCTTAGCTGCTTGAAGAAGCCAGAAATTCACACACAGAAGCCTCTGTGTGAAATCTCTTTATTTTTAACTGTTAACAGCTAATTCAGAAGTTGAAAACCAACATTCCATGGGTTAGACAAAATGCACCAAAGTCATCATCTGTCAACCGGCTGCTGGTAAAATGACCTTTTTAGACTCCTATGTGTACACATTCCCTTCCTGCAGCTCCAGGGCCAGCACATGCTAGTTTCTGAGTCTCTAACTATGACCCGTAGCTTTCTTGTCCCTTTCTGCTGGGTCTAGAGTGGGGCTGACTCAGCACAATCTTGCCAATTAAGACCTTTCACAGAAATAGTGGACCCACATCATAAGGACAGTCTGTGCTCTACCCACACCAACTGCCCTTGCTCCAATCTAAGAGGCAAACTCTTGCTTTATGATGTGCAGGACCAGGTATTGTCAGGCAGATAAGAACTGTCTTTACCTTTGTAAGGCTGGCTGTACCAGGGAGGGTTTGCAGTAATTAGCATCCAATTTGAGGGTCCCTGCTTGCATTTATTCCTTCACTGGAAAGGGGCTGATACAGTAATGCTTGGAGTTTATCTCCGTGTAGCACTAAGGGATTTAGAAATAGGGTTAATTCCATAGCCAGTCACTTACAAACGTGCATTCAGATGTTGCTGAATTGACTTTTGCATAGGTTCCAGGCACTAAATCCTCAATCTGGCTCAAAAGAACTCATTTAACACGTCTGGGAAAGCTGCTCAAGGCAGGGCAGCCTCAGGCTAGTTGCCACCACATGGAAGTTTATCCGTGAAAAAAAAAAATCCACTTGCAAAATTAAATTGTCCCAAGAGGCAATTTATAATCGAATGTTTTTCTTTCCTTTTGCCTTTTTATGAGGCAAAGTGTATTCTGTGTAGCTCAGGATACCCCAATCTCATAGCGATCCTTGTGCCTTAGCCTCCAGAGTGCTGCAATTTGCATGCAAGGACTACACAGCTGGCTATAACTAATGATGATGTGAAGATCTGACTGGAAAAAGTCAAGGACATCAGAAGAGAGATCTCTGTTAGCTAGCATGAGTTAGACTGAGGAACATGGAGAACATTCTAGATAGGAAGACAAGCTACCAGGAATAGGCTGTATGTTTACGGAATGGCAAAAGAAGACCTGGGTGAAAAGAGACATTTATCCCATAGAATGCCTACTGATGGAGTCTATCTGCTCTGAAAAGAAGATGTCTAGGGGCAGATCACGTGTGACTTTGGAGTTGTCGTTGATGAGGAGGCTTGGCCATAGGTAGCATTTTGTGCTGAGGACTAGAAACAGGGCCTAAGCGATCTGAAAGGAGAATAAGCCAACAAAGGCCTGCGAGGGGGCAGTGACGTTGGAGCTGCTTCAGAAGGTCAGAGTGTCATCCACTGTGGGCACAGCTGATGTCAGAATGAAGGATAATTAAAAAGAGATTTTTCTCTCAGATGTGGAACCCCACCCCAACCACATACAAGCAAAACAATACATGGTTATTTTATAACAACTTCAAAAGGGGATGCATAAAGGGGATGCATGCACCTGCAGTCCCAGCTGCTTAGAGGCCGAGACCGAAGGATCACTTGGTCTTGAGAGTTCAAAACTAGCCTGAGCCAGGTGTGGTGCTGTACAACTCTAATCTCAGCATTCAGGAGGCAGAGGGAGAATTTTGTGAATTTGAGGTTGGCCTGGTCTACATAGAGAATTGTAAGATAGCCAGGACTAGAGAGACCCTGTCTCAAAAAAAAAAAAAAAAAAAAAAAAAAAAAAAACCCTATCCTGAGAGATATAGTAATATAGTAAATCAAAACAAGCCAGGCAGTGGTGGTCCAGGCCTTTAATCCCAGTACTCTGGAGGCCGAGACAGATGGATCTCTGTTCGAGGTTAGCCTGGTCTACAGAGTGATTCCCCGACAGGCTCCAAAGCTACAGAGAAACCCAATCTCAGGGAAAAAAAAAAATCCAAACCATCTAAAATGGTTTTCAATCCAAGGCAGTACACATCACAATTCTACCTAGTATTTAGTTCAAAGTGGAAAGGTGGCTCCTACCCAACAAAGCTGGTCAGGATTAGGTCACACCAGACCTACAACCCCTAGACAACCTGGGAGTGCTACTTTCTCTGTCTGCCTTAAATTAATCCCTGTGAGAAAAGGCTTTGTGTGGCCATCTTTCCTTTCTTCTTCTAAATAAATGTGGAAAAATCCAGAAGGCAGTTGCCACCTTTCTCTATCAGCTCCTAAATTATGCTCCTGAAGAGAACACTATTCCAGAATGTTCTTATGCATTGTTAAGTAAGTATACAAAACACAGAGCTGCTGGTCTGAATGGCCATTCCTCTGTTATCTATAGCTATCTTTCTGTTGTTGCTGTTTTAACGGTATGAATTAGGAACTGGGATGACAGGTCAATGTTTAAACTCCCCTATCAGTGCTGAGAACTGGACTGGATCCCCTGCAAGAGCAACAAGTATTCTGAACCACTAAGACATTTTTCCAGCTCCCTTATTTTTTTTCCTTTATCACATTTTTTTAATTGTGTATGTGGATGTGGGTCAGAGGACATCTTGTGAGAGTCAGTTTTCTCCCTATACCACGTGGGTCCCAGGCTCAAACTCAGCTCCATAGGGTCTGTAGCATCCTTTGCCTGCTGGGTCATCTCACCAGTCCCCAAATTATTTTCAAA
Organism: Phyllotis vaccarum; assembly: GCA_033318265.1. NCBI lineage: Eukaryota > Metazoa > Chordata > Mammalia > Rodentia > Cricetidae > Phyllotis > Phyllotis vaccarum. The sequence goes on along the minus strand of JARWLC010000008.1, from coordinate 106,736,964 downwards.
TGGTTAGAATTCTGAGATTAAATACGTATCTTTTATGCTGAGACCAGGTAGGTGAGAAAACTTTCTAAGCCTCCATCTGCAAAGGAAGCGCTGAAGTCAGGAGGCACAGATTTGAACTTGGTGGCAGCAGAGACCCTGAGTGGACAGGGAAATCTCTGCACTGCTCTTTGAGGGAGTTGGGGGCAGGGGGATGTGCAGAGCTATGGCAGCTCTTCAGATACCTGTGAGGACCACAGGACAAAGGGCTGGCTGGTACATCCTAGGGGCTCAGAGCCGCTGTGCTCTCCCCACACTGTTTCATAGGTATCCTGGATAAGGGATGGACAGTGTCTGAGGTTTCTATTGCTGTGATAAACACCAGGAACAAAAACGACTTGGGGAGAAGAGAGGTTGTGTCAGGTTACAGCTCTCAGTCACTCTCTGTCACTGAGAAAGTCAGGACAGAGAGCTGGAGGCAGGAGCTGATGCAGAAGCCTCGGAGGGATGCCACTTACTGCTTGCTCCTCATGGCTTGAGCTTACTGTGTTTTCTTATACACTCCAGCACCACTTGCCCAGAAGCAGTACCCCCCCCCCCCACGGGCTGGGTCCTCCCCACAGACTTCCTCACAGGCAATCTGAGAGGCATTTTCTCCACTGAGGTTGCTCTGGCCAAACAGTTTATGTCCAGTTGACAGAAGAACCAGGACAGGGACATGCTAATCAGAGTCTCCCAGGAGGAAGCTTCCCCTGAAGAATGTACTTCCCAAACCCATGGCAGTGACAGTGTCTTTCTACCCAAAGGTCTTTTCTTCTTTGGGAGTTATAAACCTACTCCATGGACAAGTCCCCATCCACACAGGCATTTAACTCATTGTGACACCAAGTGGACACACACACTTCTCCAGACCTTACTGGCCCCCGACCTTAAAGGAACACAACTCTGTGTGTAATCTAACTTTCAGATCATTTGGTTCATGTTACCTGAACACCAAGTACAAGTGTTTTGTTGGTGGTGGGTTTTGCTGTACTGGCATTTTATTTGGTTTGGTTTTTTTGTTTTGTGTTTTCTCTATGTAACAGCTCTGGCTGTCCTGAACTCACTCTGTAGACCAGGCTGGCCCTGAACCCAAAGAGATCCATCTGTCTCTGCCTCCTAAATGCTGCGATTAAAGACGTTCACCACCACTGCCCAGCTCTGTACCAGGGATTGAACCCAGGGCTTCACGAGTGCAAGGCGAGGGGCTCTCCTACTGAGCTGTTATAACTCTTAAATGTGCTGGCACATCTGCTGTCTGTCTTCTTTCTTGCTTAAGAGAAGTATTTATCACTGTCACAGGGGAGGTCTAAAACTGAACCATCCAAAAGTATTCAGAGAAGAGCCAAGGACAGTGGCAATCCCCATGGCTGTGTGGGGGATGGATGCCTCAAAAGCCATACCTCTTGCAAGCATACACCAATGCAGTGGTTCTCCTGACTGTTATAAATTAGATTTTTAAAGCTCATGAGGCTTTTTAAAAAACACAAATGTCTGGAACCCATCCCAGATCAATTTTCTTAGTCATTGGGGTAGGCCCCAGGCTTGAATATTTTACATTTCCCAGGTGACTCCATTATTTGTCCAGGGTTAAGTGCGCATCCCAAGGGTTCTCCTTAGCTGAGGTTTACAAGGATATTTCTTGACTAAGAAGCAAATAGGAGCCAGCCACGCTGGTGGTGTGCTCTAGAGCTCAGAAGAACAGTGCAGACCCCCTGTCCTCTGGCACCACCTGCCACAAAAATGGCATCTTCAAATTAACTGACCTAAAAATCCCTAATAACGAGGGACAAGAAAAGTGGTTCTCAACCTATGGGTAGTGACTCCCTTGGGGCTGAATATTAGATATTTGTATTATGATTCATAACAGTAGCAAAGTTCCAGTTATCAAGTTGCAACAAAATAATTTTATGGTTGGGGGTTCCCACAACCTGAGGAACTATATTAAAGGGTTGCAGGGTTAGGAAGGTTGAGAAGCACTGGGATAGAGAGATGGCTCAGCAGCTAAGAGCGCTGGCTGCCACACCATACACCCCAAGTTTAATTCTCAGCACTCACAGCTGTCTGTAACTCCAGTTCCTGGGGACTGGATGCGTTCTGGTGCACCAGGCATCCACGTGATGTACAGACATACATTCAGACCAAACACCCATATATATTAAATAAAACTTTAAAAATATACAGAACAACTTAACAATGAGTAAATGAGTACCAGAGCCAGAAGGAAGAGAGGTAGAAAGGGCCGGGATTTGAACTGGCAATCAGAAGGAAAGCCAGGGAGAGACACCATGGAGAGCAGGGATAAGAAAGCCAGTCCCGAGCCGCCCCCAGGCCTCTCTGTTCCTGGGCCTCTCTGTCCCCAGGCCTCTCTGTCCCCGGGCCTCTCTGTCCCCAGGCCTTTCTAATACACCTAAAGTAGGATTCCAGTGATACTGCTGTTTTTTCTAGAAGGTGAGAAAGTAGCCCATTCTAGGGAGCAACTGAGATACTCAAACAACCATTGCTAACATTAACTTCATGGTAAGGTTATCTGCATTTGGGGGATTTCTTACCCAAAGGATGGGTGAAGGGTCATCTTCAAAGGCTCACAAGGGACAGCCCAATGTCGTTCATGGATCTGGTTTTGGCCATGGGAAAATGGACACTGTTCATTTGAAATCTTTGAGCATGACTTTTTGGTGAGTGTGGGGTAGGGAATCATTTCACCCCAGTTTTTAAAAATATCAGCATTAACTTTTCCTCCTTTAGGTAAAAACAACCTATTTCTCAAGCTCTCGTGCAGCCTCTGCCGGCCTTGAACTCCTTATGTAGCTGCAGATGATCTTGAATTCTGATCTGCTTTTCTACCTCTCAGGGGCTGGGCTTACAGGCCTGTACCACCATGTCTGGCTGGGGCTGGCCTTTCTCTAAGATTCATGTTGTGGCTGTGGGTTTTGAAGTTTTGAGAGTGGTGTGTGGTCCAATCAAGGGCTGTGTATAGTGTATTTGGGGAAGTTCTTGCTAGAGGCTCTATAGTGCAGAGCAGGTGGCCATCTGCGTGAGATGAATAGAGTTCCACCTTTATAAAAGCCGCACCCAGGCACTATTCTGAATAGGTTTCAGGTCTCAAGGTACATAGTGAAGCATTACATCATCTAAAAAACCACTTAAAGGCCCAGTAGTTTTTTAGGTCCCAGTAGAGAGAAGCCACCATGGCCCCACAGCTGCTCTGCAGACTGTCTTCTCTTGCAGCCTCCTGCTATTAACTTTTCTGCAGCTCAGTTCAGCTGATTGGCCACAGGGAGAAGGGTTTCTGCCTCCGCTCTTTGCTTTTCTGCCTTCTCTGTGTAGAATTTGCCTCTTTAAAGGTGAGTGCATGGTGACTGTCCTTAATCCCAGCACTTGGGAGGTGGCAGCAGTAGTTCAAGATCAGACTCAGCTACATAGCAAGTTTACAACAGAGCCAAAACCAGTAACTAGACAGGGAAGGAGCTTACTTCTCTGGACCTTATCTTTTCCTTCTCCAGGAGAAAGTGTTTCTCCAGCATCTTTCCATTCTAAAGGAAAGGCACTGCATATAGCTCAATGGTTAAGAACATTTGCAGTTTGCAGAGGACCCACATCAGGCAGCTCATAACTATCATTAATAACTCAAGTTCCAAAGGCTCTGGTGCCTTTTTATAAGTCTACACAGGCACCTGACATGCATGCAGGCCAAATATACACTCTCTCCCTCCCTCTCCTCCCCACTCATTCTTGTTCCCTCCCCCACTCTCTCTGTCTCTCCCTCTCTCTCCCTCTCCCATCTTTCCGCCCTCCCTCTCTCCTACCACCCCCATACAAATCAATCGTCATTTTGAAAATGAAGTCTGAGAACCAAGGCTCCTTTACAGGAGATGAAAGGGTTAAACAACCACCTTCAAAAAGGAATACTTGCTATAATTTCTTTCTTTTTTTGAGACAAGGTCTCACTATGTAGCCCAGGCTGGCCCTGAAATCACAGGGATCCACCTACCTCCATGTCTCAAACGCTGGGTTTATCAGCTTGCACCACCATGCCTAGCTAGCATGTTGCACTTTGTTGGATATGTGTGGCTTGATCTCCAGAGAGGCTGTCATAGAACTAACTCTGTTACCTAAGCACTTCCTAAAAAATGGATAAAAGCCACCAAAGTGCTTAGTGATGGTGGTGCACACCTTTAATCCCAGGACTCAGGAGGCAGAGGCAAGTGGATCTCTGAGTTCAAGATCAGCCTGGTCTACAGAGTGAGTTCCCTGACAGCCAGGGCTACACAGGGAAACCCTGTCTCGAAACACAAAAAATAAAACAAACAAGAAGAAGCCACCAAGGTATGAGGGAAAGGAGCTGAGAACTTTAACAAGCCCACTCTCTAGCCTCTGAGAAAAACTACAAGGTTAAAATGTAGAGAGAAACAATACTGGCAAGTTCTGACATCTAAGGCGGGTTCACAGGTAAGTTAATACTGTTACTTAGTTTAGTTCTAAGGCTGGGTCTCAGTATGCCCCTGGTTGGCCTGGAACTTGCTGTTTCAATCAGGTTGGGCTTGAACTCACAGACATCTGACTGTCTCTGCCTCCCCAGCACTGCCCTTGACATAGGCAATCCACTTAAATAAGCAGGGAATTTTTTTTTTTTTTTTAAATCTCACAGACACTGAGAACAGAGTGTGACAGCAGCAAACCTGGTGGCTAAAGTACAGCTTTGAAAGCCAGACTGCCTGGTCCAAATCCTGGTTTGCCTACTTCTTACTACTGTGTAATTCAAACAAGCAATCCATTTTCCCATCTTTAAAACAGAAGTAATTGTACCTATTTCAGCTGAATATAGTGATATCCACCTATAATCCAGAATTCAGGAGGCAGAGGCAGGAGTGTCAAGAGTTAGAGGCTATCTTCACTTACATAGTGAGTTCACAGCCATCCTGAACTACAAGAGACCCTGTCTCAAACAAACAAAACCAAATAATAAACAATACCTACTTCACGGACCCAGTGTGAGTGATTAAGTGGGTTAGTGCGCTTTAATTGCAGAGAGGGATAAGAAACTGTAGTATATATGGTGGCCGTGATTGCTACACAGTGAAGAACAGTCACAGCTGCATTCTCACTGGGGTTACAGACTGAAACCGACATTGGGGAGTGTGTTTGTGTACCGAGTGTTACATACAGATTTATGTGTTTGTGCACGTGTGTACCTGTGTGTGTACATCGGTGTTGGGGCAGAGGTTACTGTTGGGTATCTTTCTTTATGGCTACTCAGTGCTCAACTGAATGTCAGGTGGGTGTGTAGCCCATCTGCAAAGCAGTACACAGGAAGAAGAAATGAATCCTGGAGAAGGTTGGCTAGCTAGCCCAGGCCAGTCAGGTGGAGCCATCAAGGAAGGCATCTCATACCAGCAGCCTCTGGTCTGCACACCCCACAAGCACATATGTACACCTGCACACATACACACATCTGCATGCAAAAAAGATCTGAAGGGATCATATACCTGTTTGTCAGTGTTAGTCTTGGAGTAAGAGTAGAGAGAGGTAAGATAATGAAAATCTGTTTTATATATATGTATATATAATTACATTTATTTATTTATTCATTCATTCTTGAGACAGAATCTCACTACGTAGCCTTGGTTGGCCTGGGGCTCAATATGTGGACCAGGTTGGCCTCAAATTCAGAGAGATACATCTGCCTCAGTGGAATTCTGGGATCAAAGGCACGTGTCACCATGCCTGGCTACATTAAATTTATAATTCATATGCTAATGCCATGCAAATGTACACATAGAGGCTGTTAGGACATCTCTACATGGAGATGTGCTTCCCTTTCTCAGAGGCAGGCACAGGGGAGTTGCCCTCTGTAGTTCAGTGAAGACTCAAATGACATCTTCACGGGCTTCTCATGCTGTGGTTGTATTAGTTTCTAAAAAATCATGACCAAGGCAATTTATAAAAGAAAATGTTTACTTGGGCTTATGGTTCTAGAGGTTAGAGTCTAGGATGGCAGAGTGAAGGCATGGTGGCAGGGACAGCTAAGAGCTGGCACCTTGAACCACAAGCAGGAGGCAGAGAGAACATGCTGGACTGTTTTGTTTTTTGATTGTATGTGTACATTTTGCCTGCATGTATGTATGTGCATGTGTACCTGGTACCTAGGAAATCCAGAAGAGGGCGTTAGAACTGGAGTTACAGATGGTTGGAGGGGCTGGGAATCACATCCAGGTTCTCTGGAATAGCAGCCAGTGCTCATAACCACTGAGCCATCTCTCCAGCACCATGCAGGTGGCTTTTGAAACCTCAAAGCCTGACCCAAGGAACACACCTCCTCTAACAAGTCCACACCTACTAATTCTTCCTTAACAGTTTTAACTGGGGATCAAGTATTTAAACATAGGACCTATGAGGCCATTTTCATTGAAAGCACCACAGGGCCCTGGGGTGTATAGCACTCAAGTTTGCAAAATAAAAATTCATGAAAGCACAATCGTGGTCTCTGCTTCTGTATCCCTGCGTATACTAGGTATTTAAGCCAGGCCTTATACATGCCAGGCAAGCCCTCTACCACTGAGCTATGTTCCCAGTGTGAAAGGCTTTTGATTTTAATGCCCCACTTGGAGAAAGAACTCCAGTAGTAGTCAGCAGTGGCCACGGTATTTCATGGAGGGTCTTTAAAAGTAGTAAGCAGTACCTTGTCCAGGACTCACAAGGCCTAGAGCTAAATTCCCCCAGAGGGGGAAAACAGCTTTTCTCCCAATTCTGCAACCTAGCTGTTCAAACTGAAGGAAACAAAGCAACTGTGATCTTGCTACACTGTAGTCTTTAGAGACCAAAGAGGGTCTCCTGGGGGAGGGGCAGAAAGAAGGCTTTGTGTGTATGTGTGCATGTGTGTGTGTGTGTGGGTGACTAAGAGGAACTGTGGGAGGGATCGGGGATGACACTCAAAAACTAAGTGGGCAGAGTCCCTTCCAGGTGAATGTGAGGGTCTGGCTTCCTTTTTCCTTGCCAGTATGTGCTGGAACACAGCCTGAGTAGGTCAGCAGAGAAGGAGCTGCTGCAGACTGCAGCCAGGTGCGTTCCCAGCCCCCAAGCCAAGCGGACACTGAGCTCAGAGCACAGTGCATGAAGTGAGAGGTGCAGCACTCTGCAGTGAGGCTGAGCATGTGACTGCAGCATAAGCAAGCCTGCAGCAGGACACAGCCGGGCCCTCTAGGTCACCGCCATTGCTGGGGCTCAGGGAACATCATCACTCAGCTGCCATTTCTACTCTGGTGTCATAGAAACCGGGGCTGTGGTACAGTGCAGAAGCCTCTCTCTGCTTTTACCAGGTCAGCTAGATGGATCATGCCCCAGCTTATTCCACAGACTAATCAGCTTTCCCATGCCATGGCTGCCTATCCAAACCCCTGGTGGGAGTCAGAGGCTGTGTGTGGCACTTCATCCAGGTGTCCTCTGAGATAAAGGGACAGGGCAAGGCTGGTGGGTGGATCCCAGGCAGATGCTCACACTTGCTGTCCTTTCTGCTGTTGGAACAACTGAAGCCAAACCGGGGGTGGGGGGGGTGGGGGGGTGAGGGTGGGGGGTGGGGGGGATGGGGGATGGGGGGGATTGGAGCAGAGAGGAATCAGCCTGCTGCTTTCTTGTGATTAAGGAGAAAATAGAAAAAGGCTGTGTGTGGTCATATTTATTTCCAATTTTACAACACATACCACATTAGCTTCAGAGCACTTTCCAGAAAGAAGCGGAAGGAAGTGACTTCAGGGAAAAATTGGTCTGTGGCTCCCTTTGCTCAATGAACAGCCCTCTTGTCCCTTCACTTCCCTCTTACTGTCTAAGTCACCCTGGACCCCAGCTGTTCCTCAGTTGTCACCGCAGAGAAAGGGGCCTTCGCACCCTGTTCCCTTTACCTGAGATCTTCCCATGTCTTGGTGGTGACCCCTTCACCTCTTTGGCTTTCAGAGCTGACCACTTCTCTGCCAGACCCTCGTACCTCAGCTGACACTCACGTTGTCCCTTCTGACTTCATTTCTCCTAGAACTTTAACAAGTAGTTTTGTTACATTCATTTATGGGAGGGGGGTTCTTGTGCCGTGGTGTGTGCGAAAGTCAGAGGTAGCTAGAGAGAATCAGTTTTTTCTTCTATCATGGGGATCCTGGGATTTGAACTCACGTTGTCAGGCTTGGCAGCAGGTAATACCCTTACATGTTGCACTGTCTTGTTAGTCCAGACTCTATTTATTTATTTCTTTTTTACTAGTTGACATTCCATCTATGCCTTTTATATCTTTTTCTCTCCTCCCTCCTCAGCGGAGACAGGATTTCTGTGTTGCTGTCTGTCCTGGCACTCTGTAGACCAGGCTACCAGCCTGGCCTTGAATTCCCAGAAATCAGCCTGTCTCTGCCTCCCTAGTTCTGGGAGTAAAGGTGTGCCCCACATTAAAGGTGACCACCACAGGGTCTCTCTATATAGCTCTAGCTGTCCTTGAACTCACTACAGCAGAAGATCTCTACGGATAAAGGTTTGTCTGTTTTGCTATGAGCTGTGCTCTGGGTGCTTTGGGTGGCAGCACATGTAAATGCTCAACACTGCCCTCACTGTCTGTGATTTGCTTTCCTCACCCTCTAGTGTCTGGTACTGTGACTCTTACCCATGGATGGGGACAAAGCCATAGGAGGGTAAAGGGGTGCAGAGGGGGAGTGTATCAAGAACCAGGGGAAATGCTGTGTGCAGGGATGATAAAGAACAAAGCAGAAGGACTTGCAGAAGGGCCAGCTTGTACCAAAGAGGAAGAAACCCAGCAGCATAAGGAGACCCTCCACACTCAGGAAGTTAACAGAACTGGACTCAGTCTCAGGGCAGAAGCTGGGGCTCTGTGCAGCCGACGCTTGGGTCCTGCATGTCTCTGCTCCAGTGTTATTGACTGGAGAGCAGGAAGGAGAAGACGGGAAAGAGCAGGACAGAGAGCCCACCTAGGTGGGAGCCTCTACGAGGCTGTCTGAGAGATATGGGAGGGAGAGACTCAGAGGAACGCAAGAAGAGGATTGCCCCCTGAAAGGGGACAGAACTCAGCTTCTTAGGATCCACCATGCAGGGAAGCATCCCTTTTCCTGCCATATGTCTCAGGCCCTTGGGTTTGTGCCATTTATGTATTGATTGGCAGCAGCGGGGATTGAGCATAGGGCCTGCTGTAGGCCTCACAGTGCTGCCTACCATTGAGGTATGCCCCTGGCCCTTTTTATGTTTTTCTTTTGACACAGGCCCCCACAGAGCCATGAACTCACCCGCAGCCCAGGAAGGCCTTTCACTTGTCACCCTCTGCCAGTAGCTGGGATTATAAGTCTGTGTTACCAGACCCAGCTGGAATTCTGGATTTTTAAAAAAATTAATTTATGTTTTTTCTATCCCACTATTGTGTTCCATAGAGCATTTTTAGAGCCTTTTATTCACATACAAATATGCACATGAATACATTTGTAATAAAAATGATAACTGAGAGGGTCTTCTGTAGCCCAGGCTAGAGTTTATGGTCTTCTTGTCTTTATCTATAAAGTGCTGGGATTGCAGTCTACACCACAGGGTTTGATTTTCAAGGTCCTGAGGATCAAAACCAGTGCTTTGTATTAGGCAAGCATCCTACCAACCGAGCTGCATCATCAGCACCTATGAACAGAAAAACCAGGTGGTGGCGCTCATCTTTAACCCTTGCACTCAGGAGGCAGAGGCAGAAGGATCTCTGAGTTTGAGGCCAGCCTGGCCCTCGTCTAAGTGGGGTGGGGGTGTGTTCCAGGATAGCCAGGACTGTTTCACAGAAAAACCTTGTCTCAAAAGAGCAGAGGGTGAAAAAGAAAGTGATCCCAGAGGATAAACAGGACTGTCTCCTCTTTGGCTTCAGGAGTCAACCAGCTCAACTCAATGACCAGATTCAGCCTGGCTGATCATCCCAGCCAAGGTAATTTTATTTTTTTAAACAAAAGAGAGTTAAAATAAAAGGTATGTTTAAGTAATGTTTCCTTTCCCTTCCCACAGCTGCATACTCAGATGACTCTTTAGCAGCCAAACACCATAGCTCTGCCTGCTCCTCATTATTACAGGCAGAATCATCGCTCCATGAAAGAATATCAAGACAGGACCTGTGCAGGCAGCCTCTCCAGCTGCAAGAAAATGGTCCATGGTCAAATGTGCATCTCCTTTAAATAGCACAGGAAATGAAAACGTGCCAATTACACAGAATTCATCCTTTTTCTTTTAAGGCCAGATGCAGGATAACTAAATGTATGCTCTGGAAAGGTAGCCCTGGAAACACAAGTGCCTAGCTAGCACCGTAAAGCCACCGTAAAGCCTGCCGCATTGCCAACATCAAGGAGGAGGAGCCATCTGCTGGGAGCTATGTGGCCACTGCTTTGCTTCCTTCCATGTCCCATGAACCAGGTCTAAGGCAGGACCACGATCTTCTTCTCCAGTTTCTGGGGAGGGAACAAGAAGTTCCTCATGATCTGATCCAGCTCTTCCAGGGCCAGCTGGGCATGTAGCTTGGCCACATCATCCGGTTCCAAATGCACTACTTGCTTCAGCAGGTGATAGAGATCCTTGAGGACATCGCTGAGCACCTGGATAGAGAGACAGATCATGAGCACATCCACTAGGAAGCTATCTCCGACCTCATTGTGCAGATAATAATGCAAGGGCCTTTCACCTGGAGAAGGGAGCGTGGCCGCGGCCTTCATCCCACATAGGATTCCTTTGTGTCTCTTACCTACAACATTTCACTATGGATTAGGCTCCTCTTCATAATTTCCAGGCCCTAGTACAGCTTCTGGATCTTCCAGGCAAAGGGTAGCAGAACCCTTAGGACAAAGACAGGCATGAATGCCTGGGCACAGATGTTTCTAGAGCATCTGGCTGCCTGTGTTTTTCTCAGGGCCTGTGTATGTACAAGCTGACACAGAAGTCAGTTCTCTCCATCTTCATGTGGGTCCTGAGGACAGGACTGCCTTTACCCACTGAACCATCTCACTGTTTCCTGGTTTTGTTTTTCTGAGATGGACTGGTCTCAAACTTGAGATCTCTATGCTTTATTCTTCCAAGGGCTACAGGTATGCTTGGTTCTAGTTAAAAATATTTTAAGGCTGGCATAGTGGCCCAAGCCTTTAAGCCCCTCACTCAGTAGACAGAGACTGGCAGGTCTCAGTGAGTTTGAGGCGCTGTATTGTGTGTTTTGGACTTGCTATGGGACATTAGAATCCCTCCACCTTGTGAGGTTCTTGGTCTGGGGAGGAGTGCAAAGCAGGGAACAGGTTCCCCTAAAACCTAGTCCCTTCCTTCCCACCCCTGGCCTCCCTCTTGTGGCCTGAGCTCTGTCTCTATGATCTTTTTCCCTAAGCAGAGCTCCTTCGCCCATCCTTTACATAGGCTGACCCTTTGTGCTGGGAGCCTACTTCACATCCTCTTTATTCTACACACCCTTAAGCAAGAGCTTTTTTCTTGAATGCCCACCAACCTAAATCTAACTACCTTTGAATTCTCTCTGCAATCCCTATCACAATTATACTTTAATGCCAAGGCTATACCTTGTCTTCTTCCTCTACTTCGTAAAAGGAGTGGCATCTGGCAAATACTGGAACACATTCACGAGAGAATGAAGGCGTATATGCCACTCCTGGCCAGCTTAATTCTAAGAACATTTACCGAAACAGTGACACACAGCCAGTCTAGTCCCCTAAGGCCCATGCTGCCTGCTTTAATGACCTACCATTAAAATGTTAAAATTATGAACAATTCTCATTGGATTTATGGCTTGTAAATGACATCCGGTGAGACAGTGGAGCAGGCACATGAGCAGAGGTGATGCACGGTATCACTCACAAGTACATTTTGACACAACACTGACAGACTCACGGTGAAGGGAGAGCAGCAGCCCCCGAGCAAGGGGCAGGTCACTGTGCTTGTTCCTCTAGGCTGGACAAATGAAGGCACTGACAGTCTGGGGAGCACCAGCTTTCCATTCCAACCAGAACCCGTTCCCACCACACAAAGACAGTAATGGCTTTCTAAGACAAACAGATGGTCCAGGAAGCCCAACATGTACACTAGGGCCGATGACACAGAAGGAGGCAGGACCACCCACCCTCCTTGCTCCTTCTTGCCAGCCTAGCGAAGGGCATACCACTGACAGCAGATGCATGGATCAAGAGGGGAAATGGCTGTGCTCACTTGTGCAGTCGCTTCCATTTTTCAATGCTGGAAATGCATATGTATGCACAAGCTGTGGAATACATGTTGTGTAATTTGATGCTTCTGTGTATGAGTTAAACACTCTTCTATTTGCATTTAAGATTGACATTGCACAGTGTAAAGAAGAGCTGTGAAAAGCATGCAATTATTTTACATTTCAGCTTTTCTTCTACTTAGAGCAACTTGAGTGGCAATCGGTGAACACCAGGACAAGTGAAGTGAGCTGGATGAGGAAGGGAAACTGTATCTTACTATTATTAGTGGCACTTCTGTCCTCTTTTACAAATGTTTTAAAGTATGTATTGATTTGGGGCTGGAGAGATGGCTCAGTGGTTAAGATCACTGACTGCTCTTCCAGAGGTCCTGAGTTCAATTCCCAGCAGACATCACAACCATCTATAATGAGATCCGATGCTCTTTTCTGTCGTGCAGGAATGCATGCAAATAGAGCACTCATATCCATTACATATTAGTTTTTTAAAAGATGTATTTATTTTATGTGTATGAGTGATTTGCTTGAATGGATGTCTGTGTATCACATGTATCCTGGAACTGGAGTTATGGACAGTTGTGAGCTACATGTGGGTACTAGGAATTGAACCCACGTCCCCTGTAAGGACAGCCAGTACACAACTGCTGGGCCATCTCTCCACCCTTTATCCCTTCTTTCAATTTGGGCCTTGTATTTTGATTTGACATGGGGACACAGGTGATATGGTCAGTCCTGCCACACCTGTTCCCTTTTTAAATGTTGCTCCACTAAGTCCTGAGCCCCATGAACCAAGCTCACCAATGTGCTGTGAGGCATGTCTCGGACTTTCTTAAGGAGCATATGACACACCACGAATGAGCATGCATCTGACCCTAACCAGGCATTATCCACACTCTCCTAACCTGTCACTTCCTCTTTCTTGGCAGAGTGAAAATGAGATGATTCCAGAAAGAGGGTGACTGTACAGCTTCTGCCTCACAGTCACTCACGCACTAGAGTACCCAGACAGTATACAGGTACTAACAGACGACTAACCCATGAAGCCATCCCTCTAGTAGCCAAAGCCAGTGGGGAGACAGGCACACACCACATAGTGAGGTCTCTACTCTGAGAAGTAAACAGTATGCTTGATTATGCCTTTGGAGGTGGGAGAGAAAAGAGGACCAGCGTCCTGATGCAGAAAGGGCGTCACTATGACACTTACTGGGAGGAAACAAGGAACAGCTTTGGGGTGCATTAGCAAGTCCTCTTACCATCTAGTCATATGAGATAAAGTAGTTTCTAAGCAAAAGTAGTTTTAAAAATTATATTAATACTTATTATAAAAGTTACATTTATTTACCTGGCATGCATACATGTATGTGAACGCACATGTGGTTGGAGTCACTTCTTTCCTCAGACCATGTAGGCCCCAGGTATTGAACTCGGGCCCTAAGGCTTGGTAGCTAGTGCCCTTACCCACTGAACCATCTTGCTGTCCCTGGCCTTCAGCTCCCCCTGTAGTCAAAGATAACTTTGAACTCTTCTGCTTTCTCCCAGAGGCTGAGAGTACAGACATATGTCATCTTGTCACTCTTCAGAGTGCAGGGATTGAACCCAGAGCTAGGCAAGCACTCTGTCACCTGAGCTACTTCAGAGCCATAAGAGATTTCTTTTTCCTACAGCCTCCTACCACTCAGGGGAAGGCAACTTTACCTCTTTAAAAGGGGAAGTTCTAAGGCTTTCTGCTCTTCCTGAGGTGTGGGTAGGAATTTCCCCTGGGCACTGCTATGTCCTTAAATAACAGAACCGCTTGTGCAAACACACTGCATCCTTTTGGGGTCCTGAGCTCCTGTTATCAGGCTCCGGACCTTCTTTTAGGTAAGTAGGTGTTAAGCAAAGCCTTTTTCTTAATTAATGGGTCCACCTTAGCAACCCACCCTCCTGCAGCTTCTTTCCAATCCCACACATCACAGGACTTCCTCCTGACTCCCCAAGGATCAAAGCTTCCTGCCAGCCTAGGATTGTCACCAAATCCTAAGGATCAGGGGCTGAATACAAGGAGAGTTCAAAGGTAAAGGAGTCTCCGAGGTGGGCAGGATACAAGCAATCCTGTAGAGGAACCCTCTCATTAAGACTTCAACACACCGGCTATCTACGCGCGCGCAGGTGTACACACACACACACACACACACACACACACACACACACACACACACACACACACACACACACACACACACACACACACACACACACACACACACACACACACACACACACACACACACAAAATCAAGCCCAAAAGCTCCATCCGGAGGAGGGGCATAGGTGTGTACACATGGGGAGGACAGTGCTTCCTCTCATTCAAAAGGGAATCAGAGCAGCAGGTGGCCAACAAGCATTTTACTTTTGAAGAAGCTCTTGTGGTTTGGGGAGAGTTTATTTTTTTGGTGTTGGAGATCTCACACAGGCATTGTGCCTAATGCTAAACATGTACTTTGCCAATGAGCTGCACATACCCAGCCCCTATGGCAGGGATAGCTTAAAGAAGCACCCAGATTACTGTGTGAAAACTACTGGAAGGGGCTGGAGTTCAGGTGCCTCACCAAGAGACAGCAGGGAGCGGACCACGCACATCCATTTTCCCACCCCTCACGAAGATCACCTTTGGGCTTTAGTGACAAGGGTGGTGTTTGGGGTTAGAGAAGTAAGCAGAGGAGGCTTACCGAGAACAGTGAGAGCAGAACTGCCTGGGGCACACAGGTGCACTTCCAAATGAAACTGGAAGCTCAGGACATGTTTGAAAAGCTGTGTCTTTGAGTTAAGATCAAAGAAGAAATAAACGGCAGGTATTCTTTTTAGATCCTAAAAATGTTTATTTGTTTGATTATAAAAGCCACATAACCAAAATTCAGAGTATTTGGAAAACTACAGGAAGAAAAAAAAACTCCAGCCAGACATACACATGCTTTCTCTCTCTCTCTCACACATACACACAAACACACACACACATATACACACACATATACACACACATAGACACACACAGACACACACAGACACACACACACAGACACACAGACACACAGACACACACACACACACACACACACACACACACACTTTTGTTTTTCTGAGACAGGGTCTTACTATATAGCCCTGGCAGCTTAGACCTTGCTGTGTAGATCAGGCTGGCCTTGAGCTCTTGGAAATGTACTTGCTTCTGTCTCCCCAGTGCTGGGATGAAAGGTGTGTACTATTGAGATTTATACCCCACCAGAATCTGTAAATATATGATTTATAATATGTATGTATATGCCTTACTTTATTTGTATGGGTATCTATATGGGTATTTTGTCTCATGTATGCCTGTGCACCACATGTGGGCAGTGCCCTCAGAAGCTAAAATCTTAGAAACTGGAGTTGCAGACAGAAGGTTGTAAGAGGCCACATGGGAGCTGGGAATTGAACCTGGGTCCTCTGGAAGGGAGCCAGTGCTCTTAACCCCTGAGCCATTTCTTCAACCCTTATTTTTTTGTTTTATTAAAAAAAAATATTTTAAACATAAGGGAGAGAAATGGAAGCAAATGGACAAAATATCATTTTTTTTTTCATTCATGTATAGCCTGTGTATGTCATGTGACAGCAGAGGAGCTATTTGTGGGGTGAGGGTCAGAGGAGAGATGGGAAGGGCAGTAGGGGGTGAATAAAGAAAAGATCACACAGGCTGGGATTTGAATTGGCTGGAGAGTGGTTAGAAGTACCACAGTTCCTGTAGAGGACCGATATTATTGATTTTCAGTACCCTCCTGACGGCTCACAACCATCTGTAACTCCAGGTCTAGGAAATACAACTCTCTCTTCTGTGGTTCACAGACAAACATTCATACACAGTGAGTTTGAGGCCAATCCGGGTGACATCAGACACTTTCTAAAAAACAAACAAAAAGAAAAGATAATTTTTTTGCAGTGGGATTATATTGTTATGTTGTAAATAATTGTCCCACCTATTGGTTTAATAAAAATGCTGTTTGGCCGAAGGCAGACAGGAAGTGTGGGCGGGGCTACCAGACTAAAAACTCTGGGAATAGGAAGAACAGAGCAGAGATGCCACAGAGTTGCCAGAGAAGCCAACAGATGCAGAGGACAACTATATTTCTGAGAAAAGGTACTGAGCCGCATGGCTGAATAAGATAAGAATCATGGGTTAGTTTAAGAGTAAAGAGTTAGCAAGTTATATGCCTGGGCCTTAGGCCGATCAGCATAAAATTAATATAAGGATCTGTGTGTCTCTGTGGGTCTGTGGGTCTTCAGGTCTACGGATCCAAACCTCAGGACTAGGCCAAAAAAGCCGGGCCAGAAACCTAATACAGAATTTTTCTTCTATGTGTTTATATGTATGTTCTTGTGTGTGTAATACATACACGGGAGGTCAGAGGACAATCTTGTGTCATTCTTCAGGAGTTACTTGCCTTTTTTTGTTGACAGAGCCTGTAGATAACCAAACTGGCCAGGCTGCCTAGCCAGTGAGCCCTAAGGATCTGCCTGTCTCCATCTTCTCAGTTCAGGTATTACAATCACACACCACAATACCTGGCTTTTCTGGTAAGGGTTCTGGTTGTGTAACTCAGGTATTTACCTACTTGGCTATCCCTTTCTCTCTCTCACTTTTTAAGACAGGGTTTTTCTGGGTAACTACCCTGGCTGTCCTGAAGCTTGTTCTAGTCTTGTAGACTAGACTAGTCTGGGATTAAAGGCATGCAGCACCACCGCCCGGCTATTTTTTATTTTTAAGGTGTAAGTGTTTTGTCTCATGTATGCCTGTGCACTGTATGTGCCTGGTGCCATGAATGCCAGGAAAGAGCATTGAGTGTCCTAGAACAAAAGTTACAGATGGCTGTGAACCGCCATGTGAGTGCTGGTACCTGAGCTTGGATCCTATGGAAGAGTAGCTGGCACTCTTAACATGGATGTGGAAACTGAATTCAGGTCCTCTGGAAGAGTGGTGATTAGTCCTTTCTTTGGCCCAAGAAAAAAACCTTGAAAAGTTGTTTTAATAGAGAAGAATTAAATTAAGGTGATTTCACTAATGGGGCTGAGGTGAACAAAGAGGCTGTTCCTCAGTTATTATGTGGGATCAAGAGAACACAACAGAGCCAGGCAGTGTGGCGCTATCCTCTAATCTCAGAGGAGCAGGAGGATCTCCGTGAGTTCAAAAACAGCCCGATCTCCAGAGAAACCCTGTCTAGAAAAACAAACAAACAAATAAACAAACAAAAAAGGAAAGGAAAGACCACAGGGTTGGGGATGCGGCTCAGCTCCCCAGTACCACATAAAACCAGGTCTAGTGATACACAACCACAGTCTCAGCACTCGGGGAGGTAGAGGCAGGAGGGTTATCCTCAGTTACAGAGCAAGTTTGGGCTAGTCTCAGAGATATACAATGGCCCTGTCTCACACAAACAAAATAAGATAAATGGTCACAAACAAGACATTTACAGAAACAAGGACTCAGGAAAGAGTAACTGGAGTCACAGGTGGCTGAGAGCCTTCATGTTGGTTCTGGGAAACAAACCCATGTCCTCTGCAAGAGCAGTAAGTGCTCCTGACTACTGAGTCATCTCACTAGCCTACACACCACACACACACACACACTAAACTCCATGCAAAATTTTCTACTTTATTATTTTATGTGTCTGAATGTTTTTGCCTGCATGTATGTATATGTACTAAGTGCATGCTTGGTGCCCACAGAGGTCAGGTATTAGATCCCCTGAGACTGGAGTTACAGATGGTTGTGAACTGCCATGTGGGTCCTGAGACTCAAACTGGGTTCTCTGCAAAAGAACATGTGCTCTTAATCACGGTGACAACTCTCTCGGCCCCTAAAAAAACTTTTAGAAAGGAGTAGTAGTGATGAGATGAGATGGCTCAGCAAGTAAAGCCACTTACTGTGGAGCCTGGAAACCTGAGTTTGACCCCTGGGACCTACATGGTAGAGAGAGAAACAATTCCTATAAATTGTTCTCTAACCTCCACAAGAGAGCCATGGCTTCCCACACTAAATAAGTTTTAAAAAATCACAATAGAAGGAAAGCCACTAATATCAGCTCCAATCTCCCAGGGCCCCTGGCTAGCAACGGACAGAACAGACCCAATGGCACTGACTCTGGAGATGTGATTACTAATCACTGGCCACCGTATTTCCTTGTTAGCCTTTATCACTACAAACAAGTACATAGAAAGCACATCCACTGCTTCCCTCACACATCCACCTAGGATCTAGCAGAGGGAACGTATGTGAAGACGTCCTCAGCGAGATGATATAAAGTATCCTTATTACCAACACATGGACAAAGTCTGACTTGCCATTGGAGCTAAGGAAACAAGGGCAAAAACACAGCTCTGAAATGTGAGCAGGCAGTAAAGGGAAGGGGTGTTAGGATGAGGTAGGGAGGGATGAGTAAGCTGAGAACATGGGTTTATTTCTTATTTATTTGCTTTTTGTAAATACAAGAGTATTTACTTATTTCTCACTAAGGCTTTATTTGTAGAATAGAACTAAATGATGTGACTCACCACACCTTGAACTATTGGTACAGTGAATGTTTTATGTGTGTCACACATACATGTTAATATTTATATTTACTTATTTGGCATGTATTATGCATGTGGGTGCATGTGCCATGATAGAGGTTCTCTTTTTCTACCATGTAGGATCCAGAGATTGAACTCACAATGTCAGGGTTAGTGGCAAGTGCTTTTATGTGCCTTTACCCTCTGAGCTATCTTATCATAAAAGTTAGGTGCCTGCCGGAGTTACAGGCAGTTGTGAGCTGTCCATTGTGGGCCCTGGGAATTGAACTTGGGTCCTCTGCATGAGTAGCAGGTGCTCTTAACTACTAAGCTATCCCACTCTCTAGACCCTAACTTCCTTTCCTTCCTTCCTTCCTTCCTTCCTTCCTTCCTTCCTTCCTTCCTTCCTTCCTTCCTTCCTTCCTTCCTTCCTTCCTTCCTTCATTTTTTCGAGATAGAGTTAGTGAAACAGTCCTGGCTGTCCCAGAACTCCCTCTGTTGACCAGGCTGGCCTCAAAATCACAGAGATCTGCCTGCCTTTGCTTTCCAAGTGCTGGGATTAAAGGTGTGTGCCACCATGTCCAGTTTATTTATTTAATGATGTGGTTGTATGTGCAGAGGGGTCAGAGAATAACTTTGTGGATTAGTTCTCTTCACTTTTAATTGGGTTCTGGGGATCAAACTCAGGGCGCCATTCTCACTTGGTAAACGCCTTTACCTGCTTAGCAGGTGATGTTACTATTATAAAGCATATGAGTTGGACGGTGGCGGCACAGTCCTTTAATCCCAGCACTAAGAGGGAGGGGCAGGCCAATCTGTGAGTTGGGGGCCAGTCTGTCTACCTAGAGGGTTCAAGGCACAACAGAGAAACCCTGTCTCAAAAACAGACAGACAGATAGACAATAAACAAAAATCCAACCAACCAACCAACTACCCAAAAAACTAAAACAAAAAGCAGGTATAAGATCTGAAGGACTACAACCAATATTAACTGACAAAGAACAACTTCTGTTTAAATCATCATTAAATGTTTAAAAAGGAGGTTTAAATGGAAACAAGCTTTCATTTCATCTACTACCATTTCTGCTCGAGTGTAATAAACGACACAGCATTACTGTAATAGAGAACAGCTCTCGTGAGCTGTGCGCCCTAGGAACAAAGCTTTAGTGTAGTCTTGGGTAGTGTGGGTCAGATAGTAGCGGCATGTGCCACACTATAACATCTGATGCTGCTGCTTTACAGAACTGAGGGCACTGGGGGACTTCTGCTGGGCAAGCAGAAAGAACTGGTCTCTGAGCCTGCAAGACAGGCAGCCGCTCCACGATAATGGGAAGGGGACAGTGGGGAAAACAATCAGAGGCAGCTTCTTGGCCCAGGCACTTTACTGCTAAAACCTGAAGCTTCAGTTTGATAGGTCTATGAAAAAGAAATTAGGGCTGACTCAAACAGCAAGGCCAGGCCTTTGAAACACTGCATTGAGAATGCAGGGAAGTTAGCAAGGCAGGCAGGATTACTGGCATCTAAGGGATTCTATCCATGCCTGACCGATAGAGAGCATAGACTCCCTAAAGCCCAGGCTGCCACTGTATTTACTGGAGGTTACTGAGCCTTTCAGAAAGCATTTATTTTCAATGTATTTTGGTTAGATCTAGAGATAATGGCATCCTGACTCCTGGATTATGCCTTACTTTACTGTGGAATGGGGAAAGAATCCTAAGTGTGAACTGCAAATGGGCTAGAAGGGGACAGGAGTATCTGCATGATTTTCTCTGAAGAACAAGGGGAATGATAAAACACTCTAGGGACACACACGGGAGAGGCCGTGCAGAGACACACACAGGAGAGGCCGTGCAGAGACACACACGGGAGAGGCTGTGCAGAGACACACACGGGAGAGGCTGTGCAGAGACACACACAGGAGAGGCAGTACAGGGACACACACAGGAGAGGCAGTGCAGAGACACAGGCCAGAGCAGCAGCTGGCAGTAAGCTCTGGTGGAGATGATGATCCTAAGCAAACTGTAGGCAGTAAGACTTCCCTAGGTCTATCTAATGTGTGTGCTTCTAGGCTAGCTCTTGCTAAGGCACTCCAACAAAGGCTTGGGAGGTCACAGGCCATGCAGCCCTCTGTGGCGGGGACAGGAGCAGCAGCTGTTGCAGAGGTGAGAACAGTGGTGGTAGCATCTTCCAGAATGTCTTTAAATAGCAACACAAGGAAGGCAGTAGCTTTCCTGCACCTCCACAGGCACTGAAATAGAACAAAGGCAGCAGGGAAAATGGCCAGCGCCTGTGCAAAGACAGCAGGCTGCTGCTGCTTCTGTAGGAGAGACTGGCAGCATCTGAGAGAGCCATGACAAGCTCACCCTGCAAAGGACACTCAACTGTCATGTCTGGAAACAGGCTTTATTGTTTCCAACCCCCAGGATCACTGTGCAGATACCTCCTGAGGGTGGAGGTCCTGTTTCTTTCCTTTACCAAAAGCATTCTGCTTGGGACCAGACAGCCAGTGAGATTTGTGTTTCTATGCTGGTCATCAGGCTTTCCACATGCTTTATATTAAATCCTGTGATACAAGGATTATCAATCCCAGTCTGAAAAACTTGATTGGGGTTTAGGGAAGTTTAGAGATTTAGAGTTCAAACTTGTATCTGCCAGGTCTGTCCTCACAAACCTTGCCTTTAAATGTGTGCATTATCAGGAAATCTGATCTGTAGGGAGGACTTGGTCCCTCTTCTGCACTATCTAACTTGCTTATTTAGTAGGGCACAGGCGGAGCTGATAGACTAATGGCTCATTCCAGGGTAGGAAGTGTCAGTTTGCTTTGGGGCACCCTGAATCATCATAATCTTAGATTGGACACAGAGCCTGATATCCCTTGAATCAGCCAGGGCTTTCTAGGTTGAGAAGATGCTGGCTGCAGTCCTTAGAGCATCTGCTTAGTGGGATTCAGTGCTGGGATAATTCAGGAAGACTAGATTTTGACAAAGACCAGAAAGAACAAGAGCAGCAGACATATGCATTTGAGGCTAGGGTCTGCACTGTTCACTAGCATATATACACAATGTGGTACACACTGGAGAACACACCCAACCCTGCCCTCATCAGCGTGTCCACATTGTCCCTGAGAGATACCTTCATTGTAACCAATGACCCTACACTTATTCCACTGCTGCACATGAAAAATCTCTATTATTTTAGTGGTGTTAGAGGGCATACCTTGTGTATGCTTGGCAAGCTATGCCCAGCCTCTCTGAAAATTTTTATTTGTTTTGTTTAGTTTTTATATATATGAGTGTTTTACCTGCATGGATGTCTGTGCACCACATTCATGGCTGCTGATGGTAGTGATCAGAAGAGGGCATAGGATCCATTGGAACTGGAGTTACTGATGGTGGTGAGCTACCATGTGGGTGCTGGGAACTGAACCCGTGTCCTCTGCATGAGCAACAAGTGCTCTTAACTGCTGAGTAATCTCTCTAGCTCTTCTTTGTGCCCCCATGAAAAACTTAAAATGCGTGGGACACACCATTTTAAACTTAGTTCTTGTACGTTCCTTATATTTTATAGTAACATTTTTACATTATATAGGTAACTCTGACAATCTAATCACAATGATGTATCTATAAGAAACTCAAGGGGTGTGTGTCTAAGGCTGGCCACTCTCTTGGATGCATGTAGGCATACATGCAAGCAGATCACTGTATACATAATAAATAAATCTTAAAAAAAAAAAAAGACTGGTCACTCTTAACCCTGCCATTGGCTCTTACACAGGTGATGGGGATGTTAATCAGATGCTCATGCTGTTGTAGCACCTCACTCATTAAACCATCTCCCAGCCCCCACCCCAAAATCAATAATTTAATAAGAATAAGGATGAGGAAGTACAAGATCCCTGAAAAAAAAATGATAGGAGACTTAGTGAGGGATCTGCCATAATATCAAAGGTAGATGTCCTAAGTAGCTGCTCAAGATGCAGCTAAGTGTCAATGGCAGGAGCAAAATGAGTTAACCTATTACTGCATTTCTTGGAGTTTTCCTAATTGTGAACAAAAAGGTTTTCTTCTTCTGGAAACAGGGACCTAGGAGTCCCTGGTTTTTTTGACACATCCATTCATATTGCATCTCGTAGGCCAGTGAGATGGCTTAGCAGGGGGGAGCACTTGCTGTGCAAGCTGACAACCCGAGTTGACTCTGGAACCTACATAGAAGAATGGGTTTGGGAGCATGCATTCATAATCCCAGCACTCACAAAGACAGATAGTTGTGAGCTGCCACGTGGTTGCTGGAAATCAAATCTAGATCCTCTGGAAGAGCAGCCAGTGCTCTTAACCACTGGGCCATCTCTCCAGCCTCCTTATCTTTAAAACTTGTTTTAATGCTTATTGAAAATGAACCTCAATTTCTACCAGGATACCTTTGGTAAATGATGTCTATCAGAGTTTATACACTTGTCTTGAGGCTTTAAAAAATATTAACATCATTAAAAATTTCATATTCATGCTGGGCAGTGGTGATGCACACCTTTAATCCCAGCACTCTGGAGACAGAGGCAAGAAGATCTCTGTGAGTTTGAGGCCAGTCAGGTCTATAGAGTGAGTTCCAGGACAACCAGAGCTATGTAGAGAAACCCTGTCTCACAAAACAAAAAACAAAAACAAAAAAAATTATTTTTACATTATCATTCTGTAGAGCTTTAGAATGTAACATCATATAGTTCATTAATAGGCAGTACTGTTAGACAGTCTGAAAATTGGGATATCTAATTCACTCACTCATTGAGTAAGGAAGCATCTAACACCATGAGTTATTATCTCACTAACCAGGGCAAGATTCATTCCTTTTGCCTTTATGCAGAGCTGTGGAAATCGGCACCAGGACACCTGCAGAAGATGTAGGTGCAAACGGGGAACCAAAGACCATTGGTCACCAGCCCTGGGCTGCCTCCCACCTTCACTTCCCAGGTTTGTCCCATCCTGCCAGTCTTCCTCCCATCAATCTGGGATCATCCCACATCACTCCAAGAGAGGTGCATTCAGAAGTTCTTTTCAAAGGATGGGCAAAGACAAGAGGAGAACTTGCCACGCAGATGCCCCTCAGACCAGCACAATAACTTTTGGAGGGAGAAAGTCCAAGACCCTTCCCAGCCTGGCAGCCTGGGATGGGCTTGATCTCCTGATTTTTCCTGTCTTCTGTGATGAGAAGTTGCTGGATGCAAATTTAGGGCTGGGCTCCTGGCAAGAGATGCGGGCTATGAGGAAGGGCAAAAGGCACCCAGCCTGTTTCCTGTTTCTGCTCTCTGAACACTTGCTGGCAGGTCCTGGAGGGCACCTGGGCCCCAGGCCAACTCAAACACTCTCCAACTGCTCTTCTGTCATGCTCTTGGGCAGACAGGAACTGTGCTGGGAAGAGGTGGCATGGTCTGGATTCCTTTTGGATACTTTGGCTTCCTGTATCCCAATCAGCCTTTAACTGGTTATGTGTGGAGTAAATATCTAGGCAACTCAGTTTCTGGGTCTTTCAGATGACAGAGACTGTGTTCTGAGCTGGGGAACAGTTAACCCACTTGTCCTTATCTTAGTTTCTTAAATGATACCTAAACAGATGGTTGTGAGGGCTGAATGGACTAAAGCATAGAAAGTACCTGGCCATCAGCACCATCATATAATAAATGCTTAAAGTGTTTTGGGTAGTTTTCATTAATTGAGGTGGAAACTACTATGCATATTCAGAGATAAATTTTGATTATTTGGGATTTACCCAAAGCAGTTTACCACTTTGGAAAGCCAGGCTCTGTGGTGTCACATCTCCATCAGTCTGTATTTGTAGCTACCCCATTCATTATGATTCTACATGCAAAAGAAACTGAATAAGCACATCTTACTATGAATTGTTATCTTTTTATTTATTTTCTCTATTGAGGTTTGGTCGTTGTATTAGCTTAGACATATGCCCGCAACATAACTGGCTATACCTGCTATTAGCAGAACATAGGCAATACTCTAAAAAATATGCTATAACAATCTGTCCTAATAAAAATACATTGGTCTGATCTAGAGAGAGGCTGTTAGAATGGTTGTTCTTAAACCTGATTCTGGTATGTGTATAAATGTAGTGTAGAGGTCAGAGAACAACCTCGATGAAGGTCCTTGCCTTCTACTTGTTTGGAACAGAGCCTCTGTTGGCTTTTTGTTGAGTATGCAGGTTGCTGACACATGAGCTTCTGCCTCCTATCTGCCAGTAGGAACACTGAGATTCCAGCATTTATCTTTCCAGTTTTTAAGTTGGGTCTGAGGATATTCTCCCCCCAACCCCCTCTTTAAATTTTTTTCTCCTGAGACAGGGTTTCTCTGTGAAGCCATGGCTGTCCTGGAGCTCACTCTGTAGACCAGGCTGGCTTTGAACTCAGAGATCCACCTTCCTCTGCCTCCCAAGTGCTGGGGGATTGAAGGTGTGTGCCAACACTGTCTGGATTGGGTCTGAGGATTCTAATGCAGGTCTACTGGGGCTTGCCCTAAACCTGGTTCTTTTGCATACTGACTCACCTTAATGATGTCACCTAAGGCACCTGG
Source organism: Phyllotis vaccarum (assembly GCA_033318265.1). Taxonomy (NCBI): domain Eukaryota; kingdom Metazoa; phylum Chordata; class Mammalia; order Rodentia; family Cricetidae; genus Phyllotis; species Phyllotis vaccarum. The sequence goes on along the minus strand of JARWLC010000008.1, from coordinate 106,711,605 downwards.
ATAACATGATAAATCTTGTTCCTGATGATCAAGTGAATTAAACACGAGGACGAGGGGGAAGTTGCTGCACTTTCACTAGCAATAGGCCAATGTCAACTGGCAGAGACAACAGGAAAGCAGTGCTGCTACTTCTTGGCATTAGCTTTGGAACCCTATAAGCACAGTCTCTGTACAAGCCTTACTTTCTTCATTCATAAATAAGACATCTAGGCTCCTCCCCAAAGTCTGTTCCATGGCACATTATTACTTGGCAAAGGGTCCTTGGTGAATGAATCTAGGAAAGTGTTAGTCTCTTTGCTACAGGACTTCTCCCACTCCTTACCAGACCAGGATGAACTGAATCCCTATTGCCTACAATACTTCCCAAACTTCGACCTTATTTCAAAGGATCAACTCAGGGTAACTATGCCAATGGACATCTTTGTAGTATGTAAATTAAATAGCTCTAAAGTTTCTTCTACTTCTTGAGAGCGTCTTCTTGGTCCTTTTAGACCAGAATGAGAAGGATGAGGAAAAGACTTTCTACAGAAACTGAGGTATCGAGATGTCAAAGCCACGTCTTCCATATGGGGATGTAAATGGAGATGTGGAGGAAGAGGAAGAGAGAAGTTCTCAGTGTTAGGGTTTCCACACTACCACCTGTTATCACTAGAAGAGGCTGAGCGCTTATAATTCAACAGTTGCAGTAAGGTGCAGAAGCCTAATACTGGACCATTGCTTCTCAAATCCATCACCAGTGTCATACAGATTTGTCATTGTTGAGGAATTTATGGGACTATATTCATGTTCTCAGCACCGACCCGTTAAAGGGGGTTGAGGCTGAACCTGATTTTATACTGATCAGAATCCTATGCCCCACTCAGCCCATGCAAAGTAGGGATGGATGGCCATGCAGTCTTAGTTGGAACATCAAGTTCTCCTCTGTAATGTGTTTGCCTTTAGGGCCAGAACAGGACTCTGAGTGTTGGGAGTTGTAAGTACAATATGCTGGCCAGCTGTACCAGCCACAGTCAGCAGTGACATTGCCTCCTTAGGAAGAGTAAATGTAAGAGGAGCAGGCATGAGGTGCAGCAGGAATCAGTGTGGTCTGATTCCTGGTTCCATCTCTGTGTTTCCCACCTCTTGATGGCTCAGCCCTTCTTTTATGAGTGCAATAGGTTAAAAAGTCCCTTTGCAGGGCTGGAGAAATGGCTCAGTGGTTAAGAGCATGGACTTCTCTTGCATAGGGCCCAAGTTTGGTTCCCAGCACCTACAAGATAGCTCACAACCAACTAGTCCAGTTCCAGGGGATCTGATCCCTTCTGATCTCCGCGGGCATCAGAATGCACAGATACACACCAAACACCCTCCCCACACACATGAAAATACATTTAAGAAGAAGAAAAATTGAAAGTCCCTTTGCTTCTCCTAGTTTATATTAGGTGTCTATTATTTTAATCCAAAGAAATTCTGAGTATAATTACACCTTTCCTTCATACCTGTTGAAAGTAAAATGTACATGTTTCTCCTGAAACCCCACTGAGATGAGAGTAAGGGCATTTGAGGGATTTTGTTTGTTTTAAGTAGCACTATGTAGAACAAAAAGAACTAACACGATCAATGATCATACAAGATTTAATGCTAGAAAGCAGTTGGATGAATCTTGGAGTCACAGTTCTGATTTTCCCAGAAGAGCACATCTTTAGCTCCGTATCTGGTAAATTACTTATAACATCGTTTTCACCTTCACGTAGCCTAGCTTAGAAGATTACCTCATTAGTTAATTAACTAAAATAGGCATGGTAGTACATGCCCCCAACACTTGGGAAGTGGAGGCTGGAGGACCAGAAATTCAAGGCTGGCCTGAGCTACATAGACCCAGCTCAGAAATGGGGTTTTGTGATGATGAAAATGTTTTGGAAATGGATGACAGCAATGGTTGCATACCTTATGAATATACTAAAGTGATGAATTCTTTATCTTAAAAGAGTAAATTTTATGATACATGAATTATATGGATTTAAGAAATTGCGTGAAAATAAACCAAACTGTGAGGAGACAGTACACAGTCACTTAACCTTTTTCTGTGTCAGCAGCACTGGCCTGCTAGAAGCCTGTCCCCGTCTGGCTGGTCCTAGCCTGGGCTTTGTCCAGGTCACCAACTTTCACTGGTTTGTGTCTGTTCTTATCCAGACATCTTTCCGTTTCTGACACCTTTTAGCCCTGTTCTCTCAGGCTTTTGGCTCAGATCCTTAGACAAATGTGCCCCTGAAATATGCTCTTCAAGACTGAAGGGACCTCACTTTACTCTCCTTAGCTCAAGGGTCTGGAGCTATGACTTCACAGCTGCAATTCCACACAGGAACCTCATGTTTGGCAGATGATGGAGACCTTGAATAAACAGACATCAATTTATGATGCCTCAGCACACTCTGAGGGATATTACCTAGATTAGGTTAGCTTTGGGCATAGTTGTGAGGGATAGTATCTAGATTAAGTCAGCCTCTGACACACTGTGATGACTCTAGTTTAGGAGAAGTGATATGATGCACACTAACTGTGAGTGACCCAGCATTCCATGTGTTGGGGGCCTGTATGATGCACACTAACTGTGAGTGACCCAGCATTCCATGTGTTGGGGGCCTGGACTAAGTGAAATAGAAAAAGAGAGCTGAGTACTAGCATTCACTGCTGTTTCCTGACTACAAATGTTCTTGCTTTTCCCTGACAAATGGACTTCGTCCACTTGAACTATAAACTCCTCCTTCATAAACTTGCTGTCTGTCTGCTATTGTTCAGAGCAATGAGTAATAAAGGCCCCAGTCCAACAAGACAGATGTTGTTAGGAGATGGTATGTATTTACAGGTGTGATGCTCTGTTATGGTGCCATGGCAATGGAACTCAAGACCTAAAGAAGATTTTTCCTTTGATGATTAGAACAGTGGGGATCAGAATATCTAAGAGCATGAGAAGAGGAAGTTATAGAGAGGGAAGAGACAATTTACAAACATACAGTCTATTGTGAAATTCTGACTATGTTGGACAACAAAGATTTGTATTAAGTGTCAGTCCTAGCATGAAACCTGTGACCACACCAGTCCCAGTGGCTGATTGGTAGGGTGCTGCTTGGTTGACAGGCTGGAGCTTCGGCTTCCAGGAAGGTTCTTTGGCTGAGCTTCTTCTAGGCTCTCTATCCACATTTTCAAGGGTTGCAGAGGAAGATGTGTCACCTGGACCTCAGTCAGCTGTACAGAAATGTTCCTTTCACTGCTCCCACATGAAAACTTCTATGTTAAAAAGGGCAGCGTCTGTGGAGATCATTCTGGGAAGGACACTTGTCTATTTACTGTACTCACAGTATTAAAAATAAAGACCCAAATGATCTCAAAATAACTTCCAGAATAAGAAACAAAAACATAAAATGGAAACTTTCTATTTGATCTGTTTGTTTGTTTACAACTCTAATCTGTCTGTCGGTGATGAAGTGTCATACCCCAGTCTCTACTTGGCCTAGACAGACATAGGCGTTCAGTCTTGTGACTGGACCACAAGCACCTTCTGTGAGGAAAAAGCAGAGCATCAAAACCAAACCACTCCTGTTTTTTCCAGCATGATTTTTCTTTCACAGAAACTGCTATTATGATGGCTGGGAGTGAAGGTGAGAGAAGGGGCGTGAGAGGCCACTTAGAAATAGAAATGATTTTCAAATCCTTTATGCCCTAACTCCAATGACACTTGGAACAATGTTCAACAAAAGCTAGCATCTTATTAAATGCCTGGTCTTTACTGAATATTAACTACAGACACTCCGGCTATAACAATGTTAAGAGGGAGGCTTCTACCATCAGTCTAGCCGTGGATATCAGCTATGACGGCATAGTCCTGTGAGCCTAGTCCTCTAAGGCAGATACAGAAGATTGTGAGCTCTAGGCTAGCCTGGGTTACACAGAGACCCCATGAGATTCTTAGTTTTATGTCACTTAATACAACCAATGGTCATGTGATAGGAGAGAATCTCAATTGAGAAATGCCTCCATGAGAGTGGACTGTAGGCAAACTTGTGGAGCATTTTCTTAATTAATAACTGATGGGAAGGGCCTAGCTATTCTAGGTGGGGCCACCTCTGGGTTAGTGGTCCTGAGTTCTATAAGAAAGGAGGCTGAACATGGGGAGCAAGCCAGTAAGCAGCACTCTTTCATGGACTCTGCATCAGTTTCTGCCCCCAGGTTCTTACCCTGTTTTGAGTTCCTGTCCTGACTTCCTTCAATGATGAATAGTGGTGTGGAAGTATAAACCAAATAAACACCGAATAAATCTTCCTCAGGTTGCTTTGGTCCTGGTGTTTCATCACAACAATAGTAACTCTAAGATACTCCACTTCAACAAACAAAAGCTAGACTTGATGGTCTATACTTTTGTTGTTACTGTTTGAGGCAGGATTGCTCTGTGTAGCTCTGGCTGTCCTAGAACTTGCTCTGTAGACCACATTGGCCTTGAACTCAGAGATCCACCTGCCTCTGTTTCAAGAGCTCTGGGATTAAAGGTGTACCACCACTGCCCATTGACTCTCTTAAGTGTGTAGCATAGGCTGTCCTGGAACTCGTGATCCCTTCTTCAGCATACCATACCAGCCTGTCCCACTTCAACCAGCTTTGTTGCTGTTTTTTAACTGAGATAGTTCCGTCTGGCCCAGAACTTGCTATGTAGATTTAAGCTGGCTTTGAACTTGAGTGATCCTCTTGCCGCTTCCTTTGGGGCTGAGATTATAAGCATGTGCCACCATGCCCAATCGCTCCTTTTTCCTATTGTATATGTAGCTGGTTTCCATTATTCATGGCAGTTACACTTTATAAAGTCACTGTGAGTGCTGAATTAGTGGGTACTAATGTTTTGCTACCATTGGAAATACAAGGTAGGCTCCTCATAGCCTTGGTTCTGCTAAAACTTTTGTTTGTAACTACTTACTCATTTGGTTTCTCAAGACAGGCTGGCTTCAAACTCACAGTGATCCACCTGTTTCTGCTTTCCAAGTGCTGGGATTCAAGGCCTGTGCCTCCACTGCCTGGCTGAAGAGTACTTAAAAACAAACAAAGATTCCCTATCTTCTAGTTTTGGCCCAAGACCTCTTTTCTAAGGTCCTTGCAGTATCGAATGCCTCATCAAATAACTCTTTAACCTGTCCCTATAGCCATGATGGGCTTCTAACCCTGCACTCCTCTTAAGAATCAGCCTGCTCCTCCTCCCTCTCGGGGAGCTGGTCACTGTACTGACTGCTTGGCTGCTATCTAGTGCCAGCTTCACAGGACAGCGCAATGTCTAATGCCCACATTCTTGTCTTTAGACCAAACTTATGAATATGTACACTCTAAATATTTATAATATATAGAGAAATGGGTCACTAGGCAAAGATTGAACTTGGGAAGAGAGTGGTAGTTATGTACCATCTATTTTGTTGCTTAGCTCATTTTTTTCTGGGTTAAGAAGGCCTATTCTTAACTCTGAAACCAACAGAAGTTACAGATCTGAACATGCCATGCCTCCTCTCCTGGGAATTCTTAGTAAATTTATTTTTCAGTCAGGGTAAGGAGTTTTAAAGAAGGTAACTTCTGGCTTATTAACTGTCATGTTATATATTCAACAAATATGGTTTAAAGCTAAATCAAAGAAGAGATATTTTTTCTTCTGTAATATAGTGGCTACAGATTTTGTGCTGACTGTCACAAAACAATACTCTGGCTACTTTCAAATGGGAATAAACTAAAACTACCTGAGAGGCGGTGATAGTTTCCCACTTATTCCAATCCATCTCCCCATCTCCCTGTCTAGCTGCTATAACCACAGGGGTCCAGGGCCCACATCTACAAACAGCAGATGAAACCCAGCACTATCTTCTGGCTAGCCATAGCTGGAGAGATGGTGATTAGCAGGACAGAAAGGAAAACATGAACTTCATCAACAGAGCAGCATATTCACTTCAGCCGTTGCTGCAAGCTTTGCAGTCACTCCACGCCTAGCTGCAGTGGCTCCAGTTATGATCAGCCACGTTACAGGGTTTAACACATCTGGTCCAAGGATGCAGCAGGGAGGCATCAGGCACCCATCCATCCCATCTCCTTCTTTCGTCCTCTGAGTAAGCACAATTTATAAGTTTCAGTGAGTGTGGACTAGAGGTCTGAAGAACAGGAGAGGCATTCTCTATTTATACTGATTTTTGAAAGTGACAAAGATCTTCAAGGCCACAGGTTAAGTCCTGTTTGGTGAGGCAGACATTGCTGCATTCATTAGCTATGTATAGATGTGAGATACCCAGGTAGTTTCTTTTCTTTGTCTTTCCTCCTCTTGTTTTTCCCCTCCTGTAGCCCAGGTTAGTTTTGAACTTGGCTATATAGCCAGGGTGACCTGATTCTCCTATTCCCTACTCCTAAGTGCTGAGATTTCAAGACACAACAGCATACCCAGCTTTTAGAGTTTCTGCTTCAGCATTTACTGTGCTAACTGATCATTTTTTCTCCAGTTCACACACATACATATTCTCTTTTATTGTGTGTGTACATGTGTACATAGTGTAACTCATACTCAGTAAGGATTTGTGCATTAAGAATTTCTTTCATTTTTGATACTTGGGATCAGACTTAGTCTTATTAAGAAGGAAGTCTACAAGTGATCTACACCCTATGTTCAGAGTTCTAAAGACTTGTTTTATTTGTGCAACCCAGGAGCACATGTTCTGTAGCAGACAATGAACTTGACCTCCTGACTCTCCTACCTCCAGCTCCCATGTTTGGGGATTACAGGGCTATAACACCACATTGAGCTTAGATTTTTCTTTAAAAAGTTGTAACTTATATTTTAAAATATATTTTATTATTTATTATCTATTTGTTTGCATGCACATGTGTATCTCTGTGCATATGCCTGAGAAGTTCAGAGGTATATTAGATCTGCTGAAGCTGGATGACAAGCAGTTCTGGGCTGCCTGATGTGGGTCCTGGAAATTAAAATTGGGTCCTCTGCAAGAACAATATATGTTCTTAACCACTGAGCCCATTTCTCCAGCCTCTTAAATCAACTTTTAATATTAAATAATTTTAGACTTATAGAAAATTTTATTATAGAATACCTGTGTTCCCCTCACCCAATCTTCCGTTATTAAAAACTGACATAAACAGTGATATTGACTAGGGGGACACAGTTTCATGCAGACCAGAAAGATTAAAGCTCTAGGTTCAATCCCCCAATCCCACAAAGAAAAACTGTGACAAGAACACAAGGACCATGATATAGTTACTAGAAGCTTCATAGATTTTGTTGTTGCTTGAGATAGGCTCTTGCTATTAGCCTGGGCTGGCCTTGAGCTCATCATCTACCTGCTTTGCCTTCTAAATGCTGGGATCATACGTATATACCAATACAGCTAGTCTAAGTTATTTTCTTGAAGGGCAAGTGATTGGCAGGTGATTGAGTCCAGGGCCTTTCCTGTGCTGAGTGCCAGGTAAGTGTTAGACCACGGAGCTATATCTCCAGCCCTGTAAATCTTAACAAAGATAGAAAATATAGATATTTCTTAATTCTTGTTTGTACAGCAGATTCACAATAAGAGCTGTGTGTATCCTACAGCAATTCATTTAATTCTATGAATCACTGGGTTATGGTGCACTGTTCTCTATCTCATCAATAGACAAAATAGGTGAGAACTTCATTACTGCGCAATTCTTCCTATAGAGAAGCTCTTGTGACTCAGTGAGACCATTCTTCCCCACTTCCTTTGTGTCATTATTAGTCACAACCCCCTACCCATTTCCTGCCATCTTTTTTGCTAACTAAACTTTGATTTTGTTTCAAGCAGAAATGTGCCAGCTAAGTGCAGCATCAAGACACCTTTCAGTGAGGAGTGGTCAGGTGAACATTCTGGCTAATGAACGAAACAAAGTAAGCTGGGGATGATGCTAGAAAACTGTCCCCACACCAAACGGTGTACAGATGCCTAGAACTGTTCTCTTACCTTCTTTACTTCTCATTTAAGTCAGTGCTAGAGGCCACTGCAGTCAGGAGATAAAGGGTCGGTGAAACCCCACATACACTGGCCTTCTAACTAAGCAGCTAAAAAGTGCACAGTTCTTATGATTTGATAAAAACACATCTCATTTGTTTAGACCATTATACTGAAGCTTTTATAGTTTTCAGGTGAACATGTTCATGCCATATGAGCTCATTCAAGCGAAACCTTACCCTAGACAAGGCACATGAGAAGGCAGAGAAATGCAGCTGAGGGTGATGGACAAGGAATTGGTCATTTGGAACTTCAGCTGCCAGGCTGAACAATAGCAAGTAGGCATTTATGGAGACAGCATGGCTGTGCAAGGTCAGAAGGGGAATAACTTAGAGTGCCTACATGTACAAACAAGCACTCTCACAAAGGCTTCCCGGAGGTTGGTTAAATACTGATGTGCAAGCCACAGATGAAGTCTGTGGATGCCAGTAAGTGAATTATTAATGCAGAATCTAATCTGAAATCAGCTGGGAAGGTGGTTCCATTAGAAGCAGGAGGGAAATTAATTTTGAATTCACTCAATCTTAGCACACATTTGGATTCATAAAGTTTCTTCCTGTATTGGCCATACAATGGGGAAACATCCAACCAAACCCATGAAGGAAGGAAGAAAGTATAATTTATACCACAACAAAATATGGAAGCCTCCTGTGCCTATGCATGAACAAGGAAGTGAGTCAGAAAGACTGGCTACCAAAGCTCAGGCTGAAGAGCAGTGTGAATGTGCTCCAGCTAGCTCACCTTGGAACGTGCCCTGAGAGAATGCCAGAACTCATGGCCTCTGTAAATGCGTGTGTTTTTTTTCCACAGCAGCTACTGTACAGCTGTCTAATGCATTACAGAGAAGATGCAAATGATATCATTTTCTTGCTTTGAGAACCTTGCTGACCAATTCATAATTAAGAAAGAGTTTTGAGCTGGACCTGTACAAGGAAGACTGGGTACCAGAAAAACAGAAGGGAAGGGAGATGCACAGGAGGGGCTGGCTTACCTCAGTTGCTTTCTGGCTGAGTCCCCGAAGCAGCAGCACAACCACGTGGATTGCAGCTCTGCGCACTTGAACATCACTGTCTGTCTTAGCCACAGCAATCAGGCAGGCTGTCACCTAGGAGGGTGAGGGAAGAAGTCAGTAGGAACCAGGGTTGCATAGTTGTTACCTGTAGCCTTTAAACTGTGTTCCTCTCAATTATACACTCCTCAGGAGCAATCTGGCTTAGTTTCCTCATGTTCAGTGGAGAAGATGAGATCTAGTGGTAGAGGTCCTCATATAGCCAAGATTTTAAGAAAAAAGTCAAAATCTGGTTTGACTTTCAGGGGTGGAACCGGGAAGTAGAAAGGCCTGTCTACAAAATATGAATTTCAAAAAAAGGCAAGGCCAAATGCAAGTATCCCTAAAACTGGGGAAAGGAAGGTGTTAGCTTTAGGAATCATCCCATCAGAGGAAGGGTGGGTGTGTAAGAGTTTTTAGGGCCGGAGGACCATGAGGTTTGGCTAAGGAGTGTTAGAGCTCCTGCACTGCCGTGAGATGGCTGTGCCACTGATGACAGTCTCAGTACAGGGCTAAGAGGTGATGACTTTCATCTGTCTCTGCTCTCATGTCTCCCCAGTCCTTAAACCCAGTGTCCAGCTTTAGAGGCTCCCTGCTTGAATCTCTTCTCTTGTAAAACAGATCTTTTAGCACTTTCAAAGACAATTCTACCTCAGAAAAGAAAGACTAGAAATTCCTTGCAAACATGGTGTCATGTGGGCCAGCGAGGTGGCTCGGAGGGTACAGGTGTGACCCAAGCGCTATCTCTAAAACCCTTATAAAGAGAAGGAGAGAACTGACCCTTGACAATTGTCCTTTGAGCCTCACAAACACTAAGATAAAACATGGTGCCATTTACATAGCTAATAATTACATGTAATAAAAATGAGACAGTGCAGGGCTGGGGATGGTTCTCTTGGTAAACTGCTTGTGTGTAAGCATGGGGACCTGAGCCTGAAACTGGTACACATAGAGAAGAGAAGAGAGGGAGAGAGAAGGAGGGAGGGAGGGAGGAGAGAGATCCTAAGGCCTGTGCTAGCTGTCCTACCACTGCTCCTCATACGCACAAAGATACTCTAAAATGTCAATAAGGAGACACCATTAACAATAACAAGCTTTTCTGAGGCATTCATCAAGGCTTAAGAAGGAAAAAAAATAATTTTCTTATGTCACATGACAACAACAAGTTGCAGTATGTCTAAATTATTCAATTGGTTTCTCACATAGTTTTACTATTAGATTTTCATTGTGTGCTTGTATTTCTTGGCTAGCAGTTGAGGGAATTCTAGCCATGATAAGAAAATAGCCAGATCGTGTATTAGAAAACATGTATAAATACTTATTATGTTCAAAGGATGGGGGAATACAGGCACAATGAGGAAATAGGCTTGTGTAGAAATTTTAACTATGCAGGTTGTATTTTTCACAGCTTTCAAACAGTTGGGTAGAGTTCAAAGTGTCTAATTAATCAGTGATGGAAGAGAGATTATAAGGAGGCTTGTTCTGAAATATAATTGCATCTGTGATGCACTGGCATTCCATCAAGTTGTACATCTATTAGACAAACTTGTAGTTTGAAAGGGAAGAGAAGTCCCAGAGAAACTGCAACCCACTGGGAACTGTTGTTCAGTAAGCTACTTTTGTGCTTTGGACGTGAGACTCTCAACACTAAGGCCAGCAGGGCAGCTTCCATGCCCCTGGCATTAACGGCAGAAACATTTTAGTCCTGAGGAATTCCTTGGGCCACCTCCAAAGAGGCAACAATATAATAGCTACCTCCACTTTCAAGCTTAGTATTTACAAGGTAGGAACTGAAGGCAGAGAAACAAGTTAGAGCTAGGTTGTAGTCTTCCCAGACACATGAAAGTTTTCCTTACTTAGTTTCATAACATAGGAAACCAGCCCAAAGCAACGTCACAAGCAGAGTTTAGCTTGGGGCCCATGATCCCAGGTTGGGAGACCAAGGTTTCTCGTTTAGGGCCATATGGTGCCTGCCTTTGCCTCCTCTGTTCTGCCTCCTTGTGCCTCAGCTCTCAGTGCAAGCCTGGTTCTGACAGCTAAGCTACAATTTGGATATCTAGGGAAAAGAATCCTGTTTGGAAAAGGGCTTTTCCTTCAAAGTTAATTCTTCAATCCCTACCCTATCTTGAAGGTACAGAGGAAAGAACTGTGCTCCTATAAGGGTTTCTGGGATGGCCTGCTGCGTATGTACCATTTGCAAGTAGTTGTCCAGGACAGTTAGGAAGAGGCCTAAGATCAGAAGAGGCCAATGAACCTCCTCAATACCTCTGCCACCAGGACCACATCCTATACAATGGAATGGCTGTTTAAGGAAGTAGAATCTTTGTATGGCCTTGTATATGTCATCTAAAGGTCAGAACAGCCTCCTGCTCAGGTCAAGCACCTGTGCCCAGCTCAGGCTGCTTTCCTATAGGCTGGTACACTAGAAATGTGGAGACTGCAAGATTGTTACCTTCCATCTGTCTAATCTGAACAAGCCACTTCATGGCTAGTCTTTTACCTCTAACTCCAAGGACAGATTCAACACTGCCTTCCATTTCTAAAAGCCTTGTGAATCATAGACATGGTGTAAGGTCTTTGCTAATTTATGAATAGGTATAATATTCCAGGTTTCCATTCCTAAGTTCTCCCACAGGACATAAATCCATTTTGTATTAATCCATGACACTTTCCCTGAGGGTCAATGTACCTAGTCTAATAAACAATACTGCTGAAGACTTCCTCTTCCCGGGCAGAATCATGGAAGCCATATTGACTTCTGAAAGCTGCTTTGGAAACATGAGTAGCCAGTTCAAGAGACATTTCACAGGAGCCACAGAAATAAGAAACACCATCACTTCCAAATAGCTGGCACACAGCATATGTAAGGAAGACTTTATGAATAAAGACAATAAAATGGCAAGAGTACCAATAACCGACTTTGGAAAACTCCAGGAGAGAAGTTACTAGAGTTGAGGTATGCACCGAGAACATGACCTCAATGTTCCAGCTCTCTTATTTCCTTCTCCAAAGCTACATTTCTTAAAAATTCAGCTGCTGTGCTGGTGTGTCTGACAGTAGGTCCACTGCAGGACTAGAAACCAATAATATGAGCTCAGCTTACTCATTTAACCTATAGGAAGGAAACCATGATGGCTACTTGAGCTTCTTCAGGGTTCCCCGAAGCATCAGTGGAGCCTCATGGCAAGTTCTTTGTCACATATGAAACTGCACTGACGGTGGAAAAGCTTGTGACAAACTCAGAGTATGTGGTGATTCCAATGAGAATGTCCCCATCGACTCTAGCATCTCATCATTTGGTCCTCATTTGATAGTGCTGTTTAGGGAAGCTTAACAGCTGTGACCTTGCTGAAGGAGGGATCAAAGGGGGCAGGCTTTGAGATTTTACCTTGCACTATTCCTAAGTTGCTCTCTTTATTTTATGCTTATGGTTCAAACAGTAAGCCTTGACAGATGTGGTGCCACATGCCTCTGATCCCAGCACAAAGAAAGCAGAGACAGGCAGATCTCCATGAGTTTGAGGCCAGCCTGGTCTACATACAGAGTTCTATGACAGCCAGGGATACATAGAGAGACACTGTCTCAAAGAAACAAAAAACAAAAAAGAAAAGAAAAAGAAAGGTGTGAGCCTGCAGCTTCCTGTTCCTACCATCATGCCTTCACTCCCCACCATGGACTCTAGTCCTCTGAAACTGCAAGCCCGAATAAACTCCTTCATATATAGGCTGCCTTTGTCATGCTTTATCATAGCAATTGGAAAGGAATTAATACAAGGAATAACTCTGTACCAGGCCTCAGAGCTCAAGCATGTTTAATTTTGGGCATTCATTAAAGAAGACTGTTCCATAACCTTGTTACTAGGGCACATTTTATTTGCAGGATAGAGGACAGGCTTCTTTGATGACTTAAATCATATTACTTCACACAGTGATAAAGATGAAAGCCTATCAAGATTTGGTTTCAAACAACATAGTGCTTAACACAATCAAGAAGTTGTGGAAAAAATGATAATATACTCTAAACAGGTTAAATCTTGAAATTAATAAGGAGGAAAAACTTCAATTCTCAGTACGAAGATGGTGAAGAGCTGAACCTATATTCTCTTTCCCTCCCCGCCAATCTACACCATATAAAATACAGAGTGTTCCTTGATCTGGACCACTGACAAATAAGGACAGCTCTCTCCAGATGCCACAGCTAAAGGGGAAAATATCCCTAGAGCAAAGAGCATCAGAGGAGGCTTTGATGGCTAGTTCAACTTTCTAACAAAACAGATTATGGATCTGCTCTTCCTCTGCCTTCTTAACACTTATCAGAAGTTCCTTCTCTATCAGCACTCCAGGCTAGGGAAGCCTTCATTAGATGCTGAAGAGCTAATAAAGATGTCACAGTGATCTGGAATAAATTAGACCATTGCATTTCTTCTGTGTCTTCTCGCCTCACACAAAGCAAAAGCCCAAAGGCTTTGCAAGCCCCATGTGGAGCAGCCACACCTTCCCAACACTAGCTCTCCTGTTCTTTCTCTTATTCTCCCTCTCCAGCCTCAACCCATCTGGAATGTTATCCTTCAGGTTTATGGATCACCTCTGTCCTTACATCTTTGCTCAAATGTCACTCAACAGAAAACTTTGCTTGTCCATCTCACTTGTGTCTAACAACACACTGTTTCTTCTCTCACTAGATCTAACTTCCTAGTGACTTACCATCATGGCATAAAATATTTATTTATTTATCTATCTACTGTGTACTTCCTGTCTCCAGAATGTCAGGTCCTCTGCTCACAACTCATTCTCATTATCCAGCACATGGCTTGGCTGTAGGCCCAATTGGTACAGAGTATGTGAACAAAACATGTCTACTGAATGACAAATAAAATGAAGACCTACTAAAGAATTGGCAGCTGTGGGTTGGTGGTGGCACATGTCTTTAATACCTGCACTCAGGAGACAGAGACAGGCGGAACTCTGGTTCAAGGGATCTGGTCTACTGGGGCAGTTTCAGGGCTACACAGAGAAAACAATTTCCCCACCCCCTAAAAAAAGAATCAGAGTTATCTTCCAGAAACAATGTGGGGAATAAGGATATATTTTGGCTTGTGGCTTAAGAAGGAACACAGTCTCTCACTGTGGAAAGGCATGGAGACAAGAACATGAGGCAGCTGGTCACACTGCATATGTAGTCAGGAAGTAGAGAGATGAATGCAGACATTCAGCTTATTTTCTCTTTTTTCTCTTTTTATTCAGACTGGGACTCTGGCCCATAGGATGGTACCACTCACATTAAGGGTGAGTTTCCCTTCTCAGTTAACTCTAGAATCGGCCTCCCATTGATACGTCAAGTTGATAATGAAGACTAACTACAAGTTTACCTTTGTCAACAGAGATCCTGCTTCTGCCTCCCCAGTGCTGGGATAAAAGGTGTGTGCCACCACACCAGGCTACATATCACTTTTAAACCTCAATAACCCACCCTCTGTCCTCAAAGGATCATAGCCATCTCATAATGTATAGAAAGTCAATTCACCTCCATGAGTCTTCAAAGTCTTAACAGTTTTAACATTATTCAAGTCCAGAGTCAAAAAACTTATTTCTAAGATATAATGGCACAGATCTATCTACATTTACATACCTATAAGCAGTCAGGCTTATAGCGAAGCCCTACTTCTTAGTACCAACTCTTTGTATTGGTCACTTTTCTTGCTGAGACAAAATACTCAGCCAAGACAACCTAAGGGAAGAAGGATTTACTTTGGCTCACAGTTCATCATAATGAGAAGGCACAGCAGAAGAGGAGGTCCTGTTAGCTCTCCAGTCAGGAAGCAGAGACAGACGAATGCTGGCCTTCAGCTTGTTTTCTTCCTGTTCTCTTTTTATTCAGTCTCAGTGCCCATGGTCATGGGATTGTGCCACCACACTCACAGCAGATCCTCCCTTTTAAGCTAAATCTCCTAGAAATACCCTTGCAGATACAAACAGGTATATCTCTAAGAGGCTTATCAAGTCGATAATAAAGACTAGTCATCAGAGTAATCCAAGTACCCTGATAGCTGAGACAGTCCCAGTAATCCAGCTCAGTGGGAGAATACTTGCCTAGCATATGCAAGGTTCTGGGTTCAATACCCACCACAGGCACATTCACCCCCCAACACACACACCAAAGATCCCTCACTCTTTCCATGTAAATGCTCTGAAATAGTCTGACTACAGAGGGCTCAGTGGATGAAAGCATGAAAGCTGGCAGGTCTCCAAGCATGTTCAGACTTGTAGTCCACCTAAGGTACGTCCCTGATGACAAGGCAAGCTTGGGATGCTACATAAGAACATTTAAGAGGAGGTGGTAGAAATTATATGGGAGGGAAACATCTACTTTTTCAAATCAGAGAGAATATATTGTTGTCTGAAGATTTTCTGCCCAAATCAGGCTCTAGTATAACAAGAGCTGAGGCTTTTTGCAAATGGCAATATGGTTTAGTTTCAAGACACAAAGGCAATATTCTAAGTAAGCTAAAACTATTGTGAGTAAATACAGAAAAAATGATAAAGAGAGTGACTCCTGGAACTAACTACCCACATTCAAATCCCAGTCCTGCTGCATGTTATCTGCAAACCTTGGCAACTAATTTAGTCTTTCTATGCCTCCATTCCCTCTGTAAGCACTAGATAAGTTGATATATATAAGGTATTAAGTGCTTGCTATCATGACTATCTTTTAAACATGTAGGAGCTAATGTCAGAGAGCCTTGCCATCATCTGCATTTGCCACCAATCAGATAACACAGTATCCACTATGTGCCGAGAACTATGATAGATAATAGAGGGTACGAGAAAGTGAATGCGGATGGTTCTGGTGTGTGAGGATGTAGCTCAGTAGGAGACTGTTTGGATAGGCTTGTGCAAAGGCCCAGCTGCCCAGTTACACAGCCACCTAGCTGCCCAGCCACCCAGACACCCAGCTGCCCAGCCACCCAGCCACCCAGCTGCCCAGCTACACAGCCACCCAGCTGCCCAGCCACCCAGCCACCCAGCTGCCCAGCTACACAGCCACCTAGCTGCCCAGCCACCCAGACACCCAGCTGCCCAGCCACCCAGCCACACAGCCACCCAGCCACACAGCCACCCAGCCGCCCAGCCACACAGACACCCAGCTGCCCAGCCACACAGACACCCAGCTGCCCAGCCACCCAGACACCCAGCTGCCCAGCCACACAGACACCCAGCTGCCCAGCTACCCAGCCACTCATTCACTCAGCTGCTCTGCCACCCAGTCACACAGCCACCCACAGAGTAAGAGTGAAAGTAAAATATGCAGAAGTAAGGAAAGGAAAAAGCCCAGAGGCAAAATAAAGATGGGGAATTAAGAAAAGCTGGCAAGAAAGAAGTCAAGCTAAGGCTGAGCATTTATAATTGAGAATAAGTCTCCATTGTGATTTATCTGGGAGTTGGGTCATGGGTCCCCCCAAAGAGAAAACCAAACAAAAAGAAATAATTAATATGTCCTACCATAGAGCCACTAGCAAATATATGTTTACTGCTGTACTATCCACTATCTAGGAAGCAGACACAGCTTAGATGTCCATCAAGAGATGAATGAGCCAGGCCTTGGTGGCACATGCTTTAATCCCAGCATTCAGGAGGCAGAGGCAGGCAGATCTCTATGAGTTTGAGGCCAGTCTGCTCTACAGAGGGAGTTCCAGGAGAGGCAGGGCCGCACAGAGAAACCTTGTCTTGGAAAAATGAGAGAGAGAGAGAGAGAGAGAGAGAGAGAGAGAGAGAGAGAGAGAGAGAGAGAGAGAGAGAGAGAGAATGTGTTATATATACACAATGAGTGAAGAAAGACGAAATCATAACATTTTAAAAAAAAGTTGAACTGAAAATTATTATCTTAAGGGAAGTATCTCACATTTAAAAAGACAAATACTCATGTTTTCTTTCATATGTTTGGTCAAATATTTTATTCTTTTTTTAAAAAAAAAAATTGTATATAGAGTTCTGCCTATATGTGTACCTGCAGACCAGAAGAGGGCACCATATCACATCGCAGATGGTTGTGAGCCACCATGTGGCTGCTGGGAATTGAACTCAGAACCTCTAGAGCAGTAGCCAGGGCTCTTAACCTCTGAGTTATTTCTCCAGCCCAAATATTTTATTCTTATCTGTGCACGTGTTGTGCATTTCTCTCTGGTGCGTGTGTGTGTGTAGAAATCATGAAATTAGAAGAGGTAGCATGAAAGGTAGAAAAGAAGGTCTTGGGGAGGGTTAGAACAAGGAAGGAGCAAGAGATACACATGATATGAAAGTACAGGGGGACGAAGGAGGGAAGAGGAGGGGTAGGGGCAGTGGATTAGCAACAGCAAGGGATGCACCAAATTGCTGTGGGATAATGCTCTATACTCTGTAAAGATCTGTCACTCCTATTCATTTAATAAAACCCTGATGGCCAGTAGCCAGGCAGGAAGTATAGGCAGGGTGATCAGACTGGGAGAATTCTGGGAAGAGGAAAGGCAGAGAAGCAGTTACCAGCCAGATGCAGAGGAAGCAAGATGAGGCTGCTGGACTAAGAAAAAGGCACCAAGCAATATGGCTAAAATTGTTAAGAATTATGGGTTAGTTTAAGTGTAAAAGCAGATAGTAATGAGCTTGAGTTACTGGCTGAGCATTTATAAGTAATACTAAGCCTCTGAGTCAATTATTTGGGAAGTGGCTGCCGGGTATTTGGGAGTTGTGGAAGGACAGAAATTTCTGACTACACAAAATCTCACAATGAATCTCGTTACTTTGTACACTATTTAAAAATAAATAATACAATTCAAAGATGAATTAAATTGAGGAGGGGAAGTATGACAGGACAGCCTAGAGAGGTTAAGTGACAGACTTATCAGTCTCAGAGGGAGGCAGCAGCAGACAGAAAAAGTTCCAAATTGATTTCCAGACTCAAGATCCCACACCTTATTGCAATCTTGGCAAAACAAACTCTGGGGGACAGAGTGGCATACAGCACCTCATGAACCACGGGGCCCAGCAAGAAGTCCAGGCGCTGGCACAGTTCTCCCAGGTTGGCTAAGCTGCTGGCCCTGTGTGCAGCATCTGAATCTTTCACTCCCCGCAGGAATGTATGGATCAAAGGCTCCCGATATTTTGAGACCATGTCCCCTGTAGGGGAAAAAAAAAATCCTTTAACATTTATTTCAGCTCTTTAGTGAAGGACTAGAGACATAACCATAGCACACTACATGATGCCTTACTTTCCAGTGAACATATACAACCATTAAAGGCCATGCTCAATACTGAGCATGGTGGCTCATGTCTGTAATACAGCACTTGGGAGGCTGAAGAAAGTTCTCATGTTCTCCAAAGTCAACTTCAAGGCAGTCTGGGCTACATGCTGAGACTACTTCTCTCTGTAGATATGCTAATGTTCTTTAGATACAAAAATTAATAAAGCATCATCTTTAGCCTTTAAGAAGCCCAAAATTTGGATGGCAAGTGTCATCTAAATAGACAAGAGCTGACACTCCATGCAGTCCATGTCTGCTCTGCCCTACTAACATCAACACAGACTCGGTGATGACTCAGCCACCATGCATTTTTAGCCTAGAAAAACAACATAGCCAGGGCTGGGGATGGAGCTCAGCTCATAAAGTGCTCGTCTAGCATGCATATAGCCCTGGATAACATGCATATAGGCCTGGGATGAATCTCTAGCTGGCTAAAACTCAGTCTGATGGAGACCTGTAATCTCAGCACTCAGAAGAGGCAGGAAAAGCAAAAGTTCAAGGTGATCTTCAACTACATAGTAAGTTCAAGGCCAGTTGGGACACATAAAACCTTAAAAAAAGTTGTTCAAAGAATAAAGAGAATAAACATGCCTGAGATAAAACTTAGGTTGTCTGACATTTAAGCCCTATAATATATCACACTTAAGATATTTGCAACTAAAAAGAAGATATATTCTTCTACTTTTCTCCTAGTAATTTGCTTTGCTGGAGTTAAGAAGGGGCTTGCTCTGCAGAGTATAATATAGATCTAGGGTCGGGTTCTATTGGTCTCTGCTCCAATTAATAGTACGACCTTGGACAATACACTTTCCTTCTTTGGACAGAGTAGAGATGAGCCAGTGAGACAAGATGACACTTCTGTTTATAAATTTATAGGTTTGTGAGTCATTTCATTTAGTTAAAGGGGAATGAGAGCTAAGAGTCCCAGGAAAGAAAAGGGGCAACAGTCATAAGGTCTATAGTATGAGTTTGTGTGTTTAAAGGAAGTAGGTTCCTTGTCATGAAGGAAGGCACGAGAAAATAAAAGAAGTTTGAAAATACAGAAGGGAGAGAAATCACAAAATAAAAAGAGTAAGCATATCAGAACCAAATTAGTGGCTAATAATACAAAGACTTAAAATCAAAATAAATGGTAAAGGAAATTACTGTTGTAGTTATGGTTTTACTTAAGTTCTGGTTGGTCTGGAACTCATGATGTAGCCTAGGCTGGCCTCAAAGTAACAGCAGTGCTCCTAAGCTTCATAAAGATATGAACCACCATGCCTGGCTACTAAGCTTAAAGTTAAAAAACCATGTTATATGAATATGCATACCATATATGAGGCCAGAAGAAGGCACCAGAGCCCCTGGAGCTAAAGTTATAGGTGGGTGTGAACCACCTGATATGAGTGCTGGGGACCCAACTTAGGCATGCTGGAAGAGCAGCAAGCACTCTTAATTACAGAGCCATCTTTCCAGACTATTATTATTATTAATTTTGGTTTTTTGAAACAGTCACGTAGTCCAGACTGGCCTCAATCCTGCCATGCAGCAAAGACTGGTCTGGACCCCCTGATCCTTCTGCCTCCCCCCACCAAGTGCTTGAAGTACCGTGGTGTGCCCCATACCTGATCCCTTAATTTTTGCAGTGCTGGGAATCAAACTCAGGTCCTTGTACATTATAGGCATGTGCTCTACCATGAAATTAAGTCTCAAACCTAATTTATTATATTATAAATTATTTATTAAGCATGTATCACATTACAAGCACTGTCTTAGTTACTGAGACCAATTATATTTACAAAGACAGTCCCTTCATAACACTCAATGCCTATGACAACAAAACATATGGAAAAACTAACCACATGGTGACATGAAGATGCTCTAATCAGAAATTGGACTTGGTTTCTTTTTTAACAGAGATGATGATGATGATGATAATCATCATCATCATCATCATCATCATCACAGGAGCAGCATCTTATTTTATGGGTTAAGAGTAGTTTGCTTGAGTTGTTGTCTGTGTCTGGAACTGGAGTTACAGATCTTGGTGAGGCACTATATGGGGTCTGGAAATTGAACTTGGGTCCTCTGGAAGAGCAGCCAGTGCTCTTAACCGATACTAACCATCTCTTAACCATCTCTCCAACCCAGAGCCAGTATAATTTCACTCAACCCGACAACATGGTGTTCCGGGTATGACTTTTCCCTTAGTTCACTCACTATTATTCATTGTTCACTTAATACAGTAAGGATTTGAGACAACTGACAATAGGTAACATTGAAATCAAGTATCACTAAAATAATTTCTTTTGAGACAGGTTGTAGCTCAGCCTGGCCTCAAACTCCCTAATAGTTGAGAATGACCCTGAACTTCTGGTCCTCCTGGGTCTTCCTCCCATGTGATGGAATTATAAAAATGTATCACCATGCCCAGCTTTATGTGGTGCTGGAGATCAAGCCCAGGGCTTTGTGCATGCTCATACCAACCAAGCTACATCTGCAGCCCTAAAGTAAATATTTACAGCTCTATTGTGAGAACTGCAGACATCTCAAGCATAGTTATTGTAAATGAATTCAAAATTTAGTTTAGTAATTCCTAGTAGATAAGTCAAAAAAGGAAAAGAGAACATAGCTCTCATTATCCAATACAACAAGGAATACAAAATTGAAAGAATAATGAGTGTCTCATCAATTCAAGTAGCAAATCTTTTTTTTTGGGGGGGGGGTACACCAGTAGTGCTGATGATTGAACTAAAAACTCACACATGCCAGGTGAGCACTCTATCACTGAGCCACATTCCCAGCCCTGATGAGGAAATCTTAGCAGATATCAACAATATTATAATTATGTTCTTAAATAATATAGCATGATCAGGGCTGGAGAGATGGACCTATGATTAAAACTATGTACTGCTCTTCCAAAGGACATGGTTCAGGTCCCAGTACCCACATCAGATGGCTCACACTGCCAGTAATTCTACTTCCAGGGCATCTAACACCTTCTTTTGGCCTCTGTGGGTACCTGCACTCTTGTGCACATACCTACATAATTAAAAATAAAATTAAAAGCTTAAAAAGTACAATAAACTCTAAATAAAATTTCCAGCAGAAACCAACTCTATGAAGAACAATAGAGAGGAGGGGTTGTTGAGAGAGAGGCAGGGCTCATCAAAAGCTCTCAGATAAAAGCCACATGATGATCTAGGGGGTGAGTGAACAACAGAAGTCACACTCCTATCATTCAGCCATGTCAAGAGAATAAGTAAAACTCGTATTATATTCATAGAGATCATATGGTTGTTTATACTTACCTTCCACCTAAGCCAAGTGCACTCTCAGCACATTAACAAAGCTTCCCTTACCTGACTTTCCTAATTCCTTTCCAAATGAGCAACTATCTAACTGCACTCTCCACTAACCCATCTCCAACTATGCCTTAGGACCTCAAGACTCTGCACTGCCCCCAGTATCTGGGGCCACTTTCCACCTTGTTACACATACATTAGATCTGTCAGACCTCTGCTCAAATGTGGTCTTAGTAGGGGACTATCTGGGGCTCTAGTTGGTGTTCATTAATCTTTTTCTTCTTTGCTTCTACATGGCATGTGACTGGTGTTTCCAGATTGCCTGTACCCCAGTCTGTAGGTAGAATTCACCAAGACCAGGTTTCTGTGGAGGACAAAATGAATGCACATAATCTAAGAACACAGCTTTCAGCTGGGCAGTGGTGGGGCATGCCTTGGATCTCAGCACTTGGGAGGCAGAGCTAAATGGATCTCTGTAAGTTTAAGGCCAGCCTGGTCCACAGAGTAAGTTCTAGAACAGCAAGGGCTCACAGAGAAACCCTGTCTCAAAAATCAAATGAAAAGAACATAGATTTCAGGGCTACAACTGAATATGGGCACTGAATTAAAAGAGTCTATATTAAATATTCTTAATTTGGATATTTCAATTTGTCCAGTGTTGTTATGTGCTGTACACCGTAAAGAGTTGACACTCGTATTGGTTTGATAAAATGCTGATTAGTCATTAGCCAAGCAGGAAGTATAGGCAGGGAGACCAGACTAGGAGAATTCTGGGAAGAGGAAAGACAGAAGCAGTTGCCAGCCAGATGCAGAGGAAGCAAGGAGAGACTGCTAGACTAAGAAAGGGTATCAAACCACGTGGCTAAACATAGAGAAGAATTATGGATTAATTTAAGTCTAAGAGCTAGTTAGTAACAAGCTTAATCTACTGGCTGAGCATTTATAATAATATTAAACCTCTGAGTTAATTATTTGGGAAGTAGCTGCTGGATATTTGAGACTTGCTGTCGGGACAGAAACTAATGGCTAGAGTTATGTGTATTTTGCTGACATGCTTCCATTCTTTCTTGGAAACAGCACTCTAATTTTGTCCAGGTACCCAGTTTTCACCTCCTTACTATATGACTCCATGCACAGTCGCCATTGTCTTGAGTGAATCACGGTAGACACAACTCTGCATTAACTGGCTTAGGCAAGGGCATCTGATCAGTTCTAGACAATAAGGTGGAAAGGAAAGCCTTCTGGAAGATAGAAAACACATACAAGAACATTCAAACTATATGGTCTCAAGGACACAAGACACTAAAGGATAAGACCTGAAGGTAAAGGTGGGAGAGACAAAGATGAAAAACCTGGCTTTGGATGATGTCACTGAGCTGAGGAATTACCCAGCTAGACTTTGTGTCATACTCATTTAATTGTAAAATAAAATCTGGGGCCCTAAGACACCCACTACTGCTCCTTGGTGTCTACTTCAGCAAAAACAGCACAGTCATCCCATCCATACCTTTCACCTAAATGAGATGCTCCCATTGCTCAGCTGAAACTTATTTGGGTCACCAGACTCTAAGCTAAGACCTTTCTAGACCTTTTGTCTGGACAATGGCACACAAGTACCCCATAACGGGCAAACATCCATTATCATCTTCGGCTCCTTAACAATATGCATGTCTTAAGGTTTTATGGAAACATGTATCCCCATGTTGTTTTACACCCCCACCCCCAGACACGAAGTACTCCCCACAGACACTGGCTATAGACTGAGACACCTAGGAAACTGAAGCTGGACAAGTGCCATCTTTCCCTCAGGCTTTTCCAAACAACTCAGGGAGGTGAGCGCAGAGAAGCCTGGGTAGGTCCTGCTCACCCCATCTGTCAGTCTAACTACAGACTTTTATATGAGGAAATGGTACCACCACCTGGCTATCCCAACAAGTCAGCAATCACCCCTCTAAGAAACAAACAGCTGCATGTCCAAGGAACTGGGAAGAATTTAAACAACTTCATAAAAAGAAAACTTAAGCTCATAGTGAAAAGGAAGTGGAGAAGAGTTAGCCCTGCCTTGAACTTGGCCTCTAATGATGTAAAATAGTCAAAAACATATGTATTTCACATCACCAAGCCGGTAACTTCAAAAAGGAAGCCGTTTTTTCCTCATTCTAATTCCCATTAGTTCAGGAATTAGCAAACCCTCAGCCACTGTGACGCTTGAAAGGCCACGGTGACACCATGGACATGAGAATACTCCCCCTGATCCAAAACAGGAGACCTGATAAGATCTGATCTGTCACCTGCTGCTTCTGTCCTTGCTACCATAAACTGCCTCGTTGCCATGTGTCCCAGAGTCAACAGAGCGCAAATCTGTCAAGGTCAGGAGAAAAGTCAGCCCAACATGGCATATCTAACAGGCAGGATTTCCTCTTTAAAAGCCATTTAGATAATCAAACAATTTAAATGCAATTAACTTCTGATGGAATTCATCATTTAAAAAAAACATTGGTAAACTTCGATCTGTTAACAATTACTTTTTGGCCTCCAATGTTCCTGTGGCTCAAGGGAAAGTGCTTCTTTTCCTTCCCTTTTCACACAGCTGCTGATAAATATGAGGATCTTGTGGAACACATCTGTACACTGAGGCCAGCACAAGAGAAACAACACTCTGTGCGCTGACACTGCCTCAGCTGCAAAATACCCCTGGGCGTCACCTTGTTTAAGCTGCTAGGATTTTGAAGTAGGTGGAAAAAAGTTATAGCCTTGTGTCACAAATGACAAAAGTACACTTGAAAGAGGTTGCTCCCAGGTCACCAGCTAAGGAAAAGAAAGGCAGGACTCCCAAAGCCTACTCCAGTTCCCAGGCAGAGGGCTCTTTCTCCTGCCACAGGGACATTTATTTGGCTCCCCATTAAGAACAGCAGGAACTTCCTCTCTAAAACAAAGGGCCGAATGTGGCCAACTGACTACTCCATATCTCTGACATTTCAAGGTCTTTATAATCCTCATATTTCTTTGTTTAACTTTAGAATGCACGGGCAAGAGAGAAGCAGTGCTCAGGTCTTAAAAACAGAATATAAACAATGGGCACAATGGGAGTGAGGGCCTTCAGTCCATGGACAGACACAGAACAGCCTGGGTGAAGGGCTAGGATCCTACTTATTCTAGGCTGAAGAGAATAAAAGATTCTGTTTTCAAAAGCATTAATTGTCTGCTCTCTTCTTTCTTAGTTTTAAGACTAAACACTTGATTTCCTAACCAGAGGAGAGGACTGGTAAATGGCCTTCTGAAAGATGGTGAAGCCCTGTACTGATGGGAAGGGAGGGCACCACGGAGTGTGTGGCTAAAGCCACCCTGTCTTGATGGGGCTTGTTAGGCGGGCAGGTCACAGTAGTCACTGGGCAGGAATGCTGGGTAGTCCCTGGTTGGATTCCCCCACTGGTGTCTACATGTCAGGACCCACTCATCTCCCTGGGGCAGTTGATTTGCTACTTTCCATTCATCCCGTGATCCTCTTTTGTAAGATAATATAACCAAGAGGTGACCCTGAACCACAGTGACTAAGATTTCCAGGTCCTTTCCTTACTTTGCTTCACTGCACCTTAGTACTTCATCATGTGGACTACCACAGAAAGTGATTATAGATGCAAATCATATGTATACCATGACAGGCTCCAGTGAGACCATGGCAAGATCCCTGTGGGACAAGGCATTAAATGTGCAGGAGTTAAAATAGGTAGGGGCAATGCAGCCCAGACAGGACTGCTGGTATATAGGTAGCAGAAATCTATCAAGAATGTTGTAGAGACACTGAGAAAATTCCTTACCTTAAAATATCTCCTTAAAATATGTGTATATCAACAAGTCTATGCACATATTGTCTGTGGAGTCAGAGTTCCTGAAAATGGGGTTACAAGTGGTTGTGAGGTGCCTGACATAGGTACTGGGAACTCAGGACCTCAGGGAGAGCAGTACATACTCTCAATTATTACTAACTGCTCTGCTTCAGATTCTAGTTAATCATTCAAACTCCATGCCCCTGGATTAGACAGCCTAATAATTAAAGATGCAAGAATAATCCTACGATGATACAATATAAAGCAGTCATCTACACATTAATAAGTGATTTAATGTCTTTATTTTATTAATTATTTGAGACAGTGTCTCAAAAAACTCTATGTAGCTCAGGATACCTTGAACTTCTGATGCTCCTGTTTCTATCTCCAGAGTGCTGGGATCACAGACACGCACCATTAAACCCAGCTTATACAGTGCTGGGGATGAAACCCAGGGGTCATGCATTCTAGGCAAGCGCTCTACCTACTGAGCTATATAGCCCTCAGCCCAGTAAGTCTTAATATGGCTCCCACCTGCTTTTTATAAGCTGTAGAAGAATGAGAAGGATTTAAAGATGGAACAACTTTTGAGGACTGACTACTGCATAAAGATTTGTACAGAAAGGTTGTAAATGGGAGACAGAAGAAGAGGACAAGAGGTGCCAACTCATACTTCAACTTGCAAAAGGATATTTTCTTTTCATTTCTTCAGAGAGCAGTGATGTGCAAATAAGAACCAGAGACAAATATCTTCTTGACAGAGCCAAACAATGTAGAGGAAACTGTTTGTATTAGTGGGTTCCTGGCGGCCGGTTTCAACCAAGGGGCCCAGAATGTAGTGATACATTAACTAAGTCACTCCACTTCCACAGCTCACAGACCTCCAAGATGGCTTCAATCTGCACAGTCACCATGTATGAACACTCCGCAATAAGAACCTGTACTGACAAGACAAACGGATCCATCCTGAAAAGGGCCCCAGGCAGTAACAGACTCAGAAAGTTTCTTCAAGGGTAGAATTTAAAATCCAAAAATTTGATCCCTAGAAGGAAAAGCCCAAGTTTATAGAAAGTCATTTTAAAAGATGAAAGAGGATGAAAAATCTAGATTTAAATAAAGATTTCTTTTTGCATTCTGTAATGATGAAAGTATTAAAACTATTCAGATGTTTAATGAATTTAATTTGCTACATAAATGTTCAAACTCGTTTAAGCATGCCCAAGAGTTAGTTAGCTTCTTAACAGTGTGTCTGTGGTGCCTGTGCATATGTGTAGATGCACTCACCTGAGTGTGCATGTGGAGACCACAGGTTGACATCAAGTCAACATCTATGCTCTCCATTTGAGTTTCTGAGATAGTGTCTCTCAGTGGACCTGGAGTTCACTGTGGCTAGCAAGCTCCTGGTACCTGTGTCTTCACACTCCCCTTCAGTGCTGGCTTGCAACTATGTGCCTTACCCGACTTTTACATAAGTACAGAGGATCCAAACTCAGATCCTCATGTTTGTGCATGAAGCATTTTACAACTAAACTGCAGCCCCAGGTTTATTATACTGACAAGCACAAATTAGGAAGTCTGTGGTCTACACTATAATTTTATGTTTAAATTATTAACAGAGAGGTTGGGAAGGTAGCTCAGCAGTCAAGAGCGCTGGATGCTCTTCCAGAGGACCCAGTTCCATCTCAGCACCCACATGGTGGTTCATAACTGTCTGTAACTACAACTTCAGGGATCTCACATCCTATTTTGGCCTCTGCAGGCACTAGGCAAGTACATTGTGCACAGACATATATGCAAACAAACCACCCAGCCACACAATAAAGTTGACAGATATCTTTAAGTGCTAAGAAACCAATTCTTACTACATGAAGTTCTATAAGGAATAAAAAGTATTTTCTCCCTAGAGGGATAATGTCTTTTAATCAGATCTTTGGTTTAGACTTTTGCAATTTAAAAAATCAAAATAGATGCAAAAGCCTATTTCAAACTCTGTAAAGAGTGACTCGGGTGCTTAACTATTCCACATTCTCTCACATGTTCAATGAAGCAGAGTCTAAATTAGAATAAGGGAATGAGCTGAAAAAAAAGGATGAGAACACCAAAAATAAAAATAACAGGATAAAATGCTGAAACATGC
The DNA here is from genome assembly GCA_033318265.1 of Phyllotis vaccarum. Classification (NCBI taxonomy): domain Eukaryota; kingdom Metazoa; phylum Chordata; class Mammalia; order Rodentia; family Cricetidae; genus Phyllotis; species Phyllotis vaccarum. The sequence goes on along the minus strand of JARWLC010000008.1, from coordinate 106,684,002 downwards.
AAGTACAATTGGATTGTTAACTTTAAAGAAAGGATGCCTTGCCAATAGCGTCTGGTACTTTCCAATCAGTGACTGACTCATGCAGCTGGTCATTTCGAGAAAAGAACTGCAATCCCTACTCAACCTCTCTCTAAAGAGATCAAATTATAAAAGGTAGGGTTCCACTTCTGAATGTGGGATATAAAGCTTTATATGGGTAGAACAAACTAAAACCTAGCACAGGGATAATTTAGAAAGACGAGTAACTGTTGAAAGGCCAACAGTGAAGGGTTGCCAAAGACACACACTGTGAACTTCAGGCAATGGTTCCCTAAGGGTCAGCAGGCCTTTTCTGTGAATGTTTCTGACTCTGTTCACTTTCACTTGCTACAAGTCGCTTTGCAGCCACAGAAAATATGTAAATGGATGAGACTGTTTTGACAGGACTTTATTTGTGGACACTGCAATCTGCATTGAACATAATTATAAACGTTCTTTCACCACTCCCTCCTCAACCACTTAAAAGTGAGAGATGCATTTTTACCTTTTAATATGCATAAAAGTGCACAAAGACCTAAGATTTGGCTCAAGAACCACAGGTTGTGGAATCCTACCATTCTCACACATAATGCTCATTTCTTCCTTGTTACAGAAGCAAATCCCTTGTTACTGCTGCAGTCACCAATGTACACTACCCTAGAACTTTATGCCATTATCAAGCAATTAATTTTCTAATTTTATAGTATAATAAAAAAACTCAAAGCTGGGCAGTGGTGGCATATGCCTTTAGCCCCAGCATTCAGGAGGCAGAGACAGATGCATCTCTGTGAGTTGGAGGTCAGCCTGGATCTACAGGGCGAGTTCAGGAATAGCCAGGGATACACAGAGAAACCCTATCTTGAAAAACAAAAAACAAACAAAGAGTTAAATTTATGCACATGTGTGTGTATCTGGGAGCATCATATGTGCACTGTTGTGTATGCAGGAGCCCACAGAGAATAAAAAGGGGAAGGCAGGTCCCCTGGGACTGGAGTTCCAGCTGTTGGTACTGGAAACCCAACTACTCTTTGCTGTTGAGCCATCTTCTTTAGCCCATTTCACAACATAATTTGGTTCTACAGCATTCTCACCAACATTAAATACTTTTACTAAAACAAACAACACTCAGGAAGTATAGGCAGGTGGATCTTTGTGAGTTCAAGACCAGCCTGGTCTACATAGCAAGTTTCAGGACAGTCAGTGCTGTTACACAGAGAAACCCTGTCTTGAGAAACCAAAACACAAACCAAAACCAAACAACAAAAACCAAAATGAACTAACAAATAATGAACAAAAGTCAGGCTTGGTGGCTTTGCCTTTGGGGAGGCACAGGCACGTGAGTTCTGGGACAGCCAGGGCTACAAAGTGAGGTACTAACCCCAGAACAAAACTAAACAAAACCAACCAACAAATAAACGTTGGTTTATTATAGTTTTGATCAAGAGCAGGATCTTTTTAATCTAATCTGAGTGATTCAGTTTGGTTCTAGGAAAGTCAATAATTCTTGGGATCTGTTACTTTTCCTCTAAAAATTGTGATTTTTTAGGACTAATAATAATCAAAACCATTTGTACATCATTTCAAGAGTTAAACGAAGACACACATTTGAAAAGCAGCTCACATGGAGCATAGGTTCTAGTTGGGCTTTTACCTGGAGCAGGACATGATGGTCACATAGTGCACAGTGACTGAGGTCTGCCAATGGGGAATGAAGAAAATAATGCATTCATACATGGTTATCAACCTTGACCATGAAAGATGAGCTTTTCATGTATAATCTAGTTTGACTTTATAACTGCCCAGTCAGGTAGTTGCTATAACTATTCCTAGTTTATAGATAAGGAACAGAGAGATTATATAATTTGTCCACACCACTCAATGTTAAGAGCCAAGAAAGAAACTCAAGGGACCATGGCACATAGGTCATCATGCACACCTCATAAAGGCCAAATGCAAGCCAACATTAAGTCCCATATACATCAAATTCTCAATCATCTGCCCAATGGCTGCCATAACAGATGGTCTGACCTCTCTACTTAGGTTATCTGAAATCCCCACTATGGGAGTTAATGTAGGAGTAAATCCATCTCTGTAATGACACTCATGCATTTGTAGTGGTTTCATATATGCCATTTCATCGGAGACTTTCTCTCCCTACCTTCTTTCTTTCTTTTTTGTTTTTTTTATATAGGGTTTCTCTGTGTGCTGGGACTTGTTCTACAGACCAGGCTGGCCTCAAATTCAGAGAACTAACTGCCTCTGCCTCCCGAGTGCTTTTTGGATTAAAGCACTGTGCCACCATGCCAAGCTCATTTGAGTTTTTCAACATCCCCTGAGAACAACAGTTGTCAGACAGATGATGACTCTATATCCAACGGATATTAAACAAAAAGATGGCAGTCTCTCAGTTCTTTCTCTGGACTGCCATAATAGATACTTTTAAAAAATCATTTTTAACATATACCTCTAGTCAAATCTTAAACTCTCTGTGTCAAGGAACAGCACCACAAAAGCCTCCCAGCTGTATCTCTGACTCTAAGCTCTCCTTTTCTCACCTATCATTCATGCCCCTGACATCCACACCTAAATCTCTTTCATCAGATTGTTTTCCAAATGCCCATCAAACCAAGTCCAAATTATTCTGTCCAACTTTCAAGATCTTCTAGTAGTCTAGCCCCACCCTCTCCATCTAGCTATATATCCTCAACATTATTTGCTACAATAATTCAAGAGTGGAGATTAAGAATAATAAAACCAGAACTGGAGAGATGGCTCAGCAATTGAAAACACATATTGCTCTGCAGAAGACCTGAGTTCAGTTCCCAAGACACATGTTGGGTACCCTCACAACTGACTGTAACTCCCTGATGCCTTCTTCCAGCCTCTGAGGGCACCTACACTCACACGTGCACATATCCCACATACATATACACACAATTAAAATAAAAATAAGTGTTTTTAAAAATATATTTTAAGTAATAAAAAGTATAAATCTCATCTATATACTAAGTTCAAGGCCAGCCTAGGCTACATAAGACCCTATTTTCTAGGTGGGGGAGGTGAAGATGGAGGGAGGAAATCACCTAACATCTACCTCTAGTCTCTACATACATGTGTGTATGTACCTGCAACACATGTGTACATGCCCACACTAATAACTGAATACCAACATACACTCAACATCATGCATACAGACAGACACCCAACATACAAAAACACATAACAAATCATAACACACTAAAAATATAGAAATAATAAAGAATGATAAAATGAAGCTGAAGCCTTTGGTCCAACAGCCTGAGAACCAAATCCCACCAACAAAATGAGTCAAACTGAAAGTGGTTCTGTCTTCAGCCGATTATTCACATGGCTCCACAGCTCAACTTCCTTGACCACAGCCCTAGGAGAGGCACTTAGCTAAGCACTGCCTCGATTCCTAGTTTATAGAAACTAGGGTATAATATCTGTTCTTTTAATTAACCATGTTTTCAGGTAATTTGTTTTGCAATAATAGATGGTTAAAATGGAATGAAATAGAGATAAAAGATAGAAACCAATAAAATAGAAAGACAAAAACAGTTGGATAAATTAATGAACCCGAAAAGCTGGCTCTCTAAAAAGGAAAGCACACCTCTGGCCAGACTATCTAGGTTGAAAGAGAGCAAGAGAATATTCAAATTACCAACATTGAGAATGAAGCAAGAGAGGGCACAAAAAATTTATAAACATCAAAATGATGGAATACTATATTGCTTTTATGATAACTTCAATAACTTAGATAATAAATTCCTTTAAAGACTTTAATCAGTAAAAATGACTTAAGAAGAAAAGAAAATCTGAGTAGTCCTATATCTACAAAAGAAAAGTAAAAACTTTCAAATGGGCATGCTGGCTTATATCTGTAATCCAAGGATTTGAGAGGCTGAGGTAGAAGGATTGTCAACATGGGGTACATGGTAGATTTAGACCAGACTATACTTCAGACTGATATCCTGCTCAACAAACAATCAAAAAATAATCACCAACAAAAACTCTCACACACTGAGAATTACTAAATTGTAGTGGGATTATGTTACATTGTAAATAATTGTTATGCCTACTGGTTTAATAAAAATGCTGGTTCACCAAAGGCAAACAGGAAGCATGGGCAGGGGCTACCAGACTAAGAAAACTCTGAGAACAGGAAAAACAGAGCAGAAATGCCACAGAGTTGCTAGAGAAGCCAACATATGCAGAGGACAACTATGCTGCTCTGAGAAAAGATACAAAGCCACATAACTGAACAGGATAAGAATCATGGGTTAGTTTAAGAGTAAAGAATTAGCTAGCAATATGCCAGAGCCATAGGCTTATCAGCATAAAATTAATACAAGTGTCTGTGTGTTTCTGTGGGACTGTGGGTCTGTACCACATGCCAGACAAGCCAGAAACATATTACTACAAATGGCGCCCAACGTGGAGCAAAATACACCCACATAAGGCCTTAGAAAGCTTAAAAACAGTTCTAGAGCACAGAATCAGAGTCAAAAACAGCTTCTGAGTTGTATCTCTCACATGAGCCATGGTACAGAGGCACCCTGGTGAGGCGTGTTGGCTTGAGCTAAAAAAATGGTGGGCTTTTGGAGTACAGCTCAACATGGCCAGTTCCTGAAGTCTCACAGGTCTGGACCACATGCCAGACAGGCCAGAAACATAATACTACACCAAATGTCTTCACAAGTAAATTCTATGAAGTATTTAGAAATAAACAGCCAAGCAGTTGTGGAGCACATCTTTAATCCCAGCACTTAGATGCAGGTGGATGTCTGAGTTTGAGGCCAGCCTGGTCTACAGAGTGAGCTACAGAACAGCTGAAGTTACACAGAGAAATCCTTCCAAAAAAGGGTATGAGGGATAAACAATGAACTCTATTCAAAATCTTTTTTTAAAAAATAGAGCAGAAACAAATCCCTAAATATTTTTGTGGACTTAATTGCCCTAAACAAATCCAAAACAAGGATACAAAGGAAATCATACCACCCCCAAAATCTGAGACTATACACCTTAGTCTTCTTAACAAAAAAGACACAAATATGCAACAAAATGTGATCAAACAAAATAATATATTAGACTAGGTGAACTTTATCAAGGAACACAATGGCTCAGCATTAGGAAATCAATCAGTTAAGAGAAGCAAAGTTTGGAAAATAATGATCACTCTTACTAGATTTTAATAATTAAAAAAAAAATCACAACCAAAACTCAGTGTCAGGTATATCCATAAACCTACCATTCAGGAGGCCAAGACAGGAAGATTATGAGTTTAAGGCCAGTCTAGGCTATCTTAGCAAAATCCTGTTTTTATTTTTCTTTTTAAAGTATAGGGCTTGCAGGGCAAAGGAGCCAGGAAACTACTTGATTAGGCTACCATGGGTGTGTGTGTGTGTGTGTGTGTGTGTGTGTGTGTGTGTGTGTGTGTGTGTGTGTGTGTGTGTGTGTGTGTGTTTGTGTGTGTGTGTGTGTGTGTGTGTTTGTGTGTGTGTGTGTGTGTGTGTGTGTGTGTGTGTGTGTGTGTGTGTGTGATATTTTGATTGTGTCCTGACAAATACAGCTTGCTTGGAGTTGGCGAAGCTAGCCACTAGCTCAACATAGAGGTTTGGAGAACTGTAGACAGAGAGAGGAGACAGGAAGTTAAGGCAGAGCTGAGAGAAGGTCTTGAATGGTAGAGGTAAGTAGTGACTGGTGACTTTCTAGCTTCTCTGATCTTACAGGTTCTTACCCTGATACATGACTCCTGGTTTTTTATTGTTAAAGATTATTAGATTCATGCTCCATCTGGCTGGCATCTAACTTCTGGGGCACACATTCTTGAGATAGCCACTTGTCCATGGCTTTGTAGCCAAGGGAACCTACTGGAACTACATGTGGGGCCTGTACTCTCTGATGGATGGCTTTTCCTTTTTTCCCCAAGCCCTTTGAGCAAGTCTGAGATTTTTTCTGTTACAACGTCTCTATAGCAATCCCCTCAAACTCCACAGGCTCCTGGGCTCCAAACACTGCAGGAGTTAGCCTCTAACAACCAGCCAGCTCTGCCATCAGGCAGCTTTGTACTCACTTCCTACCTGTCACATGTGCTTCCTTCCCAAGTTCCCCTGTGTCCCGCCTTTCAGACAACTGGCTCTTTGGCTCCTTTTCGCCATGAGCTGTGGGCTTTCCCTGGAACCCCTTCTAAGGCTTCTGACATACAACAGCAGAAGCTGTCCTTAGGCGGGCTGTGCACCGTTGGTGTTGTCCACCCCCTATTATACATAGGGGCAGCTTGTCTTACACTTCACTGTCATTACCAGCAGATTTGCTGAGGCAACTTGGAGTTCTTAAACAGGGAAATTAGTTAAGAGAGAGGGGGGGTGGAGGAGGTTTTCTTCCCCCAAGTTAAAAGTGGAAAACAATATTACGATAGAGGGAGTTGGATGTTCTGGAACAATTAAATGAAGGGATAATTAACTTAGCTGGGACTTATGTAATATCAATTATAATTATTATCCATTTAGTAATTCTTGTTTTATTCCTAAAAAAGTTGGTTGATATCAGTGCCAAGATACAGGCCTTAGAAAAGGTTACTAAAGAAAATAATGCAATTTTGACAGATAAGTTACAAAGATTAGAAAAACTTATTAAAACAGATAATAGAGATATTCAGTCAATGACAAAGGAATTTAAAGGAGAACCAACCTCACCATTACATTATAAATTAGAGAGGCACAGCCCAAGGTTATAAAACAAAACAAAACAAAAAACTACTCTAGTGAGGACTTGACATCAGCCCTGCACTTTTCTATTTCACAGAGACTGGCCAACAAATGATATAGCTAGCTCTCCCAAGACTTGACAATTATTCCAATTTTTTAGAGCCCCCTAAAGCCCTAAAGATGCTATTGCCCCCAGACAACAGGAAGTAATTTTAAGAAGATGATGTCCACATTCCCAGTGGGGGGATGGTCAGTTTTGGATCATTCAGTGGGTTAGGGATATTTGTCATCATTTAAGGGGGTTGGTTACAAGTTGTTATTGGTAATGGTCAGGAAAAAAGCTGAACAAAGAGACTAGATTCTGAAAAGAAAAGGGAGGAGGTAAAGAAATAATAAGATAAAAGGTAGATTATTGAATAGACCTTTAAACCAAAAATGGAACTACTAGTCTTAAATATTTTACACTGATAGGGATTTTTATTACTGATACAAATTGGAGGTTATTTTTGCTATACTATATATACATTTCTACTCTTAAGATATTTTTGTATGTTGATACAAATTTGAGGCTATTTTTGTTAGAACATACTGTACATACATTTCTACTCTTGTTCAAGGTATTGTACCTAGACAGCTCATTTAACAATATAATGTAAATTTCTAGTTCTTGAGAGTTATTATTACAAACTACATATTTAAGATAACAAAGAAATGTAGGTTAATAGTCACCATTACATACAGACTTGTAGTCATGCTAGATATGTTTATAAGGTCAAACAGAGATATATTTTAGATAGACAGGTGGTCTTCAAACACTTCAGAGAGCTACAGAATATAACATTTAAGATATTTCAATAACATAAGTAATTCTTGTCTGTATATATTTGTATATAGTTATACTTATTATATATCCTTTTACTATATTAGTCAAAACCTTCACTTTGAATTTAGAGAAAAAGGTGGAAATATGTGATATTTGATTGTATTCTGACAAAGCTTGCTTGGAGTCAGTGGGTGGAGACAACCAGGAGCTGACCATAGAGGCCTAGAGGAGTGTAGTGAAAGGAAACAGGAAGTGGTAAGGCAGGGCTGAGAAAGGAAGTGACTGGTAGCTGCTCACAGCTTCTCTGATCCTTCAGGTTCTTACCCCAATATTGGACTCCTGATTATTATTAAAGATTAATTAGATTAACAGTTCACATGTGTGTATGCTTGTGCATATATGCGAGTGTGTGTGTGTGTGTGTATAAAATGATATTTCGGCTTTAAAATGACTCTGCTGAATAAGATACCTCAGGGCTGGCTGAGGATGGAGCTAAGCAGCAGAGTACACTTACTTAGAATACACAGGACTTTGAGCTCAACAAATACAATAACAAACAGCAAAAGCAACAGTGAATGCCTCAACAGTATTTAAATTATTTGTGTGTGCATACATGTGTATATGAGTGCACATATGTGGGAGTCATGCATCTACCATGTAGATCCTCAGACTTGGAGGCAAATCACTGAGTCTTCTCACCAGCCTAACACAACAAACTTTGATTTGTTGGATTTGTTGATTTACTCCATCATCCTTTGACTAGTCATGCAAGTCACCTAATATTAAAGTGTTAGAGTGTTTGGTTTGTTGGTTTGTTTGTTTTGTACTTGGAACAAAACCCAGGATCTCCCACATACTAATCAAGCACTTTCCCACTGGGCCATATCACAAACTGTACTTCTCTCTTTCCTTTTTTTTTTTTTTTTTTTTTTTTTGAGATGGGATCTCCCTATGTGGTCTGGCCTGGAACTCACTCTGTAGACCAGGTTAGCCCCAAGCTCATAGAGATCCACCTGCCTCTGCCTCCTGAGTGCTGGGACTAAAGCTGTGTGTCACTATGCCCATCTTTTATTTCTCTTTTTAGATATCTTTAAATATTTCATATATTTTTATTTACTGTGTATGGGTGGTTTGCCTCCACACATATCTGTGTTACATGTACATGCATGGCCTATGGAGGCCACAAAAACATATCAACTGGATCAACTGGAACTGGAGCTATAGACAGTTGTGAGCTGCCATGAGATGGAATCAAAGCCAGGTCCTCTGGAAGAACAGCCAGCGCTTTTAACCACTGAGCATCGATCCAGCCTTTGATACCACATCCTCCCCTTGTTTGTTGTCGTTTTAGACGGGGTCTCTTTATATATCCCTGGCTGTCCTGGAACCCATTGTGCTGACTAGTTAGGCCTTCAATTCACAAAGAATTGCTGCCTCTATCTCCATAGTGTTAAGATTAAGGTGTGCTACCACACCCAGCTTCGTGTTTCTTAAAACAAGACATTTTTACCCTTTGCAATCAAAGCAAACGATAAATAATTTTTAATTTGAAAAAAGTCACAATTGTAGCTGAAGAGCTGGTGTAAATTGTGGTACATCATCCTATAAAATATAATGCAGCTATTTTATAGTTATTCTCCGCATCTTAATTACCAAACTAACCCAACTGGAATTTATCACAGCCTGCTAGACAAATCCAATTACAGCTGTCTCTTTGTATCTTAGAGGGACCTGTTTTAAAATCTGCATAAGAGAAAATCCCTTATAAAACTTACACATAGCTTCCCAGATTTTTTAAGTTATCTCTACATTGCTTATAATATTGAATGCAGTGTAAATGCTATATAAGTAGCTATTCTATTTTATCTCTTTGGAGATAATTGCAAGAAAAAAATTGTACACATATTTAGTGCACGCAATGTTTTAAAACATATATTTTTGGTCTATGGTTGGTTGAACTAACAGAAACTGAACACGTGCACGTGAAGGTTGACTTCAGTTTTCTTTGTTTTTTATAATTGACTAGAAGAAGATGGGTAGTCAGAGCAGCATCTGAGACTGAATACTCTAGTCTCCAGATAGATTATAGGTTTTCTAAAATCAGATTATGGGCTTTAACCTGGAGCTGGATGGGCTGGTATAGACGTGGATCCCAGGATGCTCATCAGTTGAATGAACTTTGTGGGGGCAAAGTGATTGCTAACCCTAAACATAAAACCCAAGCTGGCAGCATGGAAAAGGGTTGACAGGGAGTTTTGCAAGTTTCAACAGTTAGAAATACACCCTACAGCCCAGACCTAACCTTTTTCTGGAATACAGAGTATTTTGAGAGAAGACATTGTTTTGCCTCAGGATTTTGGGTAATTCCACCTGCCATGGCATATGCCAACAAAGAGCTGTGATTGACTTCTCTGCCCTGTTCTCATGCAGATCTGGATTCCTGATCTGTCCCACAGGCAAACTCCAAACTGCAGCAGGACTGCAGCCTTCCATTTCATTCACCTCTTCAGAAGTCTCTGACACTATAAATGGGAGCTTGTCTGAGCTCGCTCATTAGAAGACTATATTCTACCTCTAAAAATAATTAAGAAGTGCTGTACTTTCTGCTTCACAACAACACTACCCTACTGGACTGCAGCTGCCAGGGCAAAAGGCTCTCACTGAGTCATACATCCATGAGCCATCCCTGGCTCCCCCGATTTGCCTGGTTCATTGTGGAAAACACCTCAGTTGGAGACAAATGGCTGGGTCTGGAAGTTCAGTTTCTCTGGGAGGTACTGGTAGTCTCACTCGTTGCTGAATGCACATTTCTGAAGGAAAATCTTGTCCTAAAAATGAAGAGTCTTAAACAAAGAGTCTTAAGACACATCTGAACTCTAACCTAACCATCTCTCTTAGGAGCCAATTCTGAGAAAGGAAGCAAAGGTTCATCAAAGGGAGTGAACAGAAAAATCAGCATCCTCCCTGTAATCAGAAAGAAACTGGCAACAACCTACTTAGAGAATTTCTCCTTAAACAATAAATAAATAAAATCATAGTCCATTCAAGTTATTGATTATAATACAACTTATAATCATTGTATTTTCAAGAAGATACTTAATGATATAGAAAGCTATTCATGAACTGGGCATGGAAGTGCACTTTTATAGACTGAGAAGTGAATAGCTTGAGCCCAAGAGTTCAAGGCTAGCCTGGATAACACTGCAAAACCCCATTAAAAAGAAAAAGAGAGTAAAAGAAAGCCAGGAAGAAAGAAATAAAACAGGCTGTCATGATGCTGCTAAGCTGACAAACCTGAGAGAAGAGAATGGACTATTGCACACTGTCCTCTCACCTCTGCACACACTTATACACACCTACACACACACCCCTACACATCCCCCTATACACACACCTACTACACACACACACTCCTACACACACACTCCCCTACACATACACACACACCTACATATACACACACACCTACTACACACATGCACCCCCTCCACTACACATACGCACACACCCCTACACATACACACACACCTACATATACACACACCCCCTCCACACACACTCACACTCCCCTACACATACGCACACACCTACACCTACATACATACACATCTACACACACTTATACACATATCTACACACAAGCACACACACACAGATCACAGAATAAGCAAATAAATTTAAGGAAAAGTACTCATGAATAATATTAGATGAAAACAGGAATATATATATAAATATAACTCTGAGAAATCATTAAAATATAACCTGAAAGCTGGCACCCTAGCTCAGTGGTATAGCCCATGTATGCAAGAAGCCCTAGGTCCAGTCCTTAGTATCTATTAGAAAAGTAGAATTTAAACCAAAAGTGGTTACTTCTAGTTGGCAAATGATGGATGAGAGTTTCTTTTTCATACTTTCAAATATTTTCAAAATAACTTGAAATGACATGAGTCACTATGTAATTAGGGGATGGGAAAGGTCGATTATACATTTTTAAATGAAATAGTAAATTAGTCTGGGCTTCAGCCTTTAGCTCTGATCACATTAATGTTCCCAAATTATATTAGCATAAACACTTATTTGCTGAGCCACATCCATGCTCACCAGATCATACTTGGCAGGGTGTACATGCACACTTATGTATGTGTGTGTGTATGTATGTCTATGAGTGTGTCATATGTCTCTATCTGTACATTTCTTATATGGGGGGAAGGGAGCATGTATGTCATGATGTCTGTGTTTGAGGTCACAGGAAAACCTTAGGTGCCATCTAAGGTCCTCATCTTCCAACTTGTTGGAGCCTGGACAAGGCAGGCTGCTGCCCTGTGACCTTCCCATCTCACTGCAGAAGTACCACTATTACAGATACACTATTGCATCTGATTTTATGTGGGTTCTGGGAACAAAACTCAGTTCCTCACACTTCTATTCATTTTACCATCTCTTCAACCCCCAAGCCATGAGTTATCAAGCCAAGTGTGTTGATTGTACGTCCGTAGTCCCAGGACTTGGGACATGCAGGCAGGAGGATAAGGAATTCAAAGCCTGCCTTGCTACAAAGTGAGCTTGAGGCCAATCTTGGTTACAAGGTTTTAAGATTTTTGTCTTAAAAAAGGGGGCAGGGGGTAAAAGAACAAAATCAAACAAAACCAAGTGGATTCTATCTGTCAACTCCAGTTTACTACAGTTGAAATCTATAAATGCCCAGGCTGGACCCTATTATTCATACTTCCTCTTAGGTTTCACCTTAAGCCTCTGTTGGGAGGTGAAAGCCTCTGAACTACCGTCCTGAAGTTATTTTCCCAGACTGAGCAGCTAGAACAAAACAAACCACAAAATCAACAGTGTCTCTGGCACACACTGCCACGATCACCTGTGTCCAAGAAGAAATGGGGCAAACAGGACAGTCTTTTCTGTGTCCATGATGCCGTGGGCAGGTCTCTCCCACATCTTACTTACCATCACTTCTAGTTGAACTATAAGCTCCTTGCTCCAACCTCCAGCTGCTCACAAATCTACCATTAAGTGTCTACTCAATAAATGTTTGCATTTGCATGTCTGTCTGTCTCTGTCTCCCTCCCTCCTTGTTCCCCACCCCACGATCTTGCTATGTAGCCCAGACTGAGCTTGAACTCCTGACTCCCAGCTTCTGGGTTCTCATTTCTAAGGACAGATATATCCCTCCACATTCACCTCAGTAAATGTCTTTGAACTGAACTACGATATTCTCATTCCCAAGATGGAGTGGGTGGGGTTATTTAAGATAAAGAATTTTGAACATGGTTAAAAAGGACAATGTGGAATTTGTGGTTTCAAACTTAACAAAAGCTAAATTCAAATTCAGAGTGGTTGGATGTCACTATAGGCAGAACTGTTAATAGTTTTTGCATCAAAGATTTCTGAGTCAAGCTTTAAATAAGACCCACATACAAATAAAAAGCAGCCAGGCAGTGGTGGCACACACCTTTAATCTCAGTACTAGGGAGGCAGAGGCAGGGGGATCTCTGTGAGTTCAGGGCAGCCTAATCTACAGAGTGAGATCCAGGATAGCCTGGGCTACACAGGGAAACCCTGTCTCAGAAACCAAAAGAACAAACAAACAACAACAGCAACAACGAAACACACAAAAGCGACTCCAGGAGGTCTGCAGTGTCAAGTTGGCCAGTGCTGTCACACAGAAAACCCTGTCTCAAAAATCTGGGGAAAAGCTCAAGGGTAATGGGTATAATTCAGGGGTCACTTGGCTTTGTGTGAGGGCCTGGGTTTAATCCCTACATCAAACCCCAAAACTCAACCAAACAAATTTTAAAAAACCAAACAACACCCCCCAAACAACCTTTATTTTCACATATTCCTTAAAATGAGCAATAAATGTTTGTAAAATACGTGAAATATGTCCTAAACACAGAGAGTACTTAGTAGTCCAACTTATAGTCCATTACTGAGGTAGAGTGAAGACAAAGGCTAGGCACAGGCATAGGTCTTCAAAGGTGGGTGGCCTGCAGGTAGGCAGCAGAAAGATTTCCTTTCAACACGCTGAGGGGTAACTCAGTAGGAGACACTTGCCTGGTACAAACAAGGTCATGGGTTTGATCTTCAGTAACCCATATCAAAACGAAAAAGATGCTAATATAATTGGCAGAAAATAGATGAAACCTGCTGTGTAAGAAATTCTCACATGTAAGAGAATTTGTAGATGTTTTATAGAAAAATAATTTTTCTAAAAGATTTATTTTTTAAATTATGTTCTCTCTCTCTCTCTCTCTCTCTCTCTCTCTTTCTCTCTCTCTCTCTCTCTGTGTGTGTGTGTGTGTGTGTGTGTGTGTGTGTGTGTGTGTGTGTGTATGTGTGTGCTTGTGGAGACTAGAGGCATCGGGTCTCCCTAGAGTTGAACTGACATACAGTTGTGAGCTGCCTCATGTGGTGGGTTTGAGGAATCAAACTCTTGGGAAGAACAGTACATGCTTCTATCTGCTAAACCATTTTTCTAGCCTCCAGGGATAAATAAATTTTTTATGAAAGATAATTAAGCCTAATAACTGGAAATGCAACTTAGGTTGTGTGACAAGTTGGCATTTATTTTACTTGGGGTACCAGAGAGAACCTCTAGGTTGGGGAACAGACAATTTTGGGGTAGATCATTCATGCAAAGATGCCCCCTAGAGTTTACACAGGTTTACACAGCTGTCAGCAACCTGCAGAATGAATGCTGCAGGTTGTTTAGCTATTACTTTTTAAGGCACGGTTTCAGGAAGTCCAGGATGGCCTCAAATTCACTATGTACTAAGACTACCCCGGATCTCCAGACCACCCACCACCCACCACCCACCACCCACCACCCATACACACACACACACACACACACACACACACACACACACACACACCACCTCTACCTTCCCAGTGTTAGGATTACAGGGAGTGTTACCACACCCAGTTTAATACCTTACATTTTTCTAGGGTTTTTTTTGTTTTGTTTTTTTTTAATGCAGTGCTACAAAATAGCCCATAGGTTAATGTCAATATTAACATTGAACCACACAAGGGGAAACAGATGGAAAAACATTTGGGATGATTGGTAACTTAACAATGTGTTAAAATTACTTTTCTAAAAGTTAAAAAAATTAAATAGTTCCTTTAAAAAGACAGACTAAACCAAAATCTTATCATAATGTACATCAGAAGGAAGAGATAAAGATATATACACTTATAATTAAATAGTCAGGGATTGGGAGTCCTATCTATATAGAGAGAAGTCATAAAGGGAAAGACAGATTTACCTACACCAAACAAACAATAACCCAACAATTCTGTTTCAGAAACTAAAATGTTAACAACAGAAGAAGAAAATATCTACAACATAAACATCAATAATTCAAGATCTTTCAATACCCAGACTTAAAAAAATCCAAAATACATAAATTAATTAAATTAAAAAATTTAAAAGATGAATAAAATATAAAAATGAAATTCTGTTTGTGTGTAGTGATACACATCTATAATTCTAACATTTGAGAAGCTGAAGCAAGAATATTCCAAGTTTGAGACCAGCCTGGGCATGCCTTTAACCCCAGGACTCAGGAGGCAGAGTCAGGCGCACTCTGTGAGTCTGAGGCCAGTCTGGTCTACCCAGTGAGTTCCAGGACAGCCAGACCTACATAGAGTCTCAAAAAACCCAAACAAGCAAACAAAAGCTATGATTGATTGTTCTTGAAGCTGGAAACTCAGAAGAGAAAGGGCATGGCAGCCAGAATCCATGGGATCTGCCTTGAAATGTCAGGGCTGTCTGGGAAACAAGGTTAACTATAAGCACATGTGAAGAAAAGTAGGACCTCCCATATACAGACCATCCTTATTCTTACCTCCACGCTCACCCTAGAAATGACCTGGCTGTCTGATGTAGTCTGAGCCACCTCTCCAATGCCTGCTTCATGTTTTTATTTTGACTGTTTTTGCAGTACTAGGGATTGAACCCAAGCCCCACACACTTTACCAAGAGCTACATCCTCTATCTCCCTTTTAACTTTGAGATAAGATCTCACTAAGTTGTTCAGGTTGTTCTTGAACTCATTTGTAAACCCAGCAGGACTTGAACTGGGATCCTCCATGTCAGCTTCCTAAGTAGCTGGGATTACAGTCCTGTACCACTAGTTCCAGTTGCTTTCCTTTAACTTTATTTTCAAACTATGACCTCATTTAGTATATCTTTTTTGTTTTATATGTGTGGACACTGAAGAGCTAACTAGTAGAGAAATGTTTCCATGGTAACTCAACTAGCCAGAAGCAGCTCAGTATTTGAATTAAGAAAAGCCATATCCACAGCCCATGCAGCAATCACAATCTCAGTTTCTTCAAGTTGGTGGTTCAGTTCTTAACACTATCACTCATTAGTGAAGGACACTGGACAACTGCTGAAGGTATCTGAGCCACAGTTTCATATACACCATGGGTCTAACAACAACTTGTTTAAAGGATTTGTTGGGCACAGTGGAGTGTACCTATAATCTCAGCACTCTAGAGGCTAAGGTAGCAGATTGTGAAATAGAGACCTGCCTAGACTGTACAGTGTATCTTAGGCCAGCTTGGCTTGCATATCTAGAGCCCATTCCAATCATACAGATGCCAGGAAAACAGCTCTTAGGGGAGGGAAACTAAGAAGCTATAGGAAAATAGGCAATCTTCTCATGAGTTTACTTGCTGAATATGTGTTCAATTCCTAAAAAGTTCAACAATCCTTGATCTGCCCTCACCTGCTAGTAAAATGAGCCTTCTGAAGAACCCTCAGAGAAGCGCCTCAATTTTTGAGCAGACATCCCTGAATCTCAAGCCTCAGTTTGAAACAGGCCTGAGTCCTGCTGAGGTACAAAGTACAAACAGGAGAGGTAGTCTAGGGGCTATCTGATAGCAGTTAATTAACCACGGAATGACCCAGCACAAGAAATAGCCTGGGGCCATTTGATAGAGAATATCCCAACCTAGGAGATAGTCTAGGGAAGAAGGTTTGATAAACAGCCACCTAAGATAAGAGAGGAAATCTGGAAAGCCCCCCCCCCCAAATGAGATAATCAGAATTTTATTTGTACTAAGACCTATAATTGATGCATAACCTTGTGATTTTTGTTTTAAAAACCCAGTTTGTAGAGGGGTGGGTACTTCCTCAGGCCACTGCCATGCCTGTGGGCCAGACAAGGTTCTTGTCTTGATTTGCATTATTTAATAAATCTTGATTTTGCATTTTGGAGGGTTTGTATCTCTGGTGGTCTCTTTGTGGGGGTCTTGCAACCAGGGCACAACATTTGGGGGCTTGTCCGGGATCCCCAGAGGATCCTTTTGACCAGACCCTGAACCCTAAAGGTTTATACCAGCCAACTGGGTTAGTTTACTTTGACTGTTCATGTTTGTTGCCTTGGCTCTGTTCTTTTATTGTATGAAAGGTTAGGTTGCTGGTAATGTCTGTATCTAAATTTGAAGGGTTTTAGATTTTGCTTTGATGGACACACCTGTGTATCCAAAGGGAGTGGGAGATTTCCCTACTCCTGGGCAGGGGTCTGAAGTCTGACACCCCACTGTTGGGGACCTGAGAGGAGCCTCATAGAACTCTAGGGACCCAAGAAGGTTCTCATCTGAACTCTGGGGACATGGAGACCCTACTGGGCCAACCTTGTCCCATCTGTAAGGTTTTTGGCATTATTGAGTTATCAAGGCTTCCTACCTGGACCTTGCTACCAAGGCCTCTGGACCTGGGTACTCTATTACTCTGTTATGGGCCCTTGTTCTTCCATTTATTTATTTTGTCTGAAGTGTGTTTCTGCTTGTCTTTCATTTGTAGGGCAGGGCATTGGGCCTCTGCATGGCCATTGCCTTGTTTGTCTTTATCTATGTGAATTTTTTAAATCATAAGCCAAGCTAATAGTTGTCTTACTCCCTTAAAAATGTTCCTGGATATGAATGTGTGAATGCATGAACCATGTGGCCACAATATGCGTGTTTAATGTGTGTATGTGTTTTGTGACTCCAGATAAAACCTGTACAAGGCCAGCGGAGGGGAATCTCAGATTGTTCCTGCCAGAACTGTGTATGTCACAAATATCTATTTTTCTGTGTTCATTGCAATGAGGCAAGTGCAGCTAGAAAGGATGGGAAATGTGGGCTGCCTCCCCCTAGACCCCTTCTTTGCTCCCTTCCTCTCTGGCCCTGAGTGTAAGCAACGGCCTGTGGGGCTGTGGCTATGTTTACACTTGGTGTGCTGAAGAGAAAAATGGTGGGGTAGCATACTGTGCTAATGTCAATATAGCAAGATATTACCTGCCCTTCTGGTTCTGCTTCTTGTTGGAAAGTTTTGTCTTGTTGGGAAGTTCTGTTTCTCGAGAAAGTTATATATGCTTGTTTTGTTAGAAAGTTTTGTGCTTTCTGATGTGGTCCTAATTTTTGTTAAAAGCATAAAACTGAACCAGAAATGGTTTAAATATATATTTATTATTATTTATTATTATATTATATTAATATAAATATATATATGTATAAATATATATATTTAGTTTCTTTGTTGCCAATAGTAGCAGGTCACCACACACAGCTGCTGTGACTGCATTTATAGTCAAGAATCAGAATTTAGTAGGAGTTCAAATGTTTTTTGATGTGAATAATGCTAACACAGTGATAGAAATTATTAAATATGGTTAAAATCTGTTCAAATTAAAACTAGTAACACTATAAGTTGACAATTAGGAATCTATACATGAGTAAATTTAAAATAAGGCATGATTTTGGATTGCACCACTTTTAGGTAGCTGAACAGCTGGGATGTCACCATCTTTGGCCAGTCACATGTCTGACAATCATCTTTTCTGGGTTAATAACAGCTTTTGTACCAATGCAGCTTGCCTTCCTCACCTATGCTGGAGGGTAAGGCTCCTATGACCTGCCCTGGCGGCTAACCAACAAACCTGACCAAGTTTTGACTCTAAAGCGACTGCTGCCTGATCATTCAGGCCCAATGGGTTATAAATATTTTATAAGTATTTGTCATCTCTTAGAGAGGTTGTTTACAAATTATTATTGGTTAAGATAAAGAAAAAAAATACTGCTAGTTTTAGGTGCTTCATGTTGATAGTATGTTGCTACGGTGTATGCATGTTTCTGATCTTGTTTAAAATATTGTAGCCATACAATTCTCCTAGACTACTGAAGGAAACTACAAGAAAGACTTTGGTAGGAGTTTTTGTGTTGTTCAGGAAAGGAGAGAGAAGGCAGAAGCCTGGAATAATAAAGAGAGAGCAAAGAAAAGAAAAACTGTCTGAAGTAAAGGTGCCTAGAAAATCAGAGGGACAGACTAAAGGTATATCAAATGTTAACCAGCAGGATTCATGGTGGGCACGGGCAGAGAATTCCGCCCTGCTGACACCAGATAGACTCATGTCCACCAGGAAAACCTGGGTGCAAGGGGCCATAGAAACCAAGTCTTAGTCATGGGCTACCCGAAGAATGGTGGACTTGGGAATGGGATAGGTATTAACCCATTCATTCCTGAGTGCCCCTACCCACTATTAGGCTAGGAACTTCTGTCAAAAAATGAAAGCCCAGATTCATTTCTCAGGTGAAGGGGCACAGTTGTTACATCAAAATGGGAAACCAGTATAGGTGTTGAAAAGCTAGCTTGTCTGAGGAATATAAACTCCATCAGAAGCCAGCAGCCCCTGAGATAGAAATTGAGAAATGGTTGCAGAGGTTTCCCCCAGCATGGGCTAAGAATGGGGACATGGGACTAGCAAAGCACAGACTCTCATATGTGGATGCGGACCCAGTCAAAGTCCAATAGTACTCCATGTCTCAGGAAGTAAAAAAGGGAATAATCCCTCCACATGTGGAAGTTATTAATCCTTGGGGTACTGAAGCCAGTTCAGTCTGCCTGGAACACTCTACTGTTACTGGTCAGAGGTAAATAAAAGGGTGGTAGACATAAGCCCTACTATGTCAAACCTTTACACCCTACTGAGTGCATTGCCTCTGGACCAGCAATGGTACTCAGTCCTGGACCTAAATAAAATATTCCTTCTTCAGCCTGCCCCTGGCCTCCAAGAGTCAGCAATATTTTGCCTTCAAGTGCCCTGATTCAGAGATTGAAATCAGTGGCCAATTGACTTGGACTAGACTACTCCAAGGGTTCAAGAACTTCCCCACTATCTTTGATGAAGTCCTTGACGAGGATCTGAGTGAGTACAGAACCCAAAACTCTGATATAAGCTTGTTGCAATATGTGGATGACCTGTTGGTTTCAGCTGCCAATAGAGAGGCCTGCAGGAAAGGAACTGAGAACTTGCTACGGGCCCTGGGAGACTTGGGTTAGCAAGCCTCTGCCAAGAAAGCCCAGATCTACAGATCATGAGCAATGTATCTGGAGTATGTTCTTGTGGGGTGGGGGCTGAGATGGCTCTCGGATGCCTGCAAGGAGAGGAGACAGTGTTAAAAATAACCGTTCCTAGGACTATCAGGCAGGTGCAGGAATTCCTGGGCACAGTGGGGTTCTGCCACCTATGGAATCCCAGGTTTACTGAACTGGCTAAGCCTTTATTTATATGAGGCCACCAAAACCACATCCGTCTTCACATGGATGGAAGAAAGACAGAGGGCATTCAGCACCCTGAAGCAGAAACTCTTAGAGGCCCTGGCCTTGGACTGCCTGATATAAGCAAACCCTTTTACCTGTTTATAGATGAGAATAAACAGACAGCAAAAACAGCACTCATCAGACCATAGGGCCTTGAAAGAGACCTGTGGCATAGCTATCCAAGAAGTTAGATCCCATGGCTGCAGGATGGCTCCTCTGCCTGCATATCATAGCGACAGTGGCAATGCTGGTAAGGACGCTGATAAACTAACTCTGAAGCAAAACTTGACCTTTACCACCCCACATGCTCTGGAGGCAGTCCTTAAACAGCTACTCCACTGCTGACTGAGCAATGCCAGACTGACTCATTATCAAGTCTTACTTCTCAACCCCACCAGAATAACATTCAGGTGCCCAAGGCCCTTAACCCAGCCACACAGCTGCCAGATCCTGACCTTGAGGCACTGCTTCATCAGTGTGTGGAGATACTGACTCAAGCCCACTGCATCTGCCCAGACTTGCTAGACTCACTATTGCCAGGTGTGGAGAAAATCTGGTTTACGGATAGCAGCAGTTACATGCGTAATGTACATGGGGCAGCAGTAACCACCTTTGTGTCAGATGTTTGCATTGAAATTTGTAACAATGGCAAAACTGCAGTTGTGAAGTAGCAATGAAAACATTTATAATGCAGGGTTGTGATTATGTAGGGAACTAGATTAAAAGGTCAAAGCACTGGGAAAGTTGAAAACCAATGGCTTAGAAAATGTCTCTACCTACTTAAGGTCTATTCCGGCTTAAGAATGTGTGTCTAGACTCCTTGTCTTAGCTAAATTTATTAACTTTAAGATTTTTGGATAAACTGAGTTATATAAAGGTTTTTATTTTTGATACTAAGAAAAGTTTCAATTCAATATCATTATTTTTCGGGCTAAACCTGACAGAAATAAATTGTAAAGTCCCAGTCTTACGAAAGCTGATAACGTATTAAAGGCTGTTAGGAGACACAAGTAGTCAATCATCTTTAAATAATCCAAGTTTTTTAATTGTAGCCATGCTAAGTACTGATGTAATTAATTACAGGGATGAGCTTTATTTAAGCCCCATGTATATGTTTTCAGGGTTGAGCTTATAACAAGTAACTAGAAACAAAGTTTTTCTATTCAGATATACCTAGGCAGTTTTCATAATTCAGAGATCTGCAAAATGCGTCATTTAATATGTTTATTTAAAAGCTTATTATACCAGACAGAGATTTCCAGATCCTAACAGTGACCAAAAGGTCTCTGAAGAAGATTACGAGGCACCAGGATGTCTCCATCTGGATTGTGGCAGTGCCGACCTGGGCAGGGTGCTGTAGCACAATTCATCCTTCTCAGATCCCTGCAAGTATTGACAGCTAGCTAGAACTTTGTCTGCTTGGCGGTACTAGATAACCACATCCTTCTGCAAAGCAATAGCCAGCTTGCAAGCTCATTATACACACACACACACACACACACACACACACACACACACACCTATATATATATATATATATATATAATAAAACCTTGCTTTTTCTAAAGGTACTAGAGAGATTGGTTATACTAATATATCTAAAACTCTTATGTCTTTTTGTAATTTGTATGAGCTTCAGAGAATCATAAAGCTTGGATCCACTTTACAAATCCTAAGGATGATACTTTTCTCTCTTGGTTTGGGACTCCTGTCCTTCCCAGTTCCTAAGACTGGGCCCGAAATTTACAAATATGTACATAAATTCTAACTTTTGTTCCAACCTTTGTTCTTAGTTTTAACGCGACTACACAGGTTTCCACTTGGCTGGCATATACAACTTGTCCCAAAGGAATATGAGCTCTGGGCTTGCTAAAAGCTCATGTGGACCAGTCCAGCTAACATGGGTTGTTTCCTGTTTCCACAACTGGGTCAGGCAACTACATGCTTTTGACAGATGCCCAATACCCCAGCCCTTTACTAGTCTTTCAGCCTTTTGGGGCCCTGACAACAACATACCAGTATCAGCTTGAAGCAGTTATGGAAGAAAAACTTGAAATGCTAAGTTAAAAGGAAACCTTCTGGCATAGGAGACAAATCATTTTGTAGAGGCCGAAAGACCCCTACAACCTGGAGTTTGGCTTGACAAGCCAGCCTCCTGTGGGCTGTGGGACCCCAGAGGCCGGTTCCAGGTGCTCCTGTCTCAAAGTGTCCTGCCTTGAGAAGTCAGGAGAATGACTGACCCCGGGCTGCTCGCACTGCTTACCCTGCTTACATGTCTAAGGAAGAAGATGGCAATTCTGAAAGGAACCACCCTGCTGGGCTCAATCTGTCCAGCCTATTTCCCTGCCCTAGCCCTTTTCTGGGAAGTGGAGTGAGACTAGAAATCTAGCTAGTATTCCTGTCTTCCTAGCTAAGGTCACAGTGTCAACAGCCTTGTAGTCGCACTCAGTTGGGGTGAGTGAAGAGAGCAGGACAGTGCTGGGGTGATGTTTGGCTGGCTTGCCAGAAGGTGGAACTGAGAGTCTGGACTGAGAAGTAGCC
Source organism: Phyllotis vaccarum (assembly GCA_033318265.1). NCBI lineage: Eukaryota > Metazoa > Chordata > Mammalia > Rodentia > Cricetidae > Phyllotis > Phyllotis vaccarum. The sequence continues at coordinate 106,661,288 of JARWLC010000008.1, read as the reverse complement.
ATAATAGTGCCCCATTCTAGGCCAGGACCATACTGATTGACTTATTGATTTGTTTTCCAGCAACTCTATGCAAATCTTTTTGTACGCAGAGCTAGTACTGTGGGAATATTCTACCCTGCAGAGACACAGCAGCTCCTGGCTTGGTTAAGGACTGGTAGAATGATAGTGAATGGATGGACGTGTTAGCACTTTTCATGGAGCTAGAGTATCAGTGTGAGGGATCTGCCAGGATGAGGGAATGGCAGTGTTGATGTCTTCATGTGAAGTACAGACTCAGCCATAGGGGACAACACCATGTGTTTCCCCACCTCACCCTTACCTACCTCCTAGGAGTTAGCCCTGGATTCTATAGTCTACTATAATATCACTGGATCCAGTGAGACCTTGCAGATCAGTTTGGGCCTCCATATGTGGGCACAGGAGCTGGTTCAGAAGGAGGTGAAGCATGACCATCCTCCAGATGGACAGGCCTTGACAGCTCTGAGATAGCTGGAACCAGATGACTAGATCTAAAGTTGGGGGGACCAGGAGGAGATGGCACCAGGTGTCACCTCAGAACCTCAGGGATGTGGTTGCTGCCTTCATGGAACTAGGATTGTAACGATCTTGGTAGGATGGAAGATAAACCTTTGGGCCCTGTGTCATAAACAGACAACTCCAATATATGAGGGAGCGATTAGGGACATAGAGACACTTACGAGCCAGAACTGTCTAAAACCCATTATTGGGTTTCATTAGGCCCATGAGAAGGGGGAAATGAAGAACCCGAGAAGCACCTCTATTTTTGAGCAAAGGTCTCTGAACCTCAAGTCTAGTTTGAAACAGGCCTGAGTCCTGCTGAGATACAAAGCACAAACAGGAGAGGTAGCCTAGGACTATCTGATAGCAGCTAATTAATCATGGAATGTCCCAGCACCAGAGAGAGCCTGGGGCCATTTGATAGCCACAGAATGTCCTAACCCAGGAGGAGATAGTCTAGGGAGGAGGGTTTGACAAACAGCCACCTAAAATAACAGAGGAAATCTGGAAAGTCCCCCAAAACGAGCTAATCAGAATTGTATCCGTACTGAGACCCTAACTGATGTATAACCTTGAGGTTTTTGCCTTTAAAAACCCAGCTTGCAGAGGGGTGGGTACCTCCTGTGGCCAGTGCCATGCCTGTGGGCCAGATGAGGTCCTTGTCTTGACTTGCATTTTTAAAATAAACCTTGCTTTTACATTTTGGAGAGTTCGTGTCTCTGGTGGTCTCTTTAGGGGTCTCATGACCAGGGCACAACATTTCCAGTACACAAAGATATTAAAACCACACTGATTTGTTTCCAAGGAATGGAATAAAAAATAAAATAAGACAAAAAAAAGCCTCACCTAATGCTCTGACAACACGCATCAGGACCTCCCCAACTTTCATCCTGGTCTCTGGAGTGTGCTGGTCGTTGCCACTGCTGTATTTGGCCAACAGGTCAACCAAGATTTCTTCAGGGTACACATCTGAGAGAAGGGCAAGCCCTGGGGTTCAAAACAGAAACAAAGAATTCATTATTTAGGATGAAAAGGCAAGTAAACCTAGATATCCCATGATGGGGCGAACACATTTATTAATCCACATGTGTGCAGATGAGAGGAAGACCTCTAGGAGCCAGCCCTGTCCTTTCCCACCTGTACCGTGGAAACTGAACTCAGGCCATCAGGCCTGGCCACTGGCACCTTGACTCTGAGCCACCTCATCAACCCACACAAAGACACTTGAGACCGGCCTGTAACTCTTAAAGCTACGGCTACTAATGGAGTCCAAAAAGTCCTGGCCTGGGTTCTAATGTACTGCCACTGATATTCTATGATCCCTGGGCTATGGACAAATGCAGTGTAGGCTAGATCACCACATATCATGGCTGGATTTGCACAGCTAAAGGAACCACTAGGAATTCTCCAGATTTTAAGCTTCTAGGGTTTAATGACTGTAAATGTTCTGTGGTTGTGCCTTTGTTATAGCTCATTACAGTGATTTTTCTTGTAAAACTGTAATTTTGAGAGCATTTTTATGTTTCCTATGGAAACATACCTTCTAGGCATGACAGGTATTAAATCTCAGTTTACAGCTGATTTCCTGGATCCCTTCCCCCACCCATGCCAGGCCTCCACAATATGTACCCAACAAGAGTGCTACTATATCTGAGCCCAGCTCCACATTCAGCCTCAGCAGGGATGCAGTGAAGGGAGATTTGGCCTTAGAGAGTAAGGTTGTTGGTCTCCAAACTATAGAAATTCTACTGCTCAGGGAGAAAAGGTTATCCCCTCCTGCAGCCAGAAAAAAGAAAAGCCACACATAAAGGAGGAAATGGTTTCAGGAATCTCCTGGTTTTACTTCAACTTCTTGGGTCCTCAATGTCAGGTTTGCTTTTTCTCAGCAACTTTCTAATTCCACTCCCGGCTTCTACCTTATTCCTTCCCGCAATGGGAACAGCTGTGTAAAAAAATACACATCAGACCCCTGCGTTCTTGGCCCTAACCTCTGAATAGGGAGCTGCATCCTCTTCAGGGTCTACTTTTCCTCTTGCTCTACCCTCTCTTCATGACCTAGGAACCAGGGAGGCCTTGAGCTATCCTTTGCTCACTTGTCCTGAGCAGTTCTGCCCACCTTGTTGTTCTGGGGTTTTGTTCTTGTTTTGTTTGTTTTTAATATTTTGGGGGGGGGTGTTTTTGAGACAGGGTTTCTCTGTGTAGACCTGGCTGTCCGGAAACTCACTTTGTATATCTGGCTGGGCTCAAACTCACAGAGATCCGCTGCCTCCTCAGCGCAGAAAGGCTATTTTTAAATTTCTTTAGTACAGTGATCTGCTTCTGACCCTGTATGCAGGCCATGCCTCTGTTACAGTAGGGGCTTCTCTCAGGGAAGATGCCAGCTTGCTCCCTGACTCCCAGCTCATATTCTGTTTTTAAATATAATATAGCAGCCTCCTTCTACTACTGCTTGATCCTTCTTAGTGGACGGTGTTGCTGTTTAGCTCTTATAATCCCTCATGGATTGGCTGTTCTTCTTAGAATGCAGACTGTATAAAGTCAAAGATTTTATTTTATTCCCACTGTTTCCCCAATGCCCAGAAACAGGCAAGCTCATAATAAGTGTTCAGTGATTACTTATTCAATGAGTCGATGAATAAATGACAATGGCTCCATGAACCAGATGTGGTGCTGTATGCCTGTAACCATAGTGCTCAGAAGGAGCACAAGTAAGAGGCCAGTCTGGGCTAACACATAGTAGATGCCAAAGCAGCCTGACTGCAGAGTGAAACTGTTTCAAAAGCCATAAAGGACCGGAGAAAGAAGAAGGAAGAGAAAGTGGTGGTGGGAGCCACAAGGGATCAAAAATAGTCACAATAAATCCCACAAATGTACAGAGAAGATGGGGAGGGAGTAAGCATATGCAACACTTAGGTTTGCCATCTTATTGTTTAGCTTGACTGTCTTCAGGAATATCTGCATATTATTTTCTGCAGTGTAGGTTGTAATTCCACACTCATTTACATATCACACTCAGTGTCTTCTCTGCACCTGTCTCCCCGTCTCTCTTCCCCGCCCATTTCCAAGGAGCCTGGGCAGCCCGTGGACTCACACTCATATGAGCAGATGCTCATATGGAGTTTCAGGCTGTGACAGGAAGAGAAATGCAGTTCATGCCTGTGTAAACTGATGGCAGTGTCATTGGGGGTTGCAGGTAGAAACGGAGAATATTCTATCTTAAGAAATATGTCTGCAGCTTAAGGAAACAAACATAAATGAATTGTTTACTAAGAAAGAGAAGGAAAATAACTTTTAGATTCTGGAAGAACCACAAAGAAAAGTGGATTGGCATGTGACAGCGGCAAGCCCAGCCAGCTCTGTATCACTGGTGGCCTGCAAGCCTTCACTGCATCTGCTTTTATCCAGGGACTCAGACTCAGATCTAGTGGGTCTGTTTCCTTTTAGGAGTGGAGTGATTTTGTCATGAACAGTGGGGGAAATGGGGTTTGCTGTATAACTCAGAATCTAGCATTCCTAAAATCATCTTTTCCTGATGTCTCTCCTGCCTTACTTGTTTCTATTTTCTCTCTCTCATCTTTAGCAGAAATAGTTATTTACTTCTTCAGACATATCATCCTGGCTAAACAAGCTCATATATGTGGCTCTGCCTACCATCCACTCTCTCCTGCTACCACCCTGCGGTTCTTTGGGAATCAATGGCTCCCTCTTTTCCATTCCTTATTTGAGTGTAATAACCACTTGACCTCCCTCTGGATGGAACTCATACCCAGGCTGGCAAATGACAACACTCTCCCTCATCCCCACCATAATGATTCATTCAGGAATGGGCAAGGAGGCTAGATCCCAAATGGTAGCCTCCACCTTTGTTTAAAATTAAATGTCCTGGAGTTTCTAGTGCCACTATGAAGGTGAAAGCCACCCAGCAAGAAACCAACATAGAGCCAAGCTAAGGGAGGAGGGAAAGGGAAGAGCCCTGATTGATCCTGAGCCTCCAGGTCTAACTGTGCTCCTATCTACCAGACATTTGGGATACGTGAGCTAATAAACACCATCTTATGCTTGTGTCAGTTTCCTTGTTTCCTCCCTCCCTCTCTCTTTCCCTCCCTTCCTCCCTTCCCAATTCTTTAATCAAAGGAATTCTAAAATACCTCCTGTGCTGGCCAGGTTTATGTCAACCCTGACACAGGCTAGAATTACTAGAGAGAGAACCTCAATTGAGAAAATGCCTCAATAAGATCGGGCTGGAGGACATTTTCTTAATTAGTGATCGCTGGGGGAGGGGCCAGCCCATTGTAGGTGGAGTCATCCCTGGGCTAGGGGTCCTGAGTTCTTTAAGAAAGCAGGCTGAGCGTGCCATCAGGAGCAAGCCCCTGCATCAGCTCCTGCCTCCAGGCTCCTGCCCTATTTGAGTTCCAGTCCTGATTTCCTTTGATGATGAACTGTGATGTGAAAGCATAAGCCAAATAAACCCTCTCCTCCCTTCATGGTATTTCATTGAAGCAATAGAAACCCTAACTAGGACACCTCCTTTTAGACTTTTTCATTTATTTTCTGTTTCTATAATGCTGAAGTTGAAGCTCCACCAGGCAGTATTAACCACCCCTACTCTTCTAAAGACAGGGTACAGTGGCCAAGCACAGTCCCGCTTCCCACAGACCTGGGTTCACTGGCTAAGTTTACCTTCCTAACTAGACCACTCCTCATCTGAATGTCATTTGAAGTTTTCCTTCTAGAAGGCAGCTGCTGCCTTAGAGTTTATCTAGGGCATAAAGGAAGTGCCACCTTACTCACAAGACAGCAAGGAGAACCACACATAAAGGTGAAGACTGTGATGGTACAAAGGATGTGACTGTTTATTTATTTATTTTTTTGGTAGTTATTACTTGTAAGTTATTCTAACTTTGTCATGCTGGGGTTATGTTATAACCTACAAATGACTTTTGATCCCTCCCACTTGGTAATTTTCTTTGTAATTTGAAAATGGGGAAACCTCTGCATCAGCACAGTTTTCGAGGATAGCAGCACATCGATCCCTCTGGCAAAGGGATCCAAATGATCCATCAAGGAGCCTTCTGCTCTGATTACAGAAGACGACTGTACCTGGAGTGCTATGTAGCCAATCAGACAGGGAGTGGAGGTGAAACCAAACCACATCCTGCTCCATGCTGGGCTACACATAGAACATGAGGACTGGCTCAACAGGGAAATGCTTACCAAAGGCCATCTCATAATAAAACACCAACTTTGCAAACTAACTGTTTCCTGGTGCCCCCAGAGACTAGATTACAAAGAAGAAATCTATTTGATCAAAGCAGTGACCTCCACATGATTCCTTAGCATGCTGCCAAGTAATCAATCTGTAGAGTCTTTCAGTAGGAGGAGTGGGTGCACGGGAAGGCTCGACTCATATTCTAGGAAAGATGGATAGCTTTAATGGTGATGCTGACTGGAGCTGCCCTAGGAGTCGGCTAAGCTAATCCATTCAAAAACTAATCTGCGTCTCTTTTCCTGGGCAGATAACAACTACACAAAATACTCAGTCAATCTGGAAAACTACGCACTCAAACTTCTTAGGTGCTTCAGCAAACAAAACTGTAAGAAGCACACAAACCACACAGATTGTGTGGCACCTTTTACATGCACTACTCAGATTAGGGCAATCTACATAGAGAGAGGAGATGTAATGGTTACCTAAGGCTCTGAGAGTTGGATTGTAATGATAAGCAACTACAGAGTATTTAAGGAGCTATTTGAAACTGACTGTCAAAATGTACACATCCTGTGACTATAATGAAAACTACTCAGTTGTACACTTTTGAAGAAATTGTTCTTTGGGGCTGGAGAGATGGGTTAGTGGTAAAGACTATAAACAGTTCTTGCAGAGGACCTGAGTTCAGTTCCACACACTCTCCAGTTACAGGAGAGTCATTTGATCTCTGAGAGCATCAGCATTCGCTCACTTACTCATTCACATGTGCGCATGCATTCATACACACACACACACACACACTTTTTAAATCTTTAAAAAAATAAAGCTGGGTATGATGACACACGTCTTAAATCCCAGAACTTGGTGGTAAAAAAACTGTTACTGCTATTGTTTTAAGGAAGTGTCTCACAATTGATACTATACTACTGAACTGATCCTCTGACTCAACCTCCCCAATGCTTGACTATAACCACATGCTACCAAACTCTGATTTCTTGAATGTACAGATATTTTTCTTCTAGTGTTGGGGATTGACTCCAAGGCCATTTACTACATCTTTATCTTAAATTGTATACTTCACATGGATGAATCCTAAAATAAGTAAATCTAATATTTCAGAAAGTTATTTTCTACATGTATTGAAACATCACATGGTATACTATGAAGATGTATAATTAAAATTTTATGATACTTATTTATGTATGTGTATGTATTTGTCACAGTGTGTATGTGCAGGTCAGAGGACAACTTTCAGGAGTTGGTTCTCTCCTTCCACCATGTGGGATTAAACTTAGGTCAGTGACCTTGGCCTTTACCTGCTGAACTATCTTATCCTCAATTCCCCCCCCCCTCCCTGCCCTCCCAGACAGGACCTCAGCTGGGTACATACAGAAAGAGTTACACAGAGAAACTCTGTCTTAAAAAACAAGAAGAGGAGGAGAAGGAGGAAGAGGAGAAGGAGGAAGGAGTCCTGGCTGGCCTGTACCTCACTCTGTAGACCAGGCTGGCTTTGATCTTACAGAGATCCACCTGCCTCCCAAGTACTAGGATTGTATACTCACACCTGGCCCCTTTTATATTTTTACATATTACTTAAAGATAACTTCTCTGGTTCTTTTTCCCCTTCCCTCTTTTCCTTTCTTTCGTTCTTTGACAGTTTCTCATATAGCCCAGGCTGGCCTCAGACTCATATTGCTGACCTTGAACATTTCATTCTCCATCTATCTTGCAAGTGCCCAACAAATATAGAAAGAAATATAAAAAGAAAATATTTCATACCTTCATTTTTAGACTTTTAGGTAGATAAAAATAGGATAAAATAGCATGGCATATCTTGAATGTTAAGCAAAGTGTACTGCCAAGGGCAGACTTTCAGCTCCAAACAGGTTTTGGCTGCCCCTGCAGTGTAAGAGAAAATGGCTTCCTATCAGTGAACTAAATAAGGGAACAGTCAAGTATTTCACATTTTATAGAATGTTTTGCATTCTTAAGAAAATGGTTTACTGGTTTAAAGACAATTTAAATTCTGCATTAAGTCAGAAATTCTACTCTAAGAATTTATTCTAGCATGCACATTAGTACAAGAAGATAATTACTATTCATAAAAGCATCACTGTAGCACTATTTATAATATAAATGAGTCAAATCAAATTAAATGTTCATGAAAAGAGATGGTTAAATCATGGCCATTCATCCAGTGAAATCTGATGCATCTCTCCCCCACAAAAATGAAGCAGCAGCTTTTAAAGGGCTGTTATGAAATTAATTCCAAGATCTATTATTAAGCAAAAGCTGAGATTAGAACAGTGTGTTCAGAATTCAACTGTACTTAAAACAGAGGAAACGCACACTTATCAAAGATTCCCAAAATAGACATGGAAGTCTAAGCTACTTTTGTGACCAAACGTGGCATAATAACCATAAACATCTATGTTTTCATCATTCTTAAATATCACTCAAGTGGCAATGGAGGAGGAAAGGGAAACGGGAGGGTGAAGAAGGGGAGGGAAGGGAAGGAAAGGCGTAAGTCCACACATGAGGAGAAAGAGCCTGAGACAAGTGTCTGAAGTATGGAGAAATAGACTGAATGTAAAGCAGAGCCATGACATGTGTTTGGCAGAACTGTTGGATCACTTGGAAAAATTTAGTCACAGAAACTTGGGAAAGGAGGCAAATATAGAAGATAAGTTGATCACTGAGCTTGATTCACTGATGAACATCCACACAGCCAGCAGCTAACACTGCCCAGAGAAATAATAAAAAATCGGAATGGGGGGGTGGTTGAGAGATGGTGATTAAGAGCATGTGTTAATTTTGCAGAAGACCCAGATTCTGTTCCCAACACTCACACAACAACTTACAATCTACAATCATAACATCAGTTCTAGGGGATCTGGCACCCTCTTCTGGCTTCTGTGGACAACAGGTACACACAAAGTATGTATACATACATGCAGACAACACACATATACATTAAAAAAACAAATCTCTTATCAAAACAAAAAATATCCCTAATTTTTTTATTCATCAAGAAAGATCTACATAAGCATTTTATCTAGAAACGGGGAGGTCATTATTAGAATAAACTTTAAAAAAAAAAATTCATTATGTATTCAGTGTTCTGCTTGCATGTCTGCTTGTGTACCAGAAGAGGGCGCCAGATCTCACTATGATGGCTGTGAGCCACCATGTAGGTGCTGGGAACTGAACTCAGCACCCCTGGAAAAGCAGCCAGTGCTCTTAACCTCTGAGTCATCTCTCTAGCCCTGGAAGAAACTATTTTAAAGAAATAGAGGTAAACCAAGTGGTGGTACACATTGACAATCCCCAGCACCCAGGAGACAGATGCAGGAGGATGGTAAGTCTTAAGCTAGTCTGGACTTCACAGTGACAGCCTGTTTCTAAGGAAAACAAATAGGGAAGTAGAGATGATCTCTGGGCCCTCAAACTAGTAAGATAAAGATAGGGCAAAGAATTGTGCTCTAATACTTGGCATAGTCACAGCCAGTGACCCCAGCCTAGGATGCATAATGAATTACAAGCAAGCCTGGGTACCTGAGTGAAATTCTGTCTCAATATATAACAGCAGCAACAAAGAACTGCTTCAACATAATTATCAAATTTATTTAGAAAACTATAAAGATAAAATATGTAATTATACATAGGAAGAGTTCTAGTTTAAAAGAACAATGAATAACATGGGAAGTGGTCAGCTGAGCATAGTGATGACTCCTATATTTCCAGCATTTGGGAGGCAGAGGAAGCTCATAAATTCAAGCCCAGCCTCTGTTACACAGCAAATTCAAGGCTAGTTTGACAAAGGGGGAGGGGGGGCAAAAGACACAAAGAACCTTTCTTATATATCACCAATCTGTATTGGTTTCTCTTGTGGCTCAAGACCACATCAGAAGAAGGAGGCCAGGCCTCAGTAAGATATGGCCTTGTTAGAATGGAAATGAAGGATAATTTCAACACCAAGAGTCCAGGAAGTTGCACAAGCTGGGGAAGCTGGTTGTTTAGATCAAGGAAGTGTGGGGAATTCAACTGGATAGCAGCTGTCTTGATAACATCTAGAATGCCAATATGATGTCTAGTTACTTGAAGGCTCCAATGCTGTGCTAACTACAGACAGGTCCCAGCAAATTCCTATAGATTCATGGTGAGTGTTACTCAAGTCTGAAGAAAAGCAGGATTATACTAAGGAACCTTGATGGCCAAACAGCTGAAGATCTGTATGAATATATAGCAGCCAGCTCTTGAATTTTTTCACACTTCCTTATTTGTGTGTTATTTGTGTGTGTGTGTGTGTGTGTGTGTGTGTGTGTGTGTGTGTGTGTGTGTGTGCAAGCATGTCATGGAGGGCATATGGAAATCATAGGACAACTTGTGAGAGTCACTTCCACTATGTGGGCTGCAGATGAAATTTAAATTTATATCATCAAGTTTGGCAGCCAATGCCTTTACCCACTAAACTGTCTCAGCAAGCTCTTTAATAGGGATCCAAGTAATAAATGCAAATACTACAGTAACACTGAGGAGTTTGTTTAAATAGTGCCCTAATTTCCACTTTGGAGAGGAAAAAGTAAAAATGTGTGAATAACCTGTTTACTGACAACCACATTTATTGAAGTCCCCTGGATTATGAAATTATATTCTTTTTCATTTTTTAAACACTGAGTTTGTTCTTTGATAACTTTATACATATTTAACTTGCACTAGGATTATTATAACTGTCCTCCTTTCTTACTTTTGTGGGCAAGACAGAGTCTCATATAGCCCAGCTCGTCTTGAATTCACATGTTGCTAAGGCTGGACTTGAGCTTCTAGTTCTACACCCTCCTAAGTGCTGGGAAACACAGGTATACCCTTGATGGTGAAATAGCTCTGTGTATATATATGCACACAGGAGCCAGAGGTTACATGCGGTACCTTCCTTAGTCACAGTCTACTGTATTTTCTGAGACAAGATCTCACACTAGTCTCAACTGACTAAATTGGTTAGTGACTTCCAGAGATCCCCTTGTCTCTGCCACCTCAGTACTGGGATTCTCAGCTTGCATGGTCAAATCTTGTTTTTTATGTGTGATCAATCTCAGGGCCTCACATTTGCATAGGAAGCACTTTACTGAACAAGCACCTGTTGAGGGATTGTGCTCTTGTACATTGTAAATATTTGTTCCTCCTATTGGCCTAACAAACTGCTGATTGGCCAGAAGGCAGACAGGAAGTATAGGCTGGGCTACCAGACTAAGAAAACTCTGGGAAGAAAAGCAGACAGAGATGCCAGGGAGACACAGAGGAAAAAAAAAAAAAAAGACAGAAATGCTGTTCTGAGAAAAGATACTAAGCCACTTGGCTAATAATGGGTTAGTTTGAGAGTAAGAGTTAGGAAGTAACATGCCTGAGCCATAAACCAAACAGCATGTAATTAATATAAGACTTTGTATGACTATTTGGGACTGCTGTTCTAGATCCTGGAACTATGTCGGGCCAGAAACTTCTTACTACAAGTAACCCCCACCCCAGGAAATATTATTCATAAAAAAACTAGGAGCAAACCACTAATACACAGTGAGTGTCACATAGACACCAAGCACTGGTTATGCATCCATCCCATGAATACAGTAGGCAATCATTTAGAGAGGATCCCATTATCATTTCCAGTTCTATTGAGCGAGACAGTGAAGAACAGAGAACTGAGAATAGAGCCGTCATCCTTCACACTAGGTTGTTCTCCTCCATTACAGCCCACCTGGCACTAGTGCCCAGGGGGAAATGAGCATTCACATCTAACCATAAAGATAGCAAACCTAGCCTCCCTCCAGGACATGTACTTTCTGAAGGACTCTGAGGTCCATAAGGAGAAGAGTATCCTGTGTATCTATACTCTGTATCCTGAGTGCACTTTCACCAGGTACAACTGGACTCTCTGGGGACACTTTTTCCCACTTTGTATATTTGTTTAGCTTCTGAAAATGGGAGATAGTAATGTTAATAAAATTTACAAATGCTTCTAATGTGAAATGCTGCCAGTAAGAGTCACACAAAAAGGATATGGAAAATGAGGGCTCCAGCCTGCTCTTTAACCAGCTACTCAAACTCCACTACTTCACAACAGCTTTATAGACCACTGCAAGCCCTCTAATTAGTCTCCCCAAATACAATCAAAGATGGAACTGCAAAGCACGCAGTCTGCCTTGTCAGTCGGTTACCTCAACCAAGTAAAAACAAATGGATGAGTTCGAGAAAAGCCATCAGAGAACAGCTCAGTGGGCAGAGTGCTCACTAGGTAAGTGTGAGGACCCAGGTTTGAATCCCTAGAATTCATGTGATACTGGCTAAGGTAGAGCACATTTCTAATCCCAGTGCTCCTAGGGTGAGATGGGAAGTCTGCAGCGGTGAACAACAAAGAGACCATCTCAAACAAGGTGGACATCCAAGACTAAAGCTGAAGTTGACCTCTGACCTAAGCATGAGTACTGGTGCACAGTGCATGTATGCAACACACACACAAAGGTGCTCACACATATCATGCACACACACATATTCTCTCAGCCACACACCCAAAGGAAGAGAGGGGGAGGGAGGGAAGGCTGACCAAGGAAACTGTCAAGAACATTATGATGATCAAGCATTCTGTTATGTATGAACAAAGCCCTAATAAACTAATTGAAGCCAGGAGGAAGGGCACAGTTTTGAAGGTAATCATTGCTCTATGTATTCAGAGCAACTTGCTTTTCATCTGATCATGAGTGAGAAATAAAGATGTCATTCATTTAATTCTCCTGAGACTATTTTAAGGAATCATTTCTACAGTTCATCAAATTCTCCTTTCATAGCTTTCACAGAGTGAAAATGCACACCAAAGAGACTGGTAAAAAGAGCAGAAGGGCTCCTGATGTTGCAGAAAACTGCTGATTCATACCTTGAGTCAACTGCAGGAAAGAAGCCAGGTAAGAAATAAAACCCTTTCTACACTTCTTGCAAACCTCAAGCCAGGCGGTCATGACAGGAGGAGCCAACCTGAACCCTGGCTCTCCAACAGTGTTTCACCTCCAGCCTACAGAGAAGCTGCTGAATCAGCACAGCTTACAGAAGAAGTCACTTGGCCTAAAGCTCTGGCAAGATGGGACTAATCTTGCACTTGCTCTGGCCAGTGACAGATACAGGATAGAAGTGTTTCTTAAAGTGCCCCTTTCTCTTAATTATGCCTAGCAGATGTTCTAATGAGAGGATTAGGCAAGCACTGATGAGTACTCCAGGCTAAACGTGACTTAGAAAGTGATCACTGCAACACCAGCAGCCGCGATATGTAGGGCTCATAACTGAAGCACCGTTCAGAGACCAGCAAGGCTACTGTTAACATACATTCAAATCCTGTACTAGTATCAACTTATTAAAAAAAAGTACACAGAAGTAACAAACGGCTTAGAGGCAGAATATTTACTTAACATGTGTGAGGTCCTGGGTTCAATTATAGGCACGGCAAAAGGCAAGGAGATTAAGACATCTATAAGCAGAGGAGAAAAAAAAAAACCATTAAAACTTTAGGTACTAGAAATAAGACTCAGCTGTTAAGAGCACTAGTTGCTTCCAGAAGATCCAGGTTCAATTCCTAGACCTACATACATAGCAACTACAATTTTCTCTGACTCCAAAATTTCTTGAAAAATTTAGCTTAAGAATCTGGTATTGTTTTTAACTGTCTCTACTGTTCTGTTTTATCAGTAAAGACTTGGGAACCAGATGCTGGGGTGAAAACCTTCTAGCTCAGAGAGGCAGAGAAAGCACCTTCTGGCTTCCTCCTCCGCCACTGTCTCAGAAAGAAAGCTTTCTCTTGTGCTATCCCAAACAAAAGGCCTCTAACTCAATGTCCTTCCCTTTTACCTCCTGTGGTTCTCCTATCCGGCTTCCTGATTCCCTCTTACTCTGTATGGTTATTTCCTATCAACTGGTTGCTTGCTCCACCTCTTGACCTATGGAATGTTGCTTTTATTTATTTCTGTTTACAATAAGTAGAAATCTCTTGGATTAATGATGTTTGCTAGGACTGAATCACACCACAACTGAAGCGGACTTTTCCAGTAAACAACACAATCTGGGATTCACTGTGTGATCAAATATCCTGCAGATGGGTGCAAGGTTAAGAGCACTTGCTGCTCTTGTAAAGAACACAGGTTTGATTCCCAGCACACACATTAGGCTGCTCACAACCACTTGCATCTCCAGTTTCAGAGGATCCAGTGCCCTTTTCTGGCCCTCAAGGGCAGGAGGAGTATACATGGTCATAATACACATATATGAAGGCATTCATACATATACATTAAGATTAAATAAAATTTCAAAGCCAGCTGTGGTGACTAGTGTCTTTATTCCTTGCACTTAGGAGGAGGCAGGTGGATCTCTGTGAATTCAAAAGTGAGTTCTGGAACAGAGAAACCCTGTCTCAAAAAAACCAAAAATAAACAAATAAATAAAATTTTAAAAATTAGTTGTTTTAAAAAGAGAATGAAGGAGGCTGAGAAGATGTCTCAGGGCTTAAGAGCACTTGTTATTTTTATGATGATCCAAGTTTTACTTGCAACAGTCTATAACTCTACCTCCAGAAGATCCAATGCCAGGCATGCATGTCTCACACACACACACACACACACCCCACTCATGGAAAATGAGTAAATCTTAAAACAACATAGAGGAACAAAGCAATCATGTAAAAATGAGTAAATCCTAAACAACAACAAAAGCAGATGACCCAGGTCTGGTGGTGCAGGCCTGTAGCCACTGCTACTTGAGAGGCTGTACATAGCAGTCAGACCACAAGTACAAGGCCTACCTGCAGTACAACATGAGTCCAAAGCCAGCCTGGGCAACTTGGTGAGACCATGTCTCACAATAAAAGATAAAAACTGGTCTGAGGAGATGGCTTCGTGGGTGAACACTTGCCGCACCAGTTTGAGGATGAAGTTCTAATCCTCAGTAGCCACATGGAAGATGGGTGGGTGTGGCAGCCCACCTGTAATCTCAGTTACAGAAACTGAGAAAGGACAGCAATCTGGCTAGACTGGCTGAAACAGCAAGCTAAAGTTTCCACAAGGGAGGCTGCCAACAAATAAGGTGGAGTGGAGTCAAGAAAACACATTCACACATACATGTACACGCATATGCATGTGCACTCCCACACATCCCACATCCATAAGCACAAACATGCAGACCATGCACCTACAAACAAGTTAAAAGAGGCTAGAGATACAACTCAATGGTAGAGAGAGCTCGTCTGATATATGTGAGGCTCTAGGCTAAATCCCTAGTATTATAACAAAAAAAGGAAGTAAATGGTTAATTTAAAAAAAATAGTAATATATATATATACAAAAGTAATCTGAAATTATGACATAAACCATATCTGGAAGACAGCGTTAACATAAGGCAGGTGGCAGTTCTTTTATGCGGGTATCCACAGAGTACTACTGGGCACGTTATTACTTTGTGATAAAAAATATAATCAGCGGTGTCTCTAGAGGCAGATTAGTCCATGATTACAAGACAGTATGGGTTACAATGTATGCTTTGTGCATTATAAGGATTCAAAGGACAGGGGAAGAAGAGGGAAATGTAGAAGGAATGTAAAATGAAGGCAGGGCTTCTTAAAGATAGACAGCAACAGCAAAAAGCACTACCAGCTGGGGATGTAGCACAGTTGGGAAGTACTGGCGTGAAGCCCTGAGTACCAACCCCAGCACTGCGTGAAAATGATCCTGGTGGTACAGTCTGTAATCCCAGCACTCAGAAGGTGGAGACAGGAAAATTAGCACATCAAAGTCGTCCTTGGCTACATTGAGAGATGGAGGAAGCCTAGGCTACATGAGACCTTGTCTCAATACAAACAAAAATAAGTTAATTAAACTAAATAAAAAGGGGGCTGGTGGCATGTAACTCAGTGGCAGAATGCTTGCCTAGCATGCATGCAGGAGGACCTAGGTCCCCAGTATTTGACTACATAGAGAGTTTGAGATCAGCCTGGGACAGATGGCCTCAAATAAAGCAAACAAAACCCGCCAACCAACTAAACAAACACAAAACACTCCACAAAACAAACAAACCCACCCACTAAGTTTTCATCTACGAGTGTAGCTCTTCAAGGCTTTTTATAAAGCTTTCACAGCTCTACAGCTGTGATCAAGCTCCCATTTAGACCCTCAAGGTTAATTTGGGACCTCAGCTCCCAAAGAAACAACCCACCTCATGGGTACAAATATCAAAACTGCACTTCAAAATGTTCTAATTAATTATCTTACCAAGATAGTCTGTGTCATTATACTCAGCTAGAACCAGAGGTCCCACTGAAAAACTGCCTGTTTATTATCTACTAGATATTTTTCTTATTGATACCTAGGACCTCCTTATATGATAAAGATATTACTTGTCTTTCGCTAAAAGGAGCAGGTTCAGCGTGATATAATTCACGTACCATGGAGCATATAATTCTAAAGTGTGAAACTCAGTGGTTTCTGGGGACTCCCAAGAGTTGTGCAACTATCAGTATTCTTTAATTCTGGAACATTTTCATCATTCCAAAAGGAAGCTTCCCACACATTAGTCACTTTCTTTTTCATCCTGAGCCCTGGGCAGCTACAGACACATCCGTATGAACAGACTTAGGCTGGCCATCTTCCTAGAAAATCTGTCTGTTGTTGAGTATACTCTGCATTCCAATTAAAGCCCTGTTGACTTCTGAACACACTGTTTTAAAATTTTAGGAGATCAGACTTTTTTTCCAGCATTCTTTCTGACTTTTCTGCCTGTTTTTTTGTTTTTTTTTTTTTTTTTTTCTGCCTCCTGGTTCACTAATTCTCTTCCTGGCTGTGTCTGCTGCAAAACTCATCCACCTACATTTTTAGTTATTCCACTTTTAGATGTTCCTTTAAAAAAATCAATTTGATGTTTCATTTCTTACTTCCTAAGTTACTGTCAAGTTTATCCTGTATTTCTTTAAAAACAATAAGAGGAGTTATTCCTAATGGTGAGCAACAAATCTAATATTTGAAGTCTTATGAGACCTTGTTTTCTTGTGTTTTGCTAAGTGTGACTGTGGTAGTTACTGGCTTTAAGAATTATTATGGAGAAATGGAGTGTTACTGTAATAGGCAGCATAAGAGCTTTTGTTTCGGGGAATGAAAATTTTAATAGTAGTGATGATAGCTATATGATATTATGATATATTTAGTGCCAATGAATTGTTAAAAATGCTCAAACGTCAAATTTTATGTTATGGTCACCCATGCATACAAAACCCACAATGCATTCTTTTAAAGTGTGTTGTCATAGAGCCCAGACTGGCCTTCTACTGGTGTTCCCCTGCCACTGCATCCCAGGGATTCAGATGTGTACCACAGTGCAGGACTCTGCACTCGGACTGACCCCAGGGGTCTAAGCTCGGGAGAGGAAGGTGTGTTGGAATTGCTCCAGGTTTTCCTTTCTTCAGTTTGCCCACAGCAGCTTAATTTCAGGCAGAAGTCCTCAGTGCAGGTCAATGCTGAGTTCACACCTTGGGAGTCTGGCTTCCTCTCCTGTGTTAGTCTGGCCATCCCCTGGCCTTTCAGTTCTTTTGAATGTGTTACTCTGTGACAGTTGTATTAAACAGTCATCTCATTAATGGAAGGCAGATGCCAATTAGTCTCAATTTGAGATGTCTGTTGATTTAGGCAGAGTTTCACTATATAGGGCAGGTCAACTAGAATTCTCCATCATCCTGCCTGGGATTATAGATATTTACCACTACACCTGACTAAAATATTTGTTTTAATTACCTGACAGATATAGTATAGATTAAGATTTCTTTATTGTCAACAATAGCATATCAGAGTTTCCATTTCCAAGTTCTCCTATTCTAAACCATCTTCAGCCTGGCTTCTTTTCACACTGCTGTTTTGATGAGATTATTGTTAATTGAGTTTATTTTCATTTTTCCACATACAAGTTTTGACCCACTGACCTACTGCTCTTCCTAGCAGACTAATAAGCATTACATGGAACGGCTCCTAACACAGACTGCTGGTGAGAGACTACAGAGTGGCTCAGTTGAGAGTGTAGCGGGAGCTGTCATTTTCCTGGTGGGTCCCCTGTTATGAGGAGCATCTGGAGAGCCACATGCTGGATGAGATGCTGCTGATTTAACCATTTAGCTGCTGAACTTCCAGACAAGAAATAATGGACACGTTCAGTTCTAATTAGTATTCTCTGACTTAATAACTTTGCAAACTGAATCATTTCACAGACTAAATATAGAAAAGTTATTATTATGGTCTGGTTTCTAAGCAACCATTTCATTAAGAAAAGCACTACTTGAGGGGAAAAACACATCTGTTTGTCAGTAAGTTTCCTGCTGTCTTGTATAATTTCATGGTGAAGAAGCCATGGTCACTCTGTACTCTGATAATCCCTGCTTGTGAAAAGGTCACCAGGGGGTACTACAACAGAGGGAGCCATCTGTTTCAATATGTACTAGACCCCCAAACCTTGTCATCATGAAACAATTCAGTTTCCTGCAGCAGCTATGTAATTTAAAAAAAATTCTCTTGATTATAAAAGCAAGACATGTTCATACTAGAAAATGTGAAAATCCAGAAGTGGAAAAGGCATAAAGAAGAAAGAAAATTACCTGACTGCTTGATGCTTTTAGACTCATTGGAAAATGGATTCCACTGTTTTTACAAAGCAGAAAACAAAAACTACTGGTCTAAAATAACTCCATAGGATTCTGCTGTTTTCCTGTGAGACTGAAATGGCTTTCATAATGGTAGGGGCTGTGTTCAGAGATCTATACAGATAGCCATGCATTCTTGCTACCGTCCATAAAACAGATTAAATACAGACAAGACCATGTCTCTCAGAAGTAAGGAGAAAGTTCTGTGTATGTGTGTTGGGGGGTGTAAAATATGACACACGGCTTTGTGGTATATAGTGTTCTACTAGGCCAGATAGATGGCCTAAGACAAGGACTGTTTTCAAATTCTCTCTTGTTTTTTTAAAGCAGCAGAACCCTGTTCTACATGAAATCTTTATGAACATGATGAGAGAGAACTGGCCATCTGGTTAGAATGGGGCTGCCTGTGATTTGAGCCCACCCATCAATGGAATGCTGCACTACATAGCCCTTGTGACAACTGCCCTTTATTTTCTTCAGTTTGAGACACTCCCCTTCCTAGCTTCGATAAGTGACACCCCCCAGCTCTGGAGAATGGGTTCCATCTCCCTCCCTGCTCTGTCGAGGAAAGCATCTTTACAGCAACTGTCCAAAATAAAGGAACAAATTAACATATGTAATTATTAGGAGAAAAAAAGGGCAAAGATTTTAAGTTACATTACAATTCTCTTTTCCCTCTGGTTCAGTTCTGACTATTAACAGGATCCAAAGAGGAGCTTGTCAATCTCTTCTATGAATTTTGTTTTTTAAAGGCTTATTTCAGGGCTAGAGAAATGACTCATTGTTTAAAAGAGTTTGATTCTCTTGCAGAGAACCCAGGTTCAGTTCCCAGCACACACGTGACAGCTTACAACCATCAGCTCCAGGGGACTCCAACACCTCTGGCTTCCTTACACATCTGAATGCACATACACATTATAATAATATGTTTTTATATGTTTAAAATATGACATTAAATAAATATTTTTAAAAACACCAAGTCAGCCTAAAGAGAGCATAGAAAAGGACAATTAGCTTCTCTTTGTGTGTGCTCAGTGTATACATGTATGTGTGCATGTATATGAAGATCAGTGGTTAGTATCTGGTATCTTCTATCATTCTCTACCTTTAAAATTGTCTTCATTTCTTTGTGTATGGGTGTTTTAACCTTATGTATGTTGTCTGTGTGCCGCATATGTGCAGTGCCTGTGGAGGCCAGAAGAGGGCACTGGGTGCCCTGAGATTAGGGTTACAGATGGTTGTGTGTTCTGAGAATCAAAGTGGTGAACTCTAGAAAAGCAGCCAACCACTGAGCTATCTCTTCAGTCCTCTAATTAAATTTTTATAAATTTTATATATTTTTATATATAATTTTATAAATATAAATGTTTATTCATTTCGTGGGGGGTCATATACATATCATAGCAAACGTGTGGAGGCCTGAGTACAACTAGTGAGAACTGGTGCTTTCCTTCCAACATGTGGATTCTGAGGATTAAAGTCAGGTCATTAGGTGGGCAGTAGGCACATTTACCTGAAGTAAAATCTTGTCTTGTCTGTCCCGTGTTGTGTCGTCCCGTCCCCGTCCCCCCCCCCCCCCCCCCCCCCCCCCCCCCCCCGTTTTCCCTGTGTAGCCTTGGCTATCCTGGAACTTGTTCTGTAGACCAGGCTGGCCTCAAACTCACAGAGATCCACCTGCCTCTGCCTCCTGAGTGCTGGGATTAAGGCATGCACCACCACCACCTGGCTCTACCTTATTTTTTGAGACAGTCTCTCATTGAACCTGGAGCTCATCAATTCAACTAGACTGGCTGGCAAGTGAATTTTGGGAATTTTCTGGTTTCTGTCCGTGTTCCTATGTTCTCCAACCCCAAGTACTAGGGTTATAAATACTTTTATGTGGGTGCTGGGGATCCAAATACATGTTCTCATGCTTGCACAGGTACTTTACTGACTAAACTATATCCACAGCCCTCAGCTCTTTTTTGGTTCCAGTATAAAATCAACACTAAGAGAAAGCAAAAGTTGAACACAAAGTTCAAAGACATTCCTTGAAAACAGCCTCCTCTTAAGAAAAGAAACCTTAGCAATTGCCCTGGTAACTGGGTGTCAAGATGACCTAATTAAATCACTGGATGCTCAGGATCTGCCATTTTCTCACTGAGGTTAATTCACTTCCAACTTAGCTTCCTCCTTAGGGACCAGCAAAGACAAGTCTGATCAGGAAGCAGAACCAAATACCGAGGTACAAGTCTAAACTGAGCAGATCCCATGTAAGAGTATTTTTCCATCACTGTCCAAGACTAGACATGACCAGAGAAGAGGAAATTTATGCTTCATTAAATCAAAAATGTCAAACTTAAGATTCAGCAACAAAAGGATCTATGTAAGGGTTAATAAAAAAATGTAATTGGGCCTATTAAGTATGTGAGCAACTTCAAGGATCACCTTAATCACATCTGGTAGGATTAGAGATGTTAATTTGTATTTGAAATGAAGGGTAATGTAAGCATCTTGCTTTGTGGTGTGGGAAAGAGTAAACAGGGCATCATGATGTAGCTTGAGAGAATCAGAGAATGCAGGACACTGTACTTAAACACAGGTCCATTTTACTTATAAACTCTTCCATATTCTCTTTACCTTGCCCTTAAAAAAAAAAAAAATCATTGACAAGTGGTGGTGGAACAAGCTTTTTGGAGGCAGGAACAATCAGATTTCTTCGAATTTGAGGGCAGCCTGGCCTACAAAGCAAGTTCCAGGACAGCCAAGGCTACATAAGAAAACTGTCTCAAATGGGATAAAAATTCTCTCTTAATAGGAAGGTGGGTTAAGGGAGAAATTTACATAGCAATTCTTCAGGGAAGGTACTTACTGACTCCTTAATAGCTTATAAAGGAGACATCTGCAACTGACTCCACCCACAGTGTCTGTCTCTCAGTCTCCATCCCGCCTTTATAGCAGCTCATCTATCTACATGAACAGGAGATAAAGGATTTGAAGAAAACTCTGGGAACCATGAAATTAAGTATGTACCTGTTTATCTGAGAATGTCAAGTTCTATAGCTGCCCCAGCTTGTTCTACTGTCTGTAAGAGCAGAGGCTCCAGGGACTTGAGAATGGTGGGAAGATATTAGCTTTGGGCTGGGGGGAGGGGTGGAGAAGGAATGGCTCTATCACTCACTGGCTAGCAAAGGAACAGTCTTTTTGTTGTTAGAGATGGTCCAGGCAGCCTTGTGAGGAAACAAGCAGTTGCTTCTGGGCCACAGTTAGCACCTAATAACTATGACTGAAAATGAGAGCAAGCAAGGAAAGACAATGAATAAGTACTGTTCCTCCAATCCAAGAAACCGGTCACTAAATCACTGCTTGGAGGGGGCTGCAATCTGCACAGAAGATCCTAGATGCCTGCAAACGGCTCCCAATAGCTTCTGCTTTCAAGTCTGATCTCTCCTTCCCTTCATACCCATGTTGCTCCCTGACAACCCCAACTGCTTACCCTCTATGCCCACCTTACTCTGACCCTCTTCGGGCTTCTGCTTCCCTTCAGCCTTAACTTCTTCCTCCGTTTCTATCTAAACCCTGCCGGTGCATCCTTCACATTCCCAAGACTTGCATGAGAAGCTGCTGTTCTGAAATTTTAAGATAATATTTAAAGTATGTTATCTGAGGCTGGAGATACGGCTCTATGCTTAAAAGGGCGTGCTGCTCTCCCTGAAAATCTGAGTTCAGTTCTCAGCACCCAGGAGTGGCCCCCACCCTCCTGTAACTTCAGCTCTGGAGAATCTGACACCTTCTTCTAAACTCCTCTAGCACTTGCCTGAATGCACACGTATGCACACTCACAAACACCTAGCAAGAGCAAAGTGTGTAACTTGGTAGATGTGAGTATAATCTTTCATGGTTGGGCAATGAACTGCACTGTCTACTTCTAACTCAGAAGGGAACCTCATGGCCACGTGTCACACACACCTCCTATTCCTCCCCCACCCTCTAGTAGCCACCACTCTTCTTATTTTTACAGATTGGCCTATTTTGGACATTTCACATAAATGGAACCATACAACATGTGGCTTTTTGCATCTACTTCTCTCACTTAACCACGCTTTCAAGGCTTATATTGGAGTATGAATCAGTAGTACTCCATCTCTTTTATTACCAAATACTGTCCCACTGTACAAATGTACCAGGTTTTATTTGC
Organism: Phyllotis vaccarum; assembly: GCA_033318265.1. NCBI lineage: Eukaryota > Metazoa > Chordata > Mammalia > Rodentia > Cricetidae > Phyllotis > Phyllotis vaccarum. The sequence goes on along the minus strand of JARWLC010000008.1, from coordinate 106,638,680 downwards.
CTACTCACAGGCGAAAGGTTTCTAGTTGTTCCTACTTTGGGGCTACTGTGCATAATGCTGATGTGTGAGCTTTTGTGTAAACTATGTTTGCTCTTACTTTCCTTCCAACTCGAGGGCTTAAACCTAGGGCCTTGCACACAGCACAGAAGCATTCTGCCTTTGAGCTATATCCTTTGCCTTTATTTTTTTCCCTCTCTCCTTTTTGAGCTAGAATCTCATCTAGAACTCACCAAGTAGGTCTTGAACTTTTAATGGTCTATCTGCCTCTACCTCCTAAGTACTGAGACTACAGCCAAAACACCCACTCACTTCCCTTAGGAATCTTCCAGGCCTTCAGAACCAAATTGGGACTGCCTTGTGGGCTGAGCAGTACTGGACTCTCAGCCTCCCAGCATGTGTTCAGCCATGTTAATACCCAGATGACACTGAACAGCCAGCCTATAAGTCACTTCTAATTTATACGTTGGCTCTGTTGGTTCTGCTCTTCTAGAGAACCCTGACTAATACAAGAGGGATTAGGTCATGAAGACTCAGCTTTCACAAATGCCAAAATCATAGGAGTGAGGAGTGCCTTCCTGAAAAAGATGAGTTCAGCCCTCGTACTCTTCAAGCTTTTCTGTCTCTGTTCCCCAAACTCCTTCTGCCATAGGATGGTGCAGCACAAAGATCCTGGCCAGAGAGATGTTCCCTTCAGATCTTGGGGTTTTCAGCTTCATGAACTGTAAGAAACAAACCCCTGTCCTTTATAAGAACATGCCAGGTTCAGGTATTCTGTTATACAGCACAAAAACAGATGACTACATAAATCTTAGAAGTTATTTCTGAAGCTTTCTCTGATGCTCCTCAGCAATACCAATACCTGTTGTGCTGAAAGCCAATGCGCACTAATGAAAAGAGGGAAGAAGAGCAGGCAACATGAGGCAGCAAGCTGCATTGTAAAGATCCAGAGATTACCTGAAAAGCAACATCCTACACACTGCCAAATGAGCAAAGGAAAGCAAAGGTCAGGAAGCATGAGATCAGCATACTGTTAAATTATACAAAGAGCTGGTTTCCAGTGGACTCACTGCCCACAGGCAGGTCTGGTTCATATATGTGGAGACCATAAGGAGACTCAGTCCTTTTGGGGAACTGAAGCAATGTGGGTACTGTAACTCACACCCTTTCCCTCTGGCAAGAGCAACCAGAACCAAAGAGACTTATTTTCAAATTCTAGACCGGTCACGTAGTACTTGTGTCACTTTGGACCAGGTAGTTGAGCCTCGATTCCCCCATTCTGACCTTGCATGGTTGCTGTGATTGACACATTACAGGCACTCAGCAGGCGGTAACTTCACACAGCCTACTGCCATTTCTCTGACATGACAATTACCCAGGGCAATCTTGGAAAGTGCAAATAATTGTGAAGTAGCTATTATTCTTTTCCTTACAGATAAAAGTACCAAACTACTAAGTACTCTGCTATATATCTGAATATTGATTTCTGACTGACAAAAGAAACTACTGGTCAGAAAGTCCAAAAATGAAGCTTTGAAATAACCCCCAACATCCAATGTGGGAAAGGGAAGAAGACATCATTGAAATCATGTGAGCTGCAGTAAGATAAAGTACAAAAGACTAGGATATTTGCAAACAAAGGGCTGGTTTCACCTCTACTCTCTACTAGCTTTTGTGACTACCAGCAAGCCAGTGCTAGGCCTTTAATTCTGTAATTAAAGACCTCCACTTGGGAAGTGGAGGCAGGTGGAGCTCTTCAAGTTCAAGGCCAGACTGGTCTACAGAGTGAGTTCCATGCTAGCCAGAGCTAAATAGTCAGACTCTGACTTAAAAACAAAAACCAGCAACAAAACAAAACAAACCAAGAAAAAAAAAAAAACAAACCTAATAATTGATAGAGTACTTGCCTAGGCCTGGATTCAATCCCCGGCAACACATAAACCAAACTGGTATGGTGACATATGCATGGAATTTTCGTATTAAAGGTGGAAAAAGGTAGATCAGAAGTTTAAGGTCATCCATGACATCAAGTCTAAGGCCAGCCTAGATTATATGAAACCCTGTCTCAAAATCAGGGGAGACATAGATAGATAGATAGATAGATAGATAGATAGATAGATAGATAGATAGATAGATAGATGATAGACAGACAGACAGACAGAAAGACAGATAAAACTATGCTTTATTATATTTCAGGATGACTGGTGGAATCCAGTGTTTCTATCCACATTATTAATAATAATCAAAAAAATGGAAACAATTCAGCTGTCCATCAGCTGATACCAGAAAACAAAATGTGGCCAGTCAGCTGATGATTAACTTTATTCTTTAGTAAATATTGAGAATGATAACATCTGTCATATTTTTTTTCAAAGCTAACAACAGAGGGGCTAGAGAGATGGCTCAGCAGTTAAAAGCACTGGCTGATCTTGCAGTGGACCTTGATTCAGTTCCCAGCCCCCACATGGTTACTGACACCACCTATAACTCCAGTTCCAGGGGGTCAAGTGCCCTTATGTCCCCTGCAATCACCAGACATACACATGATACACCAATACTCATGCAGATAAAACATAAGATAAAATAATAAATACAAAAATTTTTAAAGCAAACAACAGGATCAATTTCTGCTGTCATTTGAAAAATTCTTTAGAAGGACCTCTTATACAATGGGAGGCAAAGGACAAGCTCTCGGGCACATGATGGTGAATGCTCACAACCACACCTGACAAACTGATCCAACCTGCAACCCATATACTGAGTGGAAAGAGAGAACATACTCTCACAAATTGTATTCAATACACTTACGCACATGCAGGCATATATACGCCCTATGTGTCTCTGACTCTTTCTTGCTCTCAAGTGCATAAGTAAACAAACTTTTTTTTAAAGGACTAAGATCTAAATGATCTTCTTTGTGATGTTGAAGAAGAGGTTTAGATGCCAGAGTCTTTATTATCTATAAAATGGGACTATTTCATATCATAGGCAAAGATTAACCGAAAATGAACCATGCATCTAAATGTAAGAAGAGCTAAATCGTAAGATTCTTGGAAGAAAACAAGAGAAGCCCCCCTATGTCTTTTGTTGTTCAACACAGGGATGGAGTCTCACTACATATCTGTGGCTGGAATTCACTATGTAGATTAAGTTAGTCTTCAACTCACAGGATCCATCTGTTCCAAATGCTGAGATTAAGGGTGCACCTACCACAGCGAGCACTTCTATTACCTTGATTTGAATGATAACTTATCAGAAATGACTCCAGGAGTATGAGCAATAGAAGAGAAAGTTAACAAATCGATTTCATCAAAGGCTAAACTGTGTTTCAAACAGCACCATATAAAAAAGAACAAGATATTCTATACACTGCCAGAAAATATCTACAAATCATATATTTGACAAGGAAATTATCTCCAGAATACACAAGAAAATATTACAGCTCAATAATAAATAAAACAGCCCAAAATGTAAATGGCAAAAAATCTGAATAGATGTTTTTCTAAAGAACATCTTAAAACAGACAAAAACAGATATTTAAACAAGATATTCAATATCATCAGTGAAATTCAAACCTAAATCACAATTCACTTCATACCTATAAGGATGGCTAGAAGGGATAGTCCAGAAAAATTAACAAGCATTGGCTAGCATAGTGGAATTTTTGTTTATGGCAGGCAGGAATGTAAAATGATGCGACCATTAAAAAAAAAAAATCTTATCGACTTAGCTCTTATATTTAGATATATGTTCCATTTTGACTTAATTTTTAGGCATGATATGAAATAGTCCCATTTTATAGATATACATGGAGTTACTATATGACCTAATAATTCTCCCAGATGTATACATACGAAAACATGTGCACACAAAACTTTATAAACCAGTATTTACAGTGACCTAGAAGTAGAAACAGGTTATTAAAATAGCTCTGCAGGTAATGGTGCCTGTGGCTGAGCCTAAAGACCCCAGTTTAGTCCTCAGAATCCACCTGGTAGAAGAGATCCAACTCCTACAAGTTGTCTTCAGATCTCCATATGTGCATTTCAGCATCACACACACACACAAATAATTAAAACTAGAAACAATCCAGCTGTCCATCAACTGATGATGGAATAATAAAATGGAGCTATTCAGCATAATGAAATATTAATTTATAAAAAGGTATGAAAGTACTGACCTTTGTAACAGTAAAGAAGAACATTTAAAAAGTATTCTATATTGAAAGAAACAATGGTAGTCTAACTCCATTGCCATATGCTTCCATTCCATTCATATGATGTCCAGAACCAACAAATCAGAGACAAAAAGTAGCTCAGGGGTCATGGGTTTAGTGGTTTGGTATAACACTTGCCTGGCATGTGCAAGGCTAAGGATTTGATCCTTAGCATCACAAAAAAGAAAAAGAATGACCATTAGTGGTTGCCAGGGGCTGGGGGAGTGATTGATATGGCTATAGGATAATAAAAATATTCTAAAACCAGACAGCCACAATGGTTTTCTGTCTTAGTCCAGTGTTTCATTGTACCATGGCCATGGCAACTTTTATAAAGGAAAATATTTAATTAAGACATTTTTTACAGTTTCAGAGGTTTAATCCATTGTCACCATGGCAGGAACAAGGTGGCATGCAGACAGACTTGGTGCTGGAGAAGGAGCTGAGAGTTCTACATCTGGATCCATAGATAGTAGGAAGAGAGCAAGCCACCGCCCTGGCTTGGGCTTCTGAAACATCAAAGCCCACTCCCAATGACATTTTCTCCTACAAGGCCACACCTCCTAATCCTTCTAAATATTTCTATTCCTTTATTACTATGCATTCAAATAGATGAGACTATGGGGGCCATTCTTATTCACACCACCATACTGTTCAAAACATGTGTATGTACATGTATGTTCATATATGTGCATCATGTGCACATATATATGTGTGAATGCATGGGGAGATCAGAAGTCAACATTAGTTGTCTTTCTCGCTCTCTCCCCATCTTATTTTTTGAGAAAGGGTGTGGTGATATATTTTAAGGGTCTCTCACCAATTCATGCTGGTTGGCCAGTGAGCTCCAGTGATCCACCTGTTTCCATCTCCCCAGTGCTGGGATTATAGACATGTGCTTCTGCCTTCAGCTTTTCATGTAGGTCCTTGGAGATGGAACTTAGGTCCTCGGGCTTTTGAGTTAAGCACTTTACCAACTGAGACATCTCCCATCCTTTATTTGTGGGGAGATGGGGCCTCAGAAAGCATCTCACCTAGCCCACGCTGGCATTATATTCACTATGTAGCCAAGGATGACTGAACTTTAAAACCCTGTCATGCCCTTCCAAATGTTGGGGTTACACCTCTATAAGAAACACTTGTAGGGAGATTATGTTGTTCCATTGTAAATAATTGTCCCTGCCTATGAATTTAATAAAAAGCATTGATTGGCCAAAGGCAGACAGGAAGTGTGGGCAGGGCTACCCCAAAGAATACTCTGGGAACAGGAGGAACAGAGAGAATGCCAGAGAGAAGCCAGAAGAAGCAGAGGACAACAATGCTGCTCTGAGAAAAGGTACCGAGCCACATGGCTGAACAGGATAAGAGTCATGGGTTAGTTTAAGGGTAAAGAGTTAGCAAGTTATATGCCTGGGCCTTAGGCCGATCAGCCTAAAACTATTGTAAGCATTTGTGTGTCTCTGTGGGTCTGTGGGTCTAAACCTTGAGGCTAGGCCGGAAAGTCCCAGCCAGAAATCTCATACTACAAACACTGACTTGCATTTTTAAATTTGGGGCATTTTAGAAATGTAAATGAAATCTCAAATAAGTTCTAAAGGACGAGGACAATGTCTACTTCCCTGACAAGCTCATGTCTTTACTAAGTGCATATAGGAGAAAGACTTGATAAATGCTCATCAGCTAGGCACTACAGAAAGCAGGTCAGAGCAGAAAAGAAGTGTCTTGTGGGACATAAATGGAGAAGGCAAACTTCACAGACTGCATTCCAAATTTCCACACAAGATCTGATGAGATGACCCTTCAAGGGAAAGAGAATTATTTTAAGCTAATCGTTTCTTAACTTACTTTACTTGAGGTAGAAATCTGAGAATAAGATAAGGGTGGAGCCCGACAAATTAAGGCTTGTAATTGTGCTTAGCTGGAAACTGTAAAACCTTGTCATCTAGTATATACACTCACACCCCCTTTCTGTGCCCTTTGCCTTCACTTCCTTTGGCTCTTTTGAAAGAAATGAAAAAGACAGAGGGTGGAAAAGGGTGTGATTTGTCTGGGCATGTCAAAATGTCTGCCTTCCTTCACACCGCGGCAAACTTCCATCTCCATGCCTTGTCCCTCCCTCTCTCCTTGTCACAACTGTCTTATACAAAGACATTTTGGGCCTAAGAGTGTAGCTCGGCAGTAGTGTGCCTCTGTAGCATGAAAGTGGCCCTGGGTTCAATCCCAATGCTCTTCTCAAAAACCAACACCAGCACAACCAAAGATTCTTGTGACACTGAAAGAGATCACTGGGACCCCTAAAACACAGACTGTTCTTTAAGGACATGACTTCGAGGACATCTGAGCAGATCCATAGCTGGATAAATTGCCTGGCTACAAGAGCTTACTGAAGAATATCACTCATGAATTTATCACATTCATTGCTGGACAACAAAACAGTATGCCCTTAGAACCCTCCAGTATAGGCTAAGGAGATGGCTCAGTAGGTAAGATACTTTGCCATGCAAGCATGAGGACCAGAGTTTGGGTCCCCAGAACCCACATAAACGCTAAGTGGATATGGCAGTTACATGTAATCCTAGTAGTTAGGTGACAAAGACAGGGAATCCCTGGGGTGAGCTGACCACTTAGATTAGTCAAACCAAGGAGCTCCAGGTTAGAGACCCTGCTTCAGTAAATAAAATGAAAGAAATCTACAAAGGTAACCAATGTCAACTTCTGGCTTCCATATGCTTGTACACACATGCATACTTGTATATATACACACACACTAAAAAAAAAAAAAAAATCTCCTAAACCCTCCACACATTAAGGTACAATTAAGTATATCTTAACTCCTATTTGGGGAGACATAGAGCTTCTACTTTGCATACATTTCCTTATCATTAAAAAAAAATGTTTTATGTTTTTGCAGGATATCACTCAATAACCTGGGCTGGCCTCAAACTTACTATATAGATCAGGCTGACCTCAAAATCACAAAGATTCACTTGCCTCTGTCTCCCAGTGCTAGAATTACAGGTACTGTACTACCCTCAGCATGAAACTCAGCAACTTTATACAAAGTTTTCTATCTGAAGCAGCTGCTAAGACAGCTAATACACCAGCATTTTCCCAGTAGGAATAGCAGATATGCAAACATCTTTTCACAAAACCCAAGTTTAACTATTCAGGAATTTAGTTCTTACACTGCTACATGAACAGGAAACATATGTGGTAGGAATTCTTAAATAAGACAAGAATAGATATCTACCGTAGGAATGCATGTACTCAGTTCCTGCAGAAAGAATTGGTGGACATATACCCTCCCCCCCAAAAAATCCAAAATATCACTTGAGTTGAGCAGAAAGTATCCATGGAACCATGTAGTTAGTCTGAGAAAAAAAAAGATTTAAATGCATCCACAGACGCCCAAACTAAATGCTCCCCAGAGTGCTCTCCAGCACCCCTTATCACAGAGGCCCAGAACATCTTGTTGGAGTGACTTGGTCCTGTGCAAGTGTCACACAAGTGGGAAAATTCTTCTTTTACTTTTCTTAATGAGAAATTCACCTAAGGCCTTGGCTTTTAAGCGCATGTTCCATACAGCAAAAACATTAGTTCAATCTTGTCCATCTTGGGGAGGTGAAAACAGAAATTCCACCTCCTCTACCTGCCCTGTTCTTCATCACCAAATTAGCTACTTACTGATTAGCACACTAATTAAAACCACTGAAAACAAACACCAACAGCTGCAGTTTTTCAGAAGATCTCAGAGGCTAATGAGCTCGACGGGGTTAATCAGCCAGGCTGCCTGTCACACTGGAATGACACACCACTTCCCAAACCCAGACCCGAAAGCAGAAAGGTAAGTCTGTGAAAACATCTCTTTGGAAAAGCTCAGTGACTTGGATTCTGAGCTGATATTTAGAGGTGTCCCGGTCTCCTTGAGTGTCACGCCATATCCTGTTGCCTTCTGGGGCCTCCTAGGCACTCCTCGAGCCCCAGATTGTCTGACCTCCTCAGCTACAGGTCAGTACCTTTTTCTGGAAACTCTCAACTCTCCCAGTTGCCCTCTTTCCTCTAGGGTGGTCATTTGAACTCCCTTAATTCTCTGTTTGCCTACTGTCATGGCCTCCCCGTGATGACCTATACTTTCAATTTGTATGCCAAACTTCCTTTATTTTTATTTTTTGGTTTTTTCAAGACAGAGTTTCTCTGTGTAATTAGTCCTGGCTGTCCTGGATTTCACTCTATAGACCAGACTGGCCTCAAACTCACAGAGAACCACCACCTCTGCCTCCTGAGTGCTGGGAACACTTCCTTTCTCAAGGTGCTATTTTGTTTTAACAATTCTTCGGAAAAACAACTAATGCCCACAAGGAGCTCCACTCTAACAGATAAGAAGTTGGAGCCCAGGAAGGCTAGAGGCATTGGCCAAGTCTGATCAGCTGAGGAGCAGTGTACCTATGCAGTCAGCCTTCAAATGCTCTTGGCATCAAAGGAAACTGAAGTAACGGTAGCTTTCTCACTGTGTGATTTTGATCTTTTTTAAGGGATGCCTAATTTCTTATTCTCCTCTAGATATGGAATCTATAAACCAATAAAAATGTAGAGAACAAAGAATCTCAGAAGAGAAATAAAATGATCCATGTTTTCTCTCCAGTGTTAGGATTCAAAACCAGGGATTATCCAAGCTAGGCAAATGCTCTACCACTGAGCTATGTTCCAGTTCCATGTGTTCTGTTTGTTTGTTTTAGGGTCGAGGCACGGTCTCCCTATTATACAGCTCTGGCTGTCCTGGAACTCACTCTGTAGACCAGACTGGCCTGGAAGTCACAGAGCTCTACCTGTCACTGCTTCCAGAATGCTGGACTAAAGGTATATGCCACCACATCTGGCTTTATATGCTTATTTTGTTAATATTTATTTTGTTATTATATATGTGTATATGAGTATGGGTTTTGCATATGTGCAGTGCTCACAGAGGCCAAAAGAGGACATCAGATCCTCTGGAGCTAGAGTTATATGTTATTGTGAGCTGCCTAACATGGATTCTGGGAACCAAAATCTGGTTCTCTGTAAGAGCAGTATGCACTCAGCTGCTGAGCCATCTCACAACACACACACCCCTTTTGTTTTTTAATGAAAGAATATCCAATACCTGAAGGTAGGTTGGAGTATATCTTACTGGTGTTACTTGTGAATGTGTGAGGATCTGGATTTACAGCATTCAAATGTACATGTATACATGTACACGTACAAGTACACGTACACGTACACGTACACACACACACACACACACACACACACACACACAAAACAGAAAAAAGGCCACCAAAAATAACAAAACAGAAACCATTATAATAAAACTAAAACCATTTGAAAACACAAAATCTTGTGGTGTGTGTGTGCATGTGTGTGTGTGTACATGTATACATGTATGCCCCAAAGAGGACAACTTGCAGAATCAATCCTCCCTGTCCAGTCCACAGAGTGGATCCTAGGGATTGAACTCCAGTCCTCAGGATTGAGGTCTATGCCTTTACTTGGCGAGCCATCTCACTGTCCCCATAAAAGGTTACATTGTAAGAGTTTACATATGAATCATTCTTTACCTCTCTCAACCAAGGAAATGAGATTTAAACTATAGAATGACTGTCTGAGAAACCCCTGGAAAGTCTAGTAATGCTCTTATTATCACTCAAAGCATCCTACTTAGGAAGCAGGAAGATGGATAAAATGACCAATTGTATCGTGGTTGTATCCCCCAAGTAAACTTGATGCCATCTTTGGTCCATACTAACTTACCCTGAATTGCAGATAGATACACAAAAGTGTCTTCATGTTCCAAGTTCTCTATGAATATCTGGAAGCACAAAACAGGGTATGATGATTCTCAAAGAGCAAAAAGACATGGATCCCCTTTACTCACTGTCTCTGAGGAGCACATGCTTTTCTTCTTGGTAGAAACTGGTCTGACATGGAACCAACCTTGTAAGGAAAACAGTCTATTTACTATTCCTCTGACTATGGGGAGGACTTCCTGTAAGTCATCAAATGAATACCAGCACTAGTTATGGAAACCAACACATATAAATTAACCGCTGGTAACCTGAGTTTGATCCCTGGGTCCCACTGTGGAAGAAGTAAACCAACCCTCAAAAGTTACCCTCTGACCTCCACAAACAAATTGTAGCATTATGTGTACCCATAACCAGATATATACATCATACTCACACACAATAATATCCATAAACCTTTTAAGAAGAACAGTCAGTCCTCAACATTTTTCTGTGCTAGCCCATGGTGGAAAACATTTTCAACACAGGTGGCCAAGTATATTCTGATCCTTTCCCTTGAGCTAACACAGCATATGGGGTTATAAGGGAGACAGAGATGTTATTATTATACAGGCAATTTTATGTCTATTCCACTTTTTAAAAAATCGTGCAAATTGTGGCCTTTTTTATTGACATTGCATTCTTTCCCAAATTGAGAATTTGTCAGGGTGTCAAATGCAGTATGGTCTACCTAGGAGACACTTTGACGGCATGTTAAACTTGGGCCTAATCTGGGAACAAGGGAAAGTATGTGCTCACAGCCCTCCTGTTTGCTATAGGGAAGGTAGGAATGCCTACTCAATAGCTCTCAGTGTCCTTTGCTTGACAGTCTGGACTTCAATTTCATGCTACTGGTATCTGCCCTCCTGAGGGAGCGCTGAAGATTAGTCTAGATGGGATGATGGCTAGGTTGCAAGATATTGGGGTTCCTATGGAGTGAGAGAAACAATACAGAGCAGTAGCCATAAGAATCAAAAAAGTAAATATTTTATTTTATTTTTGGTCAACTTGACACAAGCTAGGGTTATCTAGGGAAAGGGACCCTTAATTGAGAAAATATCCATCATTAGATTGTCCTATAAGCAAAGTTCAAGGGCATTTTCTTGAGTAATAACTGATGCAGGAAGGCCCATCCCAATGTGGGTGTTACCGCTCCTGAGTAGGTGGTTCTGGATGCCATAAGAAAGCTATCTGAGCAAGCCAAAGGGAGCAAGCTGGTAAGCAGAATTACTCCATGGCTTTCACATCAGTTCCTACCTCCAGGATCCTGCCTTGACCTGCTACCTTAACTTCCCTAAGGATATGCAAGTCAAATAAACCCTTTCTCCCCAAAGTTGCTTTTGGCTACAGCAATAGAAACCCTGCTGTGGGATAATGCTTTCGTTCACTGTCAAGATTTGTCACTTGAATTGGTTTAATAAAACACTGATTGGCCAGTAGCTAGGCAAGAAGTATAGGGGAGACAACTGGGAGAATTCTGGGAAGAGAAAGGGCTGAGACAGAGACTCCTCCAGCCAGTGAGCAAGCAGAACGTGTAAAAAGGGGTAACAAGCTATGAGCACATGACAAAGCATAAATAGAAATGTGAGTTAATTTAAGTGTAAGAGTTAGCTAGTAACAAGCCTGAGCTAATGGCTGAGCATTTGTAATTTATATTAAGCCTCTGAGCGATTATTTGAGAGCAGCTGCAGGACACAGGAAAACTTTTATTTACAAAACTCTAAGACAAGAGTTCTAAAAGGCAGAGGAAAGAAAACAAGAGACAGTTATAAAATATACATGCCATGAACACATGGGTCAGCAAGAGTCAGGAGGGGACCCAGAAGACAACTGTGGGAGCTATGATGAAATTGAGTCACCAAAGAAACAAACTTGTGGGCATATCTGAAGGGAATCTTTAGACTGAGTTAACTGAGGTGGAAGACTCCACAAGTTGGGGTCCTAGAAACCAGTGAGCTGGGAACAAGTAAAGATGACTGCTGTGGGCAGACATCCTGAATTCAGTCCTTGGACCTGGTTCTTAGAGTTTGTTTTCAGATTACCACATACTCACTGTAGTACCCACACACCTCACCCAACCCACTGCACAAAATAAAAATTTAAATGTAACAAAAAAAAACCAAACCATTTCCTTGAATGATAACCAAAAACTAATTTAAAAAATAAAAGGATAGGAGTGTGCTGGTGCATACTTGTAATCCCAGCATGTGGGAGGTGATCAGAGAGGATCAGGAGTTCAAAGTCGGTCTGTGCTACATGAGACCCTGTTTCAAAAATTCAAAAATAAGGGGACATATTTGTAATGCCAGCCCTTTGGAGACATAGGCAAGAAGATCCAGGTTCCAGGATCACCCTTGGCTATGTACCAAGTACAGGAAAACAGCCTGGGCTATCTGAGACTTTGTCTCAAAACACAAAAAAAGAAACACAAAACAAGAGATGAACAGGGGCTAGGAAGATGATTCAGAGTGTAAAGTATGGGCCTGCTGTGCAGGCCTGAAGACCTGAAGATCTTTGCATCTTTGCTCAGCACTAATAGGTGGAGGCACAGGGTTACAAAAGCTTGATAGGCAGCAAGTTTAACCAATTGGTGAATTCCAGGTCAGTGAGAGACTCTGTCTCAAAAATAAGATGTAAAGTGGTAGAGGAGGACACCCAGTGTTGGTATCTTACCTCCACACCTGCACATACAAATCACAAATAGAGATATATTTGTGTGAAGTAATTAATAAAAAATAATTGGTGGAATTTGGTAAACATAGCAGATGAAGATTAAATACAGTTAAAAAAAATTCCAAAGATGGTCCAGCAAGCACTATTTAAACTAGTATTCCATGGGATATTTGGGGGTTAACAGTTACTCAAAGAAGATTTGTAGGTTTCAATATTATTTCCCCAACAGAAAATCCTTAGTATATGTTGCATTTCATCTGTAAAATGAGGGTAACACTCTATTATAATTGTGAGGATGAGAGACAGTGTCTGTAGTATGGCTTGGTTCAACAAAGAGCAGGTACTCTACAATACTTCTAATATCATACTGACTAAAATAGATGTTTCCATCAGAATTATAATTTGCAGTTGAAGGGTGGATAAACAGCTAGACCCCTACCAAGGCTAAGAAAGGCTGAGTGTGTTGTTCAGGAAGTTGAGTTTGGGTCCCAGGCAGAAGTTCTAGGACTCTTGTTCTTATTGTAGCCCACACTCAAGTCCCAAAGCTGCCAATAAAAGGAAAGGATCCCAACTAAGCAGTATGCACTCGACTGCATCAGTCTAGAACATCAAGGACTGCTTTTTTGTTGTGTGGAGGTAAAAGAGTGGAGGAGACCCAGTTAGATCCGGTGCTCCTCAAAGAGGGACCCAGTTCAAGGAAAGGCTTACACCTAGGAAGGTTATTTTTTCATCTCTGTGAAGTGCTCATGCTGACCCACTGCATTGTCTCCTATATGCTCACACTTGGCCAGTTTGTTAAAGTCATATGAAAATCAACCTTTCCCAGATTTATCGTGGTCCTCTATACCCTTCCTACCTCAATCTGACATCTTAACAATTTAAGTTCCTGGAGGCTAATATAAGATGGTGCTTGACCCATGGTCAGTGTTTAAAAGATACCTGAGTTAGGCTGGTCATGGTGGCACATCTTTAATCCCAGCACTCAGGAGGCAGAGACAGGTGGATCACTGTGAGTTCCAGGCCAACCAGGGCTCCACAGTGATTTCCAGTCTCAAAATAGCAACAAACACCACCACCCACCCCCTGAATGTCTGTCCCTGGGCTGCTGTCTGCACTGTGTCATCATGTGTCTGGGCAGTATGTTCTACTCACCTGGAGAAGCTTCTTTTGTTCCTCGAGGGCTCTTGCTTCTCTCTGCTCTACCCAGCGGGAAAGAGTGCGTAGGGCAGCAGCCCGAGTTGGAATCTGGGGATCATAGGCTGATAAGAGAACCTCCTGGAACTGTTCTGTGGTTATTTCTCTAGGTGGCTGGCTTGCTGCAGTGCCTGGCTCCTGGCCTGTTCTGGGAGAGTCCTGCTCTTGTTCAGGGCAATTCTGAGCTTTTTCTGCAGGTATGTCATGACTGGTTTGTTGCTGTTCTTCTATTTTCCACTCTGGGTCTTTTTTGTTCAGGGTACCTTGGGCAGCCAGGCTGACAGCCTCAGTGGAAAAGGCTCCATGAGTAGAAATGGTAATTCGGAGATCACCAGCAAGTTCTTGGATGACAGGATCAGGGTAGGTAGTAGAGACTTTCTCCAACAGAGGCAGCAGCTGCTTCAGGGCTGTAAAATCACTTGACTTCAACTATAAAATGAAAATTTAAAAATAGTAAGTCAAACTTAATGTGAAAAATGTTAATAAGTGAATATAAGGGGCAATAATCATGTTTCACGGTGTAATCGGCACACCACTTAGGACAAACACAGAACTATCTGCTAAATAACTGCGGCTAACATTTATTAAACACTGTCCATATACAGGCACTTTTCTAAGTTAGCAAGCACACACATATGAATCCCCAAGATAAAGTGTCAAGTAATTCCTACATTTGAAACAAACACTTAAGCAGGATGCCCAGAATGGTAAACCACAACATAGTTAAGTGTAAAGTGAAGAGGCTACAGTCCAAGCAGTGTGACTGCCGTCGGTATCACGGTGAGGAAACTGGAGCAGGAGGACTACCCTGAGTTTAAGGCTAGCGAGGGCCGTATAATGAATTGTAAAACAGCCTGGGATCTTGTCTCAAAAGAAAAATAAACAAAGTCTTATTTCGAACTATGAAAATTAAATTTCTGACTAAAAGTCACCCTTTAATACTGCTTCCTGGGATTGGAAAGGTGGCTCAGATTAAGAGCACCTGATTTTGGTCCACAATCAAGAGGACCAATGTTCAAATCCCAGCACCCACACAACTAGCTACATTTTCCATGCACACCTGTAATCCCAGCTCCAAGTAGGGTGGAAACAAGAGGGCTTCTAGCATAACAGAGAGACCCTGCCTCAAAGCAATAAACAGATATGGAAGGACACTTCATACCCTGTTATGGCCTCTGCACACACACATAGGTGTACACATTCTTACACACACATATACAAATATATAATAAATAAATGAATCCTTTTAAATATACTTACTTCTGCTAGGTTTATGGATGTTGGCAGTCCTGGAAGATACTAGATCTTTTTCATTTGTTAGTTTTGAGGCAGGGTTTCTCTGTGTAACAGCCCCGACTGTTCTGGAATTTGCTTTGTAGACCAGGCTGGCCTTGAATCCACCTGCCTCTGCTTCCCAGTGCTGGGATTAAGGGTGTGCACCACCACTGCCTAGCTGCTTTTTTGTTTTGTTTTTGAGATTGGGTCTCTCTACAGGGTTTTGGCTATTCTGGAATTCACTATGAAGACCTGACTGGCCTTGAACTCATGGAGATCTACCTGCCTCTGCCCCCTCAAATCCTCAAGTGTTGGAATTAATAGTGTGTATCACCACATCCAGCCAGATTCTAAATCCTGGAAGCACTTACATCAAATCTGTAGTATTTTAAAGCAAGTAATAAACCTTCATGGGACATTGGTAACAACAGAAATAATTTTATGAAAATTATATAAGGCTCTGAAAATCTTTAACAGTGTTTATAAATGAACACAATGAAGATAATTCCATATTTGGATGGTTTAATCTCAAATGCAAAAGGCATTGGAGACAACTAGTCCTTATCTAATAAAAGATCATTTGAAAATTATTTATACTTATTGTGCACATATATGTGCACATGGCACTATGTATGGCCATGGTTGTGGGTGGGACACAGTGCCTCTTCATGCATGTGTAGGTCATAAGGCAATTTTGTGGTGTTGGCTCCCTCTCCACTTTTACAGGTTCAAGAGATTGAAATCAGGCCTTCAGATCTGTTCAGTAAGTGCCTTTATCCACTGAGCCTGATTATTGTCGATAAAAGATCATTTTTTGAAAAGATGTAAAAGTAGGGGCTGAGCAGATGGCTCAGTAGGTAAGAGCACTATGCAAGCGAGAGAACCTGAGTTTGGATCTCCAGCACCCATGTAAAGAGCTGGGAATGGCTGCACATGTACCCGCTCTCTCAGAGCTGGGAGGCAGAGACAATGAGAGACGGTTTCAAAGGAATAGGCAGAGAATGACAAACCTTCCTTTAGCTTTTGATGGACACACAGCCACATGGAGATATGAAATTAAGGTGAGGGGCCAGTAGTCTGGCTTGTGCAGGGTCCTGGTTGAAGGTACTATGCATTTTAAACAGGGTCTTTTCAGTCAGTGACTACCTACCTATACATGCTTGAAATCCTGAGAAGCATTTAGGTTACCTAGGCGATAACAAACCTGCAAGTATGTCTGTATACCACATATGCTGATCTCCTTTACCTGGAGCAACACGTGACTAATGTTCCCAACACACACGCACAGTTTACCAAGGTCTGAATGTCGCCCTTTAGGGGAGAGGGCAGTGTTTTTAAACTTTTAAAAGCCTATGCCCTTTGATAAACATTTAAAAAGAAAAGGAGGAGGAGGAGGAGAAAACTAAACCTGCCTCCTTAAAAATATTGTCCTTTCTTTTTCCTCCGGTCATTTGTTCATCTATCCATGCTATTAATCAGCTGTTGTAGCGGGCTCATTAACAATGAGCAGAAAGTAGGAAACAATTAAGAATAGATGATCATCTATCGGGAGAGTGTCCAGCCCAGTGAAGGGGGGAAGGACAAAAGTAGAACCAGCCATTTCTCGTTGCTGAATGCACAGAATCATGGCAGGAGCACCCTCCTTTGCTTTCCCACTCTGGCAGACAGCCTAGCTTGCTCACCACTATTCCACAGAAGTCCCTGTGTTTACTATGGTTCTGGTATGTAAGTCAGCTACACCTAAAACACAGGCACATGCTTAGTACAATGTTTTGGGGGTTATGTCTGCATGTATGTCTGTATACCACATGAGTGCAGTGCCTCTGGAAGTCAGAAGAGGGCATCAGGCCCCTGGAACTGGAGTTACAGATGGTTGTGAGGCACCATGTGGTGGGAACCAGGTCTGGGTTTCCTACAAGAGCAACAAGAGCTCATTACTCAGCCATCTCTACTGCCCTTAGGGAAACTTTTTCTAACTGAGGAGTTTAAGCAATGGCCTTTGGCAAAGAGAGAAAAGTAGAAAGTAAGAATGAATGGAAGGAACAAGGGGAAGAAGGGGAAGGAAAGAAAAAAGAAACAAGAAGACCTAAATAAATAGTATGGTATAAAGGTAAGCTAGAGACAGTTGTTCCTTTAGAGAAAAGATACACCTTTGGTCTCTCAGTAATAAACCTCACTATGAAACCTGGGCTGCAAGGTTAGGGTCCAGCCTTTAGCAACACATTCCATTGCTGCCCTGGCAGAATATGGCTTCAGTTTATCCTAAGGTCAGAATGGTCTGCTCAGCTTCACCAACCAAGGCAATAGTGGGCCCACCAGCTCTGAAGCTGAAACTGCTTCCTGAGGGGACAGGAAAGACACCTCAAGATAATACTTTTACTGATGACCAAGCCTAGAATCTAGAAAATAAGTATGGAGTTACAGTCGTCTTGGTAGCAATCTTAAACCTGCACTTTCTCCAAATTAACTCCTCTTCCCAGACACAATGTTTTAATAGTCACCTTAATTACATGAATTAGGAAGGAATGGGGAAAAGCCCAGATGCTGTCAGAGTCTGTTTCACCAGCCAAAACAATGACTGCTAACAGGGAATATGGAGAGCATGGTATTCCAGGCTCTAAAGCAAAGACTTAGAGTGACAGTATCAACTAACACCAGTTTTCGAGTGTGACTTTATTGTGAGTTCAAGACAAAGCCTAGCATTACTGAGAAGGCTTTATAGGGATAGAGAGCTGGCTCTGTAATTAAGAGCACTGGCTCCTCTTCCACGGAACTGAATCCTAGCTCGGAACCATCCAAACTCCAGTTCCAAGAGATCCTACAACCATTTTCTGGCCAGTGGGCACACACGTGGTACACATACATATATGGAGGTAAAACATTCATACACATAAAATAGATCTAAAACAAAATGTAAAAAAGAAGCCCTTTGCTCAGCATAGTGGCACATGCCTTTAATCCCAGCACTCAGGAGACAGGGTAGGCAGATTTCTGAGTCAGTGGTCTATAGAGCAAGTTCCAGGACAGCCAGAGCAACACAGAGAAACCTGTTTAGAAAGCCAGGGGTGGCAGGGGAGATGACACAGACTTATAAATGCATGAATCAGCAGGAAACAAAATTTAGCAAATCCAGGGCAGAAGTAGAAAGAGTGATGAAATTATGTTCACTTAAACTGCACAGTCAAGGGAACCCAGGATGTAATGATTAGTCAGGATGGTTTACAGGAGGGCAGGGACAGGCAGGGCTGTCCTGGTATAGCAAGTCAGGCCTAGCATGTGAATACAGCCTGCAACAGCAAGCTTCTAGAAGGGAGATCAAAGAGGCTTGCGATTTATTTTCTGTTTGCTTATTGTCTGAAATAAGTACTAAATAAGCAGAAACAACACACACATTATCTATGCGTTCAGTTTATAGACACTATTCAAATTAATATTCACCAGAATAAACAAAACTCAACTAAGCTAATTAAATCCAGTAACAATTCAACTTAAGCTATTCCATCTGTGAAGGCTTCTCTGTTATAGCTAATATGGCTCTGAAACCTTAGCCAAAGGTTATTTTCTCAAATGACATGTAAAATATAAAACTAGTAATGCTAAGAACATCCAGTGAGAAATGGGATTCACACTGAATTGCCCAGATAAAATCTTTTTTCTTCTTAAAAATAGGCGGGAGTGTCCCACCTTCTGACATTGAGACATAATGTAGCTGGGTACACATGTTAGAATGCTGGAGATCCAACACGGGGAGAAGTGAAAGGCCCTGGGTTTGATCTCCAAGAACCACAGAAAGAAAAAATAAAGTTTAGAGAGAGGCACATTCTAATATATCAAGAATCAAATCAGATTGGAATGCTCAAACTCAAAATGCATTCCCCAAGGGCTCCCTGCAATGGGTGCTGAGTCTGATTTCATAATAACTGTTCTGAGACAGTCCTGCTTTCTTATAGTCTCCTAACTTAATGTGTCATCCAATTAACCAGTCACCAGCACAAGTATAATCTAGCCCTGCCTACCCTTTTCCTTTGCCAATGCTGTCCCAGGCTCTACAACTCAGCTACACTGGCTTTCCATCAGTGTTCAAGCCTTTCTGTGGTTCTGAGCCTTTGTCTGAGTTTCCTAAATTGAAATTCCTTCTACTGTTCTATACACACTACACTCAAATGCCTATTCCTCCTTAGTGAAATTACCTTTCCTCACTGAGATCTCTCAGCCTAGCTTAGATGTTATGTTCTTATATCCCCCTCCCCTCTTCTTTTGAGATGTTCCATTAAATTCTAATCATATTTTTAAAACAGTCGTTCTGGGTGGGCCTCCCTTCCTGAACTATGGTATGAGGGATAAGCCATGTCTGTCTTGTCCTTTGCTATATCCCCAGATCTCTAGCTCAGTATCTGTCATGCAATCAGTAATGGTTGAATGAATAAATTTTAAAATTGTAAATTAGGGCTAGAAGGGTGACTCAATGGACTGCTGTTGCAAAGGAGTGTGTTTGATTCCCAGACCCACATCAGACAGCTCACAGTTATCTGTAAATCCAGCTCCAGGGGATCTAACACCATCTTCTAGTCTCACCAGGCACCCGCACTCTTGTACTCAGATACACACATACACATAATTTTAAAATAGAAAAAGATCTTAAAAACTAAAAGTTAACTATGTAAAAACCATATAAGCTAAGCTGGCCATAGTGGTGCACATCTATAATCCCAGTGCTTGGAAGGTAGGAAGGAATATCATCAATGTCATATTGAATTCAAGCCCAGCCTGGGCTACATGAGACTCAAAAATCAAAACAAAACTCTTAAAAGTAACTGGCAGCAGGCTTAAGTATACTGCCCTGTATGGGCTAAAAGATGGATCTTGAGCTAAGGTGGAACTGTGCAAAATGGATGCTATCTGAGCAGACACAAGGATGCTAAGGATTTTCCACCAACTCTCTGAACAGTGAAAGCCAGAGAACTGAATGTCTTTCTCAGGCACAAAATACTATGTTCAATATTTTCAAAACAAGTGTTTCTACGTAGGAAAGAAACCTGTCTTTTTGACAATGGCATCCAGGGAGGTCAGTGTGAAGTGGCATGTTTTCTGTTTATGTTAGAGAGGATTCTCATTAACAACCCAAATTGGTCTTCTTGGTTCTGCTGGATATAATATTCATTCTTGTTTTCCACGAAGGTATGGAAGAAAGGCAGCAGGTCCTCTTCCCTACTCAAAATTCAAGATTCGCTTATACCTACAACTCACCTGCACAGCTCCTGAGAGCATGACAGCCACCAGCCCCATGGACATGCTCAGTGTCTGGGATTCCACAGTGCTCTCTGCCTCATGAGTCAGGCTTGCACATGCTCTCTGCAGTGTTGCAGCTACAAAGTCCACTACCTACCAAAGGAGGAAATTAGCATCAGTGAGGGGGTAAGATACAAATGTAAAATCCATACATCTTGTGTCTATATCATCTGCAACACCATGAGAACATAATGGATGCTACTGCACAACAAGAGTGGTGCTCTACACTTTTCTGCCTTGTTTTACATTTCCCAGTTTAAATAGGATGTTTTGAAAGATATAGTGACGGCCAAATGCCAAGATGGTAAGGACAATGCATGAGGATATAGCGCTCTCTACCCAGAACCTTCAGGAGCTTAGCAATGCAGAAGCTTCTAAGTATTTTATATGCATAGTATCATCTTTTTTTTGGAGTGGGGGCAGAGTCTCATATACTCACATAGGCCAAGCAGGCCTTGAACTTGTTATGTCCTTAAGGATGGTCTTGGACTGTGGCTCTTCCTGCTTTCAGTTCCCAAGTGTTGAGATTACAGGTATGTTCCACCATGCCTAATTCATGTGGTACTGGTAACTCAAACTCAGGGTAAGCGAGGCAAGTATTCTGCTTGTTTTTGAGATGGGGGTCTCATGTAGCCCAGGCTAGCCTCCACCTGGATACAAAGCTGAGCATGACCATCAGTGACGGATTCTTCTTCTTCCTCCACCTCCTAAGTGCTGGGACTACAGGTTTTTGTTACTCCTGGACTTTCTTTTCTTTTTCTTTTTTAAATTCAGAACTGGCAAGCAAACCCAGTGCCTTGCACAAGACTAGGCAAGTGCTCTTCCACTGAGCTATACACCCAGTCCCAAGAACCCATTTCTTAAAAAGAAAAGAATTCTCTCTTGTCCCAATCAGCCACTCCATTTAATACTTACCCAAAGGAGGTAGAAACTTATGTTCACAGAAAAACCTACAGATGGTTGTTTATAGAAGCTCTCACCATGGTTCTCAAAACTTGACAATGACAAAGACGTCCTTTATAAGGTAAGTGAATAAATAAACTTATTTATCTAGACAATGGGAGATCAGTCAGCATGACTATTAAATCATGAGAAGACATGGAGGAATATTAGTAAAGAGGGATGCTACAGAGTGAAGGCCAATGAAAACATACAAGCAAGAAAGAGATGACTAGATGAGTACAGAAGACAGTTATGATAGTGAATCCATTCCTAGAATACTAGAATGGTAGATACATGTGACCTATTAACTACACAACCGTCAAAGTGAACCCTAATGTGAGCTATGGACTCTAAGTGACAATGATGTGTTTGTGTGGATTCCTCAATTACAACAAAGGGGACCAGGAATGTAGCTCAGGGGTAGACTGCTTGCATAGCAGGTGGAACGGTTGTGTGTTGAGACACATGCATGTACACACATAAGCACACACAAAAGAGATAAAGAAGTCTAACAAAGGCATTGCTGTGGTAGCAATGAGGAGGCCAGGGACATGTGGGCACAGGAGATACATGAGAAACCTCTATGCTGCTCAATTTTGTTGTGAAGCTCTAAAAATAAACACTGGGGGCTGCAGAGATAGCACAGTGATTAAGAACACTGGCTGTTTGTTCTTCCAGAGGAACTGGATTCAATTTCCAGTACTCTCACAACAGCTAACAATTGTCTGTAACTCTTGTCCCAGGGCCTCCAATGTTCTCCTTCTGGCCTCTGCAGAGACTGCACACATGGTACACATATGTACATTCAGGCAAACAAACATACACATAAAAAAATAAAATCTCAAAAAAAAAATTGTTAGGCAATGGTGAACACCTTTAAACCCAGCACTTGGGAGGCAGAGGCAGGTGGCTCTCTGTGAGTTCAAGGCCAGTCTGGTCTACAGATTGAGTTCTAGGACAGTCAAGAATACACTAAGAAACTCTGTGTCGAAAAGCCAAAAACTAAGTAAGTAAGTAATAAACTCTGGGCCAGGGAAATGACTAGGTGAGTAAAAACATTTGTCATGCAAGCCTGAAGATTGGGTTCAGGTACTAGAATCCACTGTAAAAGCTGGAAACAGTAGCATGTAATCCCAGCACTCCTACAGCAACATGGGAGGCAGAGACATGAGGACTATCACAGAGTGAAAGAATCCCATCTGAAAGGCTTCTGGAATCTGACAGGTTAGCTTGCCTGGAGTATACATACAACGGAAAATACACGCGGCATGCACACACTCATGTATGTATGTATGTGTGTATGTATGTATGTATGTATGTATGTATGTATGTATGTATGTATTTAACTAAATACATACATAAAAATAAATATTACTATCTGAAGGAGGTTTTCTCCTTGGAGATTTCTTAGTTCCACATCTGACAGTCTTAATTCTAGTAAGCAATGAATAGGAAAGAACATACCCAATTTTATTTATAAGCCAGTGCCTTCAATCAATCTATAAATGATTCAGTCATATTCTAAATTTAAATATTTCTACAAACTTAAGATAGCTCATACACAAGATTTTATATAGTGTAGGTTGTCAATAACCTTTTAGTGGAATTAATTTGGTCAGCACCATTTGAACTGAGCTGAGTAAAATCACCTTAAGTACAAACAGCTTTGAACAAACAACAGCAGACACACATTCACGCACGTACTCATGCACACTGTATATTCAGGATTAATAGCTTAAAGGGGAGATATAATTTTGTAAATGGGAAGGCGGAGATAGGTTGTAATAAGCCTCTAAATACTATGCAAGATTGCATGTTTAACTCTCTGGACAAATCACATGCTACGCTAGAATCCTTACTGCAAGCTTAAAGCTGGGAGAATGGCCTGTTAACACTTGTCTTCTGGGACAAGGCAGGAAACTGGAAGGGTTATTTAAATGTTGCATGCACAGAAACAATGCTGGCAATTTCCACCTCCCTCTCTAACCCTGAGATGTTACTGATTTATATTCCATTTGGGGCCCCCTAGTTGTGCCACTGAAAAGATTTTAAAGTGTGCCTTGTTTTTATTTAGCTTCTATGTTAGCACAAAAATTGTTTAATTGCTAAAGCTAGCTTTCCCTAAGTCCTTTCTAATATATTTTTAATGTTAAAGACATTAATTTGTTTATTCTTGTGTGAATGCATACACACATAGCACATGTGTGTGGAGGTCAGAATAATTTGTAGGAATCCAAGATGGATTCTGGGAACTTAACTTGGGTTCTGAGATTTGGTGACAAGCATCTTTATGCATTAAGCCATCTCACCCGACCCATTCTGTACTGTTTTTAAAGGCAGGAAGCCAGGCATGGTAGTGATGCCTTCCATCCCAGTACTTGGGAGGCAGAGGCAGGTGGATCTGAGTTAAAGGCTAAGCTGTTTACAGAGCAAATTCCAGGACAGCCAGGGCTACTCAGGGAAACCCTGTCTTGAAAAAGCAAAACAAAACAAACAAACCAACCAATAAAATAAAAAGGCTAGAAAACAAATACCAGGATCCTGTCCTCAGGGAAGAAGCTCTCTGTCTGTATGCATGTAAAAACAAAGCAAATGACTGAGAACCAGGAGAACATGAAATTGAGAGACAGAGCTGGAGAAAGGGAACAGTGGATGATATGATCAAAATGCATTGCATAAATGTGTGAAAATGTCAAAGAATAAAACAAATTATTAAAGAACCTGGGAACTGTTAACCATGAAGTAATGGCCAGGTATTAATGTATGGCATCAACAAAATACCCTTTCTCCTGTTCTTCCCTTTAGTTTGTGAGGAGGACAGAGATGGGCTGATGTAGCCTAGGCTGGCCTCCCACTCACTACGTAGCTAAGAATGAACTTGACCTTCACAGCAGCTTACCCTGCTGTGATTATGATGGGATTACCAACCCAAGAAGAGGTCCTTAGTGCCTGAAGCCTCTTAGAACTCAGGGGAGTGTTCAATTTACTACCAGCCAAGTTAAAGTTTTTGAGTTCAGCACTCACTTCTCAGTGAGCTGCTGAAACGCACGAAATCAACAGTCAGTCTCCAATCCCTTCCACGCTGTCAGCACTTTGTCAGCAAGTTGCACATCTCCGTAAGATAACTAAAGGATTAAATGAGCTAATACTTGTCATGTGTTCAGAATGGAGCCTGGTAAACAGCAAATACCTAATGTTATTATTAAACAGTGAAGTCATTATAAGCAGTTGACTCAGTAGAACTGCAGTCAGGTGGGGAGAGATGAGGTAGGACACATCCATACGGAATAAGTCTCCTGATTTTCAGTGTGCTACTCCCACCCACAGTCAGAGTCTCCTGAGTTCAACACCTAAACCTAACCCTTCTGGGCTGGCTGGATAGTTCAGCAAGTAGAGAAATACTTGCTACTCACTAGTCAGCTGAATCCAATCACTGGACCCATAGAAAAGATGAAAGGAGAGCTGGGCAGTGGTGGCGCACACCTTTGATCCCAGCACTCAGGAGGCAGAGGCAGGGGGAACTCTGAGTTTGAGTCCAGTCTAGTCTACAGAGTGCATTCCAGGACAGCCAGGGATACACAGAAAGAAATCACTGTCTCAAAAAAAAAAAAAAAAAGGAAAGAAAGTAGAGAACCAACTCCACAAAGCCATCCTGACTTCCACATGAGGTCTCCTGCCTTATACAGATATACCACATAAATAAATAAAAATTTTAATTAAAAAGCTTCTATTCTTTAAAAGAAAGTCTTAATTCTTTCATTGGAGGATATATAAAGTTGGGGAATGAATCACAGGTTCCCCTAAATCTCAGATATCCCTAACACCATGTTGTGCTCTGATTCAGTCCCATTTTCAAAGCTTAGTTATTGCTCCTGTTATTCCCAGGTTTCTGCAGAAGTAATTTACACTGCCCCCTTTTCTTTGCTCGTTTGGTTACTTGCTTGGTTCAGGGAGAGGCCTTCCTTCTTTCTTCCCTCCCTCCCTTCTTCAGAAAATCTCACTATCTAGTCGAGGCTGGCTGAGAACTTGTGGTAATCCCCCTCTTTGGTCTCTGTGCTAGGACTATGGGCACACCCACCTCGCCAGGCTCCTTTTCTGTTTAAAAGTATCCCAAGAGCTCTGTTGAGGTTTACTCTGTCCATGCATGTTCTCAGTATTTTTAGAGTTTCTTGGGTTGCTAGTGAACTATGTTTTTGTAGCTTCTGATTTTTACTATTTCCCTTTCTCTATCATCATCCCCACACACATCTACTCTGCTTATGCTGTCTACAGTTTCCAGGGAAAACCAGTCAATAGATATCTTGTCTTTATATTAGGCATTTCTGTGTTACGTATGTCACACATACAAAATTAACATCTAAAAAGAAAAACACCATGAGGAACCATTTCTATTCTGCTCAGTACAGTGAGCCCCTCAGAAGTGTGCAAAGGATGCAGGTTCTGAAAGGAAGCTGCTTACTGTCCTGCACTATCACTGGGCTCCTTGCTGGTCCTCATACATTTGAGCAGACTCCCTCTATCTGGGCATCTCAATAGCTCCCAGCTTCCCTGGTTATAGGTATTTACTCGGAAGTACTCTCATTGTGACTCTCCATAGCCAATCTACTTAGCAGCCCTTTTCCTTGTTCTATTTTTCTTCAGAAATGATCACCATCTGATATATTTCATAATGAAATTATCACCATATGACATTCTTTGCTTCCTTATTTATTATTTCCCCTCATATGAATGTCAGCTCCATGAATGCAGACACATGTCTGTTTTGTTTAGCAATGTGTCCTTGTACCTAGCAGAGTTAGATGGCACATAGCTCAATACATAACCATGGGATGAAAGAACTTGAGGGTTGACTGAGGACCCCATTATTACACAGACCCCATTATGCCTCATTTCTCTGTATAACACAGATAATATATCGTTCCAATACACTCTATTAAATATTTACTCTTTTATTTAGAAGTACTTCAATTATCTCCTAATGCCTGGTCCACAACTGTTACAAAAATATCTCCTATAATTCCTTTCTTTTGGGGACAAGGTCTCACTGTATAAGCCTGACTGACCTGCAACTCTCTAAATTCTCTATGTATACCAGGATGGGCTCAAACTGGGAGATACACCTGCCCTTCCTCCTGAATGCTGGCAATAAAGGTGTATGCCACCATCCCTAACAATCGGCCTATGTATTTTTTTTAAATTTATGTGTGTATGTGTCTGTCTGCACATAGGCTAAAGGCAGAGAAAGACTTTAGGTATTTTCCTCTATTGCTATTGACTTTATGAGATAGGAAATCTCAGTGAGCAGACTGGTTGGCTAGCAAGAGCCAAAGATCTATCTGCTTGTCTTTGCGGCCCTCCCCCAGTCCCACAAGTGTTATTGGGTTACAGATGTTCTCTTCCAAGTCCAGTCTTACGGGTGTTGGAGATCCAAACTCAAATCTCATACTTGCATATAAGCACTTCATTGACTGAGCCATCTCTCCACTTCCCCAGTTATTTATCTAAACCAAGTACTGGCTCTCTTACTTGTTTATTTATTTAATTTAGTTTTTTGAGTCAGTGTCTCACTAAGTTGGTCTGGCTGTCCTGGAACTCACTCTGTAGACCAAGCAGGCCTTGAACTCACAGAGATCTGACTACCTCTGCCTACTTACTGAGTGGGAGGATAAAAGGCGTGCACTATCACACCTAGCTTGATTCTTTTTATTATTTTTAATTTTTAATGCCATTTATTTGATGAACAAACAGAAAAATGTGCACATTCTAGATTTGGCAGATTGCTTCCTCATGGCTTTGCTTAACATAGTATTCTAGTATCTACATTTCCTTAAATAGATACAGGTTCAAGGTTCTGTGCTAAGGTCATAATTTTTCCCAAGCACTCTATACCTCCTACTATACTGCATGATGGTGACATAAAACCAATCTATCCATGCCAAAATATTTAGCACAGTCCCCATGCACTGCTATCTAAATTAGCCCTGAAATGTACATAAAAAACAAGATGCAAAGGAATGAAACTATGAGTAAAGATGTGATGAAGTATAATAAAATTCTAGTGGTAAGATCTATGTAGAAAGTCAGTACAAGGTATTCACTACAAAATTCTTTCAATAAGTAAATATGAACCATTAATATGTACAATTAATGTGTTTTACACACACACACACACACAGTTAAAAACTAAAAAAAAAATTTAAACCAAAAATAAATAGAATTACTAAACATATTTTATACTTAAAATTTATTTATAATCTAGAGGAGACAGTCAGTTTCACTGGGTATTTTGGCCCTAACACAGAAAGTTTTCTATCCATAACCCTTCTAACCATTTTGGCAAACAATCATCATCACCTAAATCTATGATTTCATAAAGTTTTGAAAAATGTAATTTTCTAGTTCTTTTCTGTCTGTCACCATCCTACAGGGTAAACAGTCTACTTATTATCCACATTGTCAGCCTGTGATTCTCCTATGTAGAAAAATGTCCCTTCATTGCTTGCCTGATTGAGCTGGGATCTAATTACTATAGGAAAGGCAAAACAAATGATTTCTCCATTCCCTTTGATTACCAACTTACAAAACACAGACCAAGTGACCTAACAATCTCTAAAGAATCCTGTGAGGTTTTAAAAATCCTCTGCTGCTTTTGATGTGTCCACTGTAGCCATTGTTCCTCTGAATGCTGGAGTTGTGCTGTGTGTTGCAACAAGAGTCCCTTCAAGGTGACTCCTAACTGCTATGCCATGACCCCATTAAACTCAGACAGCTTCTTTGTGCCTGGGTACCTGCAACTGCCTTGAAGCTTATAATGTACAATCTTCACCCTAGACTTCAAATCAACCTTCATCCCAGAGAGCTCTGAGCACTTAGAGAATGGTATTTATAGACTCCACTTTAGAAACAGGGCACTTACTGATGCTGACTGCCATTGTTCCTAGCATTGACAGTGGACCACATTAGGAAATATCCATTTTTTTAAAAAGAAAAACATTAATCATGCATTCATACTAATATTTCTAACTGAAATTCAAGAGCTTTTACACTAGTTCTTTGGTCTTTTTGTTTTTCTTATACCAAAATCTTCATTCCTAATAATATCAACCAAACAATTTATAACTTATTTTCTTTGTGCGCACATGTGATTGTGACATTTGTGTGCTTCAAAATAATATCTCAATATCACTAGTAACAAAATTACAAAGGGCAGTTTGGTATTTCCTGAAGGCTCCTTTTGTTTTGGAACATTTTAACTAACCTGTGTGAAGGGTGAGCTAATGGGCCATCTCATCTTTTGTACCAGTCCAACACTATTGCTCCTTAATTAGGAGCACAGAGCTCAAGTCTGATCACTTCCCCTTGTTCCAGTACTAAGACATAAACACACTTGGATGAGGGAGTCTCCAGGAACCAGATAAACACAAGAGAAACAAATCACCCTGCCGAGTAACATGGGGTCAGTGAACTGAAGGAGTGAGGGACCTGGACAGAAATCAGGAACTCAATTCCCATTAAACAGGCAAGCTAAGTCAGAACTGACAGGCAGCAGCTAACATTCTCAGCGGGAGCTCCAGCAAAATGCTGCTTAGCAACAGGGACCAGCAGATGCCAATGACAACCATACAAAGAGCTGGGGGATCAGATTTAAGTGTGACAATCATACCATCTTACAAATGACTCTTCACAAGCCAGGCACAGCTAATTCTGGTTAAGTGGTAAAATATGGTTCCTGCATTGTCTATGCATTATTACTTTTACCTCCTACTTTTAAAAAAGGTAGTAAAAATGATGGCTCAGTCAATAAAATTCAGGGATTGACCACACACAGAAACACTACCCTGAAATCATTGTTTTTAGAATATCTTAAAATTGCACAGGATGCTGTGGAGATAAACTGTAAATCTGAGGAAATATAAACTTTAAAGTGGTCTTATTAACATGTTTTTTTATTTGTTTGTTTTGTTTTTTAATACAAGGTTTCTCTGTGTAGCCCTGGCTGCCCTGGAACTTGCTCTGTAGATCAGGCTGGCCTTGAACTCAGAGACTCACCTGCCACTGCCTCCTGAGAGCTGGGTTAAAGGTGTGTACTGCCACAACAAAACTAACATTTTTTCCCCAAATTTGAGTTCCAATCACTCTCAGCTTGTGAGTGAGTGAGTGAGTGAGTGTGTGTGTGTGTGATATGCACACATTATGTGTGTAAGTATGTATATAAGGGGGCCAGAGGAGGATGTCAGGTGTCCCATATTGTATGAGTTTTTGGCTTAGCTTAGCATTGCTGTCTGGACTTACCTACAGGTCCACTGCTGGTTAGTCCCTCAAAAAAAACTTAGATGTTTATATTAATTATATGTTATTTGGCCTATGGCTCAGGCATACTGTTAGTTAGCTTTTGTATTTTACCTTAACTTATTTTTATTAATTTGTCTTGTCACATGGCCTGTGGCTTATCTGTATTTTTATATCTTGCTTTTTGGGATGTGGATGTCTTTCTCTATGTTGTAAAATATCATTAAATAATAAAAAGGCTGTTTTGGCCTATTGTAAGACATCTTAAAAACAAAACAAAAAATCCAAATATAGATACAAAAAAAAAAAAAGAGTCACACACAAGAAATGCAATCCAGCCACCCAAAAAACGGAATACAAAAAAAATAAGCCACGAGTCATGTGGCAAGACAAATTAATACAAATAAGTTAAATTAACATAAAAAACTAAAATAAAAAACTGACTACAATAAACCCTAACTATAAGTCAAACAACATATAATTAATATAAGCCTTTGTGTGATTATTTGGGCTAAGGGGTAGTGGGGCTGCCAGTGGGTTCAAACCTCGGGGCTAGGCTGGGACAGAAACCTATACCACAGTCCTGCTCTATCCCTCTCTACCCTGCTCATTTGATAGAGTCTCTCACTGAGCCTCAATCTATGCTGGTGGTCAGCAAGTCCCAGCAATCTTTCTGTCTCTTCTCTGCACAGAGCTGGGCTTAGAGGCACATGTGCAGTCACACCCAGCTTTGTACATGGGTACTAGGTATCCAGTCACACCCGGCTTTGTACATGGGTACTAGGTATCCAGTCACACCCGGCTTTGTACATGGGTACTAGGTATCCAAACACAGTCCTCATGTTTCACTACAAATGCGCTCATCCTCTAAGACTGTGGTTCTCAGCCTTTGGGTCGCAACCCATTTTGGGGGAGTCAGCTGACCTTTTCACAGGGGCCACTTACCAGAAAACACAGATGTTTACATTATGATTAATAACGGGAAAATTAGAGTTTTGAGTAGCAAAAAAAAAAAAATGTAATGTTATATATGGTTGGGGCCATGATATCACGAGGAACTATATTAAAGAGTTGCAGCATTCTGAAAGTTGAGGACCACTGCTCTGAGCCACCATCTAGCCCTTCATTTATAACCTTTGGCCTCTGTGAAACCTTAAAAAAGATAAAAACTTTCAGGCTCTTGTTTGGGCATATCTTCTAAGAGGGAGCCAGGTAATTGTCTTTGTACTCAAAGTTGACCATCACTCTAGTATGACAAATAGGTAAAGCAGTTCTAGTTTTATGTGAGACTCACGATAGGAGCTTGTCAAGTGCAGGGTGTAGTATGAGTCACACTCAGCTGGCCTGGTGTGATTAAACTCACCAGAATTCTAAGATAGGACAAAAGGTGCCACCAAATTGCACTCTAAACAACTGTTTTTATACAGGGTCTCAGTACATAGCCCTGGCTGGCCTGGAACTAACTCTGTAGGCAATGCTGGCCTCAAGATTTACTTGCCTCCGACTCTGAACGCTGGTGTGTACCACCATGCCTGGCTAAGCAACAGCTATTTTTGACAAAAATGTAAAGAAACCAAAATAGCAGCAGGTTGGATCCAGAACACGACAGCCACTAACCTGAGTGATGTGTGTAAATATCTGCTCAGACATTCTCTCACACAGAACAGCCAGCAACTGCAGGACCAGCAGTTTCCGCTCCTGGGCTTCTATAAGTAGAGCCTGGTGTTGCTCTAATTCCAGCAGGCTTGTATAACATGAGGACATGGGTTTGAACTCTTCTTCCTTTTCCACCACCATATGAGACAACTCCTAAAAGCAGGGGATGGGAAAAAAAAGTGAAGAAAAAGACTGTGGCACTAAGGACTTGGCAAACAAGCTAGGCAATTCACACCCAAGGAAGGAGTCTATACTGGTTACAAACATCTGTAATCTCAGCTACTCCCGAGGCTGGGGGAAAAGGATTGAAGGTTTGAGGTCCACCCAGGCCACAGAGTGAGTCCAAGGTTACCCTAACAACTCAGTGAGACCAAAAGAGCTAGGGTATCACTTCAGGAGAGAGTTCTTGTCCAGTATATACAAAAAATGTTTTCAATTTCCAGTACTAAGAAAAAAGAAAAGAAATAAAGAAACCACAAGCTACAGAGTAACAGGCATGCTGTGGTACCATGTATGTGAACCTACATAAATGCATACCCAAAACACTGAGTTTGGTTTGAGGGAGAAAGCCTCTGCCCTCCACACATGCACAGTGGCACACCCCCACATACACACACACACACACACACACACACACACACACACACACACACACACATACAAAAAACACAAATAAGTAAAATGTATAAAAAAAGAACTTGTACAGAAATTTCTATAATATTTTCATGATTTCTACCACTAGCCGTCTGTGAACTGAGTCCTCAGATGATATAACTTAGCCAGAGTCAGAGACCATTAGATGACTTTCCCTAAGATAAGTCGGAAATAAACCTCTATTGACAGAGAATTCATTGTTATGGGGTTGGTAAGCTTTTAACTGCCTTCCTCCATTTTGAATTTCCACAGAAAGGGAAAACCTTGGGTTCCCTAACAATGAGTGCTTTGAGGAAGTAGCTGACAGCAGAGAACAATGGTGTCCAACTGCACCTGGGAACTGTCCTCCTTGGGGAACATTTTGAAATGTCTGCAGGACATTTTTTGTTCTCATAACCGGGGGTTTACACAGGCATATAGTGGGTAGAGATCATAGAAGCTTCTAAAAATCCTACAAAGAACAAGACAACCACACCAAAGAACACACTTATCTAGACCAATGTCAGTTTTGTCAAGGTAAAGCTTCCCCGGTTTCAAGCAGAGCTTCCTAAACATTTCTACTCACAATCTCTTTCCCTGAGAAATTTTAATATAACTCCATGTATGATTTTACAAAAAATAGGTATACTAGTCAAGCATATAATGGTAATAAAGTATTAAAAAATACTTGCAGACAATTCTTTGGCATACATATGCTTTTACCATTTATTAAAGATGAACTAATTTGCATACTAATGAGATGAATTTGCTTGATTAATTTTACATGAAGAATCAATCTTGAATATTTGATATGGCAGGATGCACAGCATCTTTGATGTCTCTCAGAGTAGATCAACATTTTGATTTTATAAACATCATTGCAGAGAACTCAAGTTTGCTTAAATATATAATACAAAATTGGAGAAATCAGTTGAGGGCCATTTCAGAACTTATTCAAAATTCTGACCTAATCAAAGGCTAAAATTCATTTAATGATTATTTTTTTAATGAAAGATCAAGTTCAGCAGCCCAGTCAATAATTTAAAAAATTTATTATTATGTATGTGTTGTGTCTATGTGTGGGTTTGTTTGTGTGAGTGCAAGTACCCAAGATGGCATTAGATCCTGTGGCACGTGAAGCGTTGGAACAGCCTGACATGGATGCTGAGAAGCAAACTCAAGTCCTCACGAGAGAAGCAAGCAGTCTTGACCTCTGAGCCTCTCTCCAGCCCCTCAACCAATAATTTTTAAAATCAAAATTCTAACACAATAAAATTAGAAGATAAACTAATTTAATATTTATTTACCTGCTGAGGAATGATGGCTGGGAAAATATTAAAAGCCTTTGTTTTCCATAATTAAGCCATTATTTCTATAAAAGCATAAAGTTCTATAATTGATGATATATGATGACCTCAAATCTGTGTGACAATGTCTCAGGCTGTGCTTGTTGGCACTGAATGGCATGATGGCCTGCTCTGTGCAAAGGGCATATGCTATACGTTTAGAACCAAGGCCTCAGTGACACTTGTTGGTCCAGGAGCTGTCAGAAATGCCCTGAGTTCGTTCACTATCTGACTTTGAAGTAAGTTTTGGTTATTTTTTGGTCAAAAAACCTTTTAGTGTTGACAAATGTTTTGTGACCCACCCCTCACATTCACATATGTGACCTCATCTGGGGTCATAACCCACAGTTTAAGAAGCTTGTGTTGGCTGGATATAGTTTAGCTGGCAGAGTACTTGCCTAACATGCACAAATCCTTAGGCTCCATCCCTAGAACTGTATACTACATGCCTATAATCCTAGCATTCAGGTAGCAGAGACAGGAAGATCGGAAGTTTAAAATCATCATTGGCTAGATAGTTTGAGGCCAGCCTGGGCTACATGTGACCCTTCAAAAATCAAACAAACAAATCATACTGGTAATGGCACTTTGTTTTTGGAAACAGTCTCATTATGTAACCTGTGCTGGCCTGAAATTCAAACTTTTCCTGCCTCTGCTTTCAAAGTGCTGCTATTACATGTACCACACCCGGCTCGTTTGGACCACTAAAAAAAACAAAAAAAAACATTCATTTGTTTTTCTTTTATGTGTATGAGTGTTTCCTGCATGTGTATATATCTATATACTTTGTATATGCCTGATGCCTATAGAGGATTTCAGAAGGCTGTAAGCCACCATGTAGGTGCTGTAAACTAAACCCAAGTCCTCTGGAAGACCAGCCAGTACTCTTAAACAAAGACCAGCTTAAACAAAAGCTTCCAAATAAGCCCTTTGTCCTTAGAATATTAGAATGTGTGTCTGAGATAAAGAGGAGAGTGAACATGGAGGTGAGAAAGAATAAAAAAGAAATATCCCTATCCCAAATTCTAGAAACATCAGCGTCACATTCCTAGCCACCACCCAGTGTTAAACTCCACAGACACTCTGTTAGGGCAGATTTGAGAAAGTGGAAAAGACAAAGCGGCAGACATCAGCCAGAGCTAATGTTCTGAGCTAAGGTGACCAAAGCAAACACAGCACTCAGCAAGGAACTGGAAAAGGTTTCAAGTGGACAGAGTGAAATGGGGGAGGCACAATGGCTAAGTCTCCTTCCCAAATACCTGACAGCACCAGAGTCAGAAAGGATAAGGGATTACTCTAAGGCTGTAAAACCTGCTATTAACTTCAAAAGAGTTCTTACTGTCAACAGAGAAAGATTAACTCTTTCATAGATCAACAGGGCTGCTTTGTTCATGTCTAACATTTCATGCCAAATCATTCAGCCAAGGAGTCAGAACACATCGGCCCACTGACAACATATCTCTCTCTTGACCACTCCACAGCTATCAGGAACCAAGTTGCTCCTTGTTCTGTTCATTTGCCCTAAATTTAAGGACCTAAAATCATGAATGCCTTAAAAAGTCAAAGACTTCCTGGAGCTGCCCCAGAATGAAGAGATGTGACTGTGAGCTCCTACCTTCAAACAAAAGATGAAGAAGTCTCCTGCCAAACCACACTGCTGGCAGTGGGACAGCAGGTCCCCAAGATGTTCCATCTGGCTCTGCTCTGAAGACACCTTCTGGTACAGGGCTTCATCCTCATCATCACTGCAACATGGGTAAGAGTTCTTGTCAGCGTCACCCACAGCATTTCCTCTTCAAACCACTATGATTTTGTTTTTTAAAAATTTATTTTATTTTGTGTGTGTGACTACAGGGGCACATGTACACTGACATAACACTGCATGTGGAAGTCAGAGGACAACTCTCAGAAATCAGTTCTGTCCTGACACCTTGTGGGATCCAGGAGTCAACTCAGGTTCAGATGTGAGCACAAACGTTTCTACCTAATGTGTCAAGTCAGAAGCCTGAAACCTCACAATAACCTTCTAAAGTAACACTATTCCCAGGGATAATCTTTAGACAGACGTTGAAAATATTTTCCTTCATCCCCATGCTGAAGAATAAAAGTGCTTATTATTAGAAGCTAAGCTACTATATCCTGTATGATCATTTATTTCTCAGAGGAAACAATTCCTGAAGGAAGTGGCTTTCGAGATGATCATTGAAAAAATAAAACAAAACATGTCAGACTTGCCTAAGGAAAAAAAAGGAAAGGAAATGGAAAAAAAGATGATCATTGATGCTGAGTGTGGTGGCTCACCCCTCTAATCACAACACTCTGGATGATGCAGAATGATTGTTTCAAGTTTGAGGGCAGCCTCGGTTATACAAAAACACCGTCTCAAAAACAAACAAGAAAGTAAAAAGAACATATCTAAATGTTCATATATAGACAGTTTGGTTTTTTGTTTTTATGTTTGTTTATTTTGAGACAGGATGTCATCATGGAATCCAGGCATGGAACTCACTCTATAGACCAGACTGGCCATGTGCTCTAAGAGACCTGACTGCCTCTGCCTCCTGGATGCTCGGATTAAAGGTGTGTAGCATTTTAAAACAACATCCTACTGGAAACTTTAATGGGCTAATGGAACAGTGAAAGGGAAGTGGTGAAATCTTTTGAAAACTCTGATTGTTTTAAGTGTCTATGGGCCCCATATTAATAAAAAAAAGAAGTTATTCATTAACATTTGTGTGTGTGCGCGCATGAGTGAACGTGAGTGTGCGTCTGTGTGTGAGTGTGCGTGTGTGAGTGTATGTATGAGTGTGTGAGTGTATATGTGTGCATGTGTGTGCATGTCTGTGTATGAGTGTATGTGTGTGTGAGTGTGAATGTGTGTTTTACAATGCCAAAAGGGCTGTACCCCTACCCAGAAACCCAGATTTTAAAGGAGTGGTTGCTTCTGGCAGTAGATGTTAATCACTGATTACTAACTATATTCTTATCAGGAAGTAAAATAATAATTTCAGTGAGAACTGTGGGTTTTCACATATATGTGTACTAATTAAACATGCCAAATACTTTTAAACTCTTATACTCAATGGGCTCAGCTAATAGACCTGCTAATATTCAATAATTCTCAGGAACCTTCCATCTGTTCTGATAATTCTGCTTTAATATTATGTTTTTTCTACTTTCCTTATCTATCATATTCAGTGTATGTTTTACATTTGCACTTTTAATCATAAGTATAAAGTTAAATTTAAGCACTTCCACAAAAAGCAACACTTTGAATGAATGTGATCAGAAAAAAGCAGCTAGGTCAGTGACAAGCTACATGTCTACAGCCAACAGAAGCTTGGGTTGAGAAAACAGCACCCTCCAGAAATAATGTACAACACAGACTTTCAGCAGGGCTGGGAACACAGCTCAGTTGCCTAATGTGCACTTCAATCTCCAGTGTCACAAAAATAAAACACTTGTGAGATATTGGAGAAGTAAACTATCTACTTTACTAATATGTATTAAGTACTTTTGTTTGGTTGGTTTTAGTTTTTTCCAGACAAGGTTTCTCTGTGTAGCCCTGACTGTCTTGGAACTAGCTCTATAGATCAGGCTGGCTTCAAACTCAGAGATCCACCTACCTCTGACCCCCTAGTGCTGGGATTAAAAGTGTATGCAATCACTGCTCAGCCCATAAATTTTAAAAAAGACTATTAAAGGCATACAAATCCATACTTCTTTTTGAGTCAGAAACAAAACTGGAGCTCTGGTGTTAAGGTGATGAACATATGCTGCCTTTTGTTCTGACTCACTGACAAACACTGAGCCATACCTGGGCTATCTGTGATGTGAAGTTGTGAGGCTCCAGTAAACCGCACCTACTATTAGCTGGCATCTTGGAATAACACCGGGAGGATCATTTAAGGCTCTGGTTTTCTTTAAAGATTATAAATAGCAAATGCCTTGGCTGCCTGTTTCTGGTTTCCCTTCCACCAGCGCCCCTTAGTGGTTGACTCACAGAACAAAGCAATATATAATTGTACTGAGCCTGACAGCAGAGCTCACCCAATGGCCTCTTTGATGGTAATCACAATGCCACCGTGCTCTGCAGCTCTGAACTGACATTGAGGGTGAAGAGAAGGTACAGTTTTGTCCAATCCGGAAAACCCTTTCAGGCTGGCAATTGCCTTCTTCCTGTCCAGCTTCACCAGAATCCACCACAAGATTTCTTGGCAAAATGACCTGGCATAAAAAGCAATTATGAATGAATGAGCCTGTCATCTTCCTCCATGAGCTAACAAGCTATTCAGAAAAAGAAAGAGAGACTCAGGCTCCCAAATGCTGCCCTGTGACTGCAGACACACAGAAGGAAGCACACATCCTTCAAATTTCAGAGTGCAAATCTCCTAGAAGTCACTCAGGGACAGCCTGCCCTTGGCTCTAGAAGGTTCCGTTCACCACATAAGCATCACATGTTTTTTTTTTTTTTTATTTCAAGTGTGCTCTACATCTTCGTAGGCACTATGAATGAAAGCTTGCACCCCAAAACCAAATTAACTGGGTATCAACTGCTGGTGACTAAGAAATAGCACATCAGTAAAAGACTGGTGGTTCTTTTATCAGGGCCATCTAATCAGAATAGCCTGGAATTAATACATACACCCTCCCTGTCAATCTTTGACGAGAATGGAATAGTGATGGAGGTATTTTTTTAAAGATTTTTATTTTTAGGCTAGACATGGTTACACATAATCATTTAATCATAACTACAGGGTTGAATTATCTTTCTTCTCCATTAGCAATGCTATGAGTTATTGAGCTTACTATTTTCTAGGGACTGTACTTGGAACTCCAGTGCACATTCTGTCTTCATAGTGACCCAGTAAAGAAGTACTACTGTTGTATATAAGAGTATACGCAAGGTTTTGTTTGATTATTTTTTCCTCTGTAGCGCTAAGGATCAAATCCAAGGGTCTTATGCATACCAGGCATGTGCTCTACCAATGAGCTACATCCTTAGCCTTCCCCAAATCAAAATTCTATAGGCTTCAGAAAAGATGTAATTATAAATTTTTACCATGTGGAAAAATTGCCACAAATGATGAAAACAGGTAACACCAATGAAACCTTTTTAATAACTAACTTGTTTATTTAATTTTATGTGTATGAATGTTTTGTCTGCATGAATGTCTGTACACTACATATATGCAGTGCTCAATGGAGGCTAAAAGACAGTATCAGCTTCCCAGAGACAGGAGTTACAGTTGTTAGCTACCATCTGGGTGCTGGGAATCGAAGCAGGGTCTTCTGAAAGAGCAGCCATGGCTCCTAAACCACTGAGCTTTCTCTCGAGTACCTAAATCAATCAGCTTTAAAGTAACACAGAAAAGTATTTTCTGGATGACTAATGAGAACTCTGCATCACTAAGGCCAAATCCAGGCTAAGTTATGACATATGACATGCACATCCAGACTTTTCAAACTTGTTCTCCAACACTCCATCACCTGTTTCCTCCTTCCCAGAGAAAGTAAAACACAGCATTTTTACTCATCAAACAATGGCATATTTATCCATAGAAACACATTGCATTTCTGTTGGACAGGACAGGTTACAGGAAACCATCCCAAAAACTATATCCAATTCCCTTCAACTTGCAAAATCCTTGTTCTTTTCTGTATAAACAGTGTTTTTGAAAGAAAACAGCGCCATAATTTAAACTTCCCTGTTTACACACAAATGGGAGTCTAATTACCAGAAAATCAATTGTTTGCTTACCTTATGTGAGACACACTCTGCTTGGCAAAGCAGTAGAGGGAGAAGAGCACCCCAAGGAGTGGAAGCAGGGCATCCAGCAACACGGAGAGAGGCTCATCTGCCACCACATACACCTAGGGACAAAGACACGGCTAGAGCAACAAGAGCAACACCAACCCCCATAGAACCTGAACTTTATCGTACACCGCACTTCCTTCTAAGGCACACAGTTCTAGTCCAAGGCTGTGCTGAACCTGGCAATGGAGCCATGTTGTTGAAAGCGTCAAAGGTGAGTTCCAACACCTTCTCTCACTCACAGACTGAAAAACAGCCCAAAGCCAGGAGAATTCACCCCTTTCCTTACCCATTTCCTTCCTAGCTTCTGGCTGCCTCAGAGCCTTCTGACGTGTCTACTGTGATCTGTACAGAAACTGTCCTGTTGCTGAAGGCTGATTAAGAGTTAACTATTATCAAATAAGAAAACTAAAAACCAGCCTGAAGGATGAGGCCTTGAGCTCAGTGGTGGGGCCTGTGCTGGACTAAATCTTCAGAGCTGAAAGAAAAGGGAAATTAAACTAAAACCTAGATTAGAAACACAACACCACTGTGATTCATCATTTCTAAACTATGATGAAATGTATATGCTCATGGAAGCTCACAGCCAGCATTCAGGAGACCAAGGCAAAAGAACTGCTGTGAATTTGAGGCCAGTTAGGGCCACAGTTAAGAAACTCTATCTTTAAGGGGGAGGGGGAATTATGGCTCATGCCTATAATCCCAGCACCACCAAGGCAGAATCAGGAAGATCACTGAAAGTTTTAAGCCAACCTGGTCTACACAGAAATCATCTTTAAAGGAAAGAGAGTGAGTTGTGGAAATGACTCAGTCACTTGCTGAGCCCTGAATTTGGTCCCCAGCAGGCACATACAAAGCTGGGCATAGCCAAATGGTATCTGTAACCCTAGTACTAGAAGGCAGATACAGGAGTATCTCTGGGGCTCAGTAACCAGCCAGGCTACCCAACTCAATGAGCCCCAGCTTAGAGAAAGACTGTCTCTCTGGAAGACAGCCAACAATGATCTCTAGCCTCTGCATGTGCATGCAGACATGTTCACATATTCTCATGAGCATGTATGTACACATACACACACTTCAGTATTTGTTTTAATTATAATAATCTGAATCTGGACATGGTGGCATATGCCTTAACTCTAGTAATTATGAGACAGAGATGAAAGGATTGCCTCACACAAGTTTAAGCCCAGATTTGTATATATAGTAAATTTCAGGCCAGCTAAGGCTACATGCCATACAGGGCTACACACGTGTGTATACACACACACACACACACACACACACACACACACACACACCATGTATGTGCATATATAAACTCTCCCTATTGGTTTTAGCAGCTTTCTTTAAGGAACACGGAAACTTGAAGAGAGTGCTAGGGTACAGGTCAATGCGATTTCTTATTTCCAAAAGACGGAAGCTTATAGAGAGCCACTTGTAGACTAGAAAAGCTCTTTTCCCAGCAAACCCTGTCCCTTTAAATGAACTCTAATTTTCCACAATCCCCATGCCTCCTGACTCCTCTGTGGAACCTGATAACTAAAGAGCCTGCTTCCTGTGCATGATCTAATTTCCATAAGCTGCAAATGAAGGACCTTGTAGGGCTGTGTTCAGAGGTAATATGCAGGCCTAATTAGAGCATCACAATGGCAGAGGTAAAGGAAGAGGTTCCCTAGATAACCTAATGGCCTATTGT
Organism: Phyllotis vaccarum; assembly: GCA_033318265.1. Taxonomy (NCBI): domain Eukaryota; kingdom Metazoa; phylum Chordata; class Mammalia; order Rodentia; family Cricetidae; genus Phyllotis; species Phyllotis vaccarum. The sequence continues at coordinate 106,597,840 of JARWLC010000008.1, read as the reverse complement.
CTGCCTCTGGAGCCTGTTTCTCAGAGCTAAGTGCAGTGGAGCCAGCCTTCTGCACCAGTATCTTTTGATGGCTTGATAAAGCCAACAGACTTCAAATTTTATTTTATTTTTTTCAGTGGAAGAGATTGAACCCAGAGCCTCAAGCATGCTGAACGTGCCCTCCATCTCGAGCTACCCCCTAGACTTGAACTTTAACAGTTATTTATACAAATATATTATTTAATTTTACACAAAGGCTCAGCAAACAAGTAAAAGATGCCAGTTAAATGCTTGGCAGACTTGAGGTGCTGTGAACACAGGGATGAGCGGTCAGCTTTGAAGAAGCTTACATTCCCATGTAAGAGACAGAAAGCAACCACTAGGTAGAGGGAAAGACTATAACAAAAATAAGAATATAAAACAGCAATATTTTTCAAAGTAGAAAGATTTAGAGACAATGTCCATTTTGGCTTATCTTGATAAATGATATTTCTTAGATATTCCAGAGAACTCAATGCTTCTGCCTGACACACACAGTCGTCACCTCTTTTCCAACATCAATAGTGTTCTTTCACGTACTGAGCCCAAATCTACACCTGTCAAGCTTCCTTGATTGAAAATAATGAATAGTTCTGTCTTTCCATAAGTTCTAAACTGACTGGAAGACAATAATCAAAAACCAGGCATGGCAGTGGATGCCTTTGATCCCAGTACTCAGGAGGCTGGAGGAGTGCTATGAAGTTCAAGGCTAACCTGGACTAGGTAGAGACATCCAGGACTACACAGACCCTGTGTCAAAAAAACAAAAAGCAAAAACCTATCGACTTGATCAAGGTGTAACCAATTTGTTTTCTATCCGTCCTAGAGCTAAAGATAAAAGCCTGCTTGGCTTCCTGGTTACTCACAATATTCTCAGGAGTAAAGACCACTAACAAAATGCTAAGGGATATAAAGCTGAAGCAGGAAAGGGAGAGACAGCTTCTGAAGGTGGATTTTCAGCTCTGCTTTATGGTGAGCAGAAGAGTGCTGTGGTTATGGAGCCATGAAAGCCACAAGTCAGAGCAGGCTAGACTGGGGATATAAAGTTGCACATATGACCCTGATGGCAGTCTGGGAGTTCTAGTCCCTTCAGATTTCACATTCTATCTATGTTGAGTTCTCCAGTCCTTCACACTTTATCTATGCCCAGAGGACTGCTGTATAACCAAGGACAGATACATATTTCTGGACATTCTTTAGTATGTATACACTGAACTACTACCACTCTCTGCTTTGACTGGGAGGTCCTTAAGGGCAGGGGCTGGTCCTCAGTCATTCCTGTATCAACCTGGCAAAGCACATGCATTCAGTAGGTGCTGTACACATTCAGTAGGTGCTGGCACACATTCAGTAGGTGCTAGCACACTTCCAGTAGGTGCTGGCACACATTCAGTAGGTACTGTACACATTCAGTAGGTGCTGTCACACATTTAGTAGGTGCTAGCACACTTCCAGTAGGTGCTGGCACACATTTAGTAGGTGCTGGCACACATTTAGTAGGTGCTGGCACACATTTAGTAGGTGCTGGTACACACTTAGTAGGTGCTGGTACACACTTAGTAGATACTGGCACATATTCAGTAGGTGTTGGTACACATTCAGTAGGTCCTGCACATATTCTTGAGAATAACTAGAGAAAAGACACTGAGCAAAATAGCCTAGTTTTTATTTTCTCTGACTATTTATTTGAAGAATTATAATGTCTGTCTTCTTTTTTTGTTTAGTTGGGTAGGAACTTATAGAGCCCAGACTAACCTCTAACTCACTAAGAACTTCCCTTTTTATTTTTTTTTGGGGGGGGGCATTGCTGTTGTGTGTGTGTGTGTGTGTGTGTGTGTTTGTTTGTTTGTTTGTTTGAGACAGGGTCTTACTATGTAGCTCTGGCTGTCCTGGAACTCACTATGTAGATCACATAAATCTTCTAACCTTTGCCTCTAACACAGAAATCCTCTTGCCTCTGCCTCCCAAGTGCTGGAATTAAAGACATGCAAAACTATGTCTGGCTTTATTTTTTTATTTATTTATTTTTACTATGAACTTTCTGATCCTGAAAATGTTATTTGTTTTGATGTGGTGCTAGGGATCAACCCAGGGTTTCTTGCATGCTAGACAAATAATCTATCATTGAACTACACTGCCACTCAAAGACATTTAAATCTTTCAGTTTCTTTTTTCACTTCATGTGTATAAGTGTTTGCCTGGATGCATGTTTGTATTGTGCAACATATAAGCTAGAAGTCAGAACTGAGTCTTTCTTAATCCCTGAGACTAGAATTACAGCTGTTGTGAGCCACGACACGGGTGCTGGGAATCGAACCCAGGTCCTCTCCAAGAGCAGCCAGTGTACTTAACTGCTAAGCCATCTCTCCAGCTACTCTGTCACAGTTTTTACACTTATCAAATGGGTATTAAGTTTTTGACATAAGGGCCATGTCATATGATAGTTCATGTTTTAAGTGAAATGCACAGCCACATGCAAATGTACATTTAATTTTATGCTTTTAGAATTATTTTTGATACTACAATAGATGAAGCTGTTGTCCTAATGTATGGCTGCATCTTAATACAATCATGATGGGGCTACTCAGAGTGAGATGGCATTGAGATGGCTAAATAAAAATATTGACATTTAGCACAGGCTAGATTTTGATTTTACCTGCTAAAGACTAAGCTAGTCAAATGCTGCCCTCAGTCAACTGCAGTGCATTCCAGAACTTCTAATGCACTTGCTGAGTTTAATTAGACATGTGAGAAGAAAAAGAACAAGGCTGTTACCTAATATAGCAAGTACTTTGCACTGTGAAAGCTTTCAGAACATATTGCCTAAAACAGTCATTTCTTAAAACAGTTTCTTTAAGCAAGAGCAACTGACAGTTTTCTGAGCACTTATGTGCTACAGTATGCTATGAACCACCAAAAGTCACCTTATTTCACCGAGCGGTGCCACACGCTTGTAAAACCAGCACTTGGGAAGTGGAGGGATCAGAAGTTTAAGGCCACCCTGACTACAAGAGACCACGTACAAAACCACTCAAATGGTAACTATATAACCTAATGTCAGGCATTAAATCCTCGATGGGGTCAGACCAGAACCCTACGTTTGGAGGACCCAGCATTTCCACTACAAACAAACAAAAGATTATATAGAAAGATATGTCCAGGTTATCTGTAAATCCTTTTTACATGAGAGACTTATGCATTCTTGAATTCTCCAAACTTAATTCCTAAGCTTGTCCCTCAAAGATCCTAAGAAGCAATTATAGAGTCTGTCTTTCTAAAGTACTTACTCTAAAGGTCCTTCTTATCTAAGTGTCTATTATCCCAACTTTCTCTATAAGACTAATTAAAAATTCAGAAAAAGGAGTCATATGTCCAATCTGACAGAGCGACTGCAATTAGAAATTCGCTACATTCAGTGAGAAACCAACTTAGATAATTAAAGTCAAGATCCACCATATCTGGAAACAGAGATAAAATGGAAATGAGAAAACACAAAATTAAGTGAATTAACTATCTACTAGTCTTTTCTACATAGTATTTCTTCTGCTCTTCAGAAATGCCATAATTAATACTTCAGAAAAACCCTTTTCCCCATGTGGAGTTGCAGCCAGTCTGCTAAAGAGCAGAACATGTCCAAATCATAAAGTACTGAGTTTCCTGTGTTGAGACACCTAGGCCTTCACCAGGCAAAGAAAAGACCAAACCACTTTGCCAGGAGCACAAGAGAATGAAGGCACTGTGGGGCCTGGTCCCCAGATGCTCACTAGGGAGTGAGTCAACTAAGTCACCTGAGCTGCTGCTTAGTCCTTTCTAGGTATAGATGATTTACAGGATAAAAGGCACAGAGCATATAAATATGAGAATTTCTCAAATGAAACACAAGTGAGTATCTAGTACCTACATGGCCACTGAGGGTGCTCTGCCTGGCCCACATGAGCTATTGCAATCAAAGTGTTCTCTCTGGGGTAGAAGGAGCCAAGTGTAGAAAGGTCTTCCCTTACTCCCACCTGATGTGCTACAGAACAAAATCAAAACAAAATTTAAAAATTAAGTTTAACATTTTTAAATAACTTACCTATTTTCATGTTATTTATAACAGTGTTTTGCCTACAGTATATCTTGTGTGAGGGTATCAGACTCTGGAGTTAGACAGTTGTGAGCTCCCATATGGGTGTTGGAAATTAAACCAGGGTCCTCTGGAAGAACAATCGGTGCTCAGCCACTGAGCCATCTCTCCAACCCCAAGTTCAATGCTTTCAGAAGGGCATACACAGGCAATCCCTGCCTTTTAAAACAAAGTGTAAAAGGCCATTCTGGGGGTGCATGTCAGATGCCTTTGAAAGGCCCTTAAAATATCATATTCACCAGGTGGTTGGGTACAGCCTACAATCCCAGCACTTGGAAGGCTGAGGCAGGTGGATGAAGGGCTCAAGACTACCTGGGTTACACTTGGTCCCGGAAGCTCAGACACAGAGCTAGGCTAGTACACCTGAGAGCACTACCTAATCAAAATTAATTTTATGATGTAAATAATAACTCAAAATACATTAAAAAATTAGTAGACATGCAAGAAAGCAAAAAGGTAGAACCCATAACCAGAAAAGGAAATCAAAGCTGGGCAGTGGTGCCCATTTGAGACCAGTATGAACTACAGAGTAAGTTCCAGGACCACCGGAGCTACACAGCTACCCTGTCTTGAAAAAAAGAAACAAAAAATTAACTTTTTTTAAAAATAAAAGAAAGAAAAAGAAATCAATAGGATTGATCTCTTCAGAAGGAGATTGATCCCCTCAAAAGTAGATGGACTCCCAAAAAAGGAGGCAGGAGAGAAGACCCTGTGATTGAGACTACCACCTGATCTTCAAGAGGACCTGAGTTCAGTTCCCAGAACCCACATGGTTCTGATAGCCATTCACAATTCCAGACCAAGGGAATCTGATGCTACACGCATGTGGTACACAGAAACATATAGGCAAAACACCCATATACATACAAAAACAAAATTTTAAATAAATATTTACTAATTATTCTATGAGTGATCTATCTGCGTGTCCACCATTATGCCAGAAGAGGACATCAGATACCACTAGAAATGGTAGCTCACAACCATCGCTGGGAATTAAATTCAGAACCTCTGGAAGAGCAGCCAGTGCTCTTAACCTGATCCATCTCTCCAGCACCCCAAAAAAATTTTTTTGAAGAGATAATAGAATTAGAAGACATTGAAACTATTGTAAAAATGTATTCTATAGTTAATAATAATAAGAGTAAAGGAAAGGGAAGGATGATCAAGATAAGGTATCGGAAGATATAATAAATTCAAGCTACCATGGACTATACATAGGTGAGAGTCCTTGCCTCAAAGGGGGAAAATCATGCTAAGGCCACATACTGTGTGGTTTTCTTCAGGCAAATCTACAGAGGCAGAAAGTAGAAGACTGGTTGCTAAGAGTGGGTGGAGAGTGAGGAATGGTAGTGATGGATGTGAGGCTTCCCTTGGGGAAAGGTTTTTTATATTATATTGTGATGCTGGTTGCACAATACTGAACTGTACACTTTAAATGAGTGCACTGTACATTGTGTGCATTTTATCTCAGTAAATCTGTTAGCAGAAGAAACAGAGAAAAACAGCTGGAAATGTTCCCAGACTCCTCTTGGAAACTAAACAGCCTCTTGCTACCCACTGAGTGGCTGGATCAACTCACGCTTTCCAGATGTCTTCCTTATTTCCTGCGTGTAAACTATACACTATAATTTAGTATTAGCAGAATGTTAATAAAGATTATACTCCTTTTGTTGCTAAATTCCACACAGTGTTTACTATTTTCCTCCAGCATACACATTTCCTCTGTCTTCCAACTGCAGCTGGGCTGCCAAAACCTCACAGTGAGCAATTACTGTCCGCAATGTTCCTGCTTTCACTGCAGTGCGGCCAGATTCAGCACCTACAGAAAACTGAGGTCTGACTTGCTTTGTGTAAAGGGTCTTTACTGTTGTTGTTTTGCTTTTGGTGGTGGCGGCAGGGTTTGAGATTTCTGTGTAGCATTGGCTAGGCTAGAACTCACGTTGTAGACCAGACTGGCCTGGAATTCAGAGACTGGTCTGCTCTGCCTCCTGAGTGCTGGGACTAAAGACATGAGCGACCATGTACAGCTGATTTTTTAATAAGTGCACATTTTATATCTACAATTTTATTGGTGTCATAGGTAAAATTTAAAACAAAACAAAAGCATTAGCCTTCTTACCTGAAAAACTATGACTTCAGATTCAATCTCTGGGGGCTGAATGTGGTGGCACACATCTTTGATCCCAGCACTCAGGAGGTAAAGGCAGATCTCTGTGAGCTCGAGACCAGCCTGGCCTCAAGTTCTAGGCCAGCCAGGGCTGTAAAGTGAGACTCTGCCTCAAGAAATAAAAGTTGAAACATAAAAATAAAAATTCATTCTCTGTCCCTCTAGGAGAAGGTAAACAGTCTGGCAGCTCCTACAGCAGTTCAGCAGAATGCCTTAGGGTCTGGTGGTCCCTTTTCTATGTGAGTCCAAGAGAACAGAAAACATGATACAATAATGAAATGCACAGGACTGGGTGATATTTAAAGAAAAAAGTTGGGTCTTGTTGTTGGGTCTCACTATTCAAACTTGCTGTCTTGGGACTCTATGTAAACTAGGCTAGTCTCAAACTCAAGAGATGTGCTGTGCTGGGATTATAGCCATGCACTATAACATCCAGCCCAAACATTTTGAGTGCTTTTATAAAACAAACAAAAAAAAAACATTTTAAAAATTATTTTATGTGTATGAGCATTTTGCCTGCATGTATATCTGTGTACCACATTCATACTTGATGCCAAGATGACCCAAAGAGGTACTAGATTTCCTGAAATTAGAGTTACAGATAGTCATGAGCTACCGTGTAAGTGCTAGAAATTGAAGCCAGGTCCTCTGGAAGAACAGCCTGGGCTATTATTAACTACTGAGCTGTCCTTCGTTGCTGTTTTTTTGTTTGTTTTAAGCAATCACTTTTGGGAACTGAAGGTCTCAACAGCATTGTGCTGACTCTGGTGAAGCTACTCATTCCATCACATGGAACATGGCACATAGCATAATAACAGAGGACATGTGACAGAGAGGTGACAGGGAGAAGACAGGCCAGCTAGGGTTCCACAAAACTACATCAACCTCTTCTGAGAGTAATGCCTCAGTTGACCCAAGTGCCTTTCATCAGACTTATGTTCTCTCTCTCTCTCCCACACACACAGGGTCCCATGTAGCCCAGGCTGGCCTCTGACTCACTATGTAGCTGAGGATGACTTGGAACTATTGATCTTCCTGCCTCTGCTTCCCAAATGCAAGGGTTATAGGCATGTGCCACCACTCAGACTTAGACACCATCTCTTAAGGTTTCCATATCACCTCCTAAATATTGCCACACTAAAGACAAAGCTTCCACCACATGAACCCTTGGAGACACACTCAAACTATAACCTAACCATACACATATAGAAGCATGTATATGAATATCCAAAGCAGCACTATTCTTAACAGTTGATGAGTGGATAAGCAAAAATATGGTCCATTAATACAATGAAATATTATTTGGTAATAAAAAGGAGGAAAGATAGATCCATGCTGTGATATAGAATAACTTTAAAACATATCAAATGAAAGAAGCCAATCACAAAGATCACCTATTATAACTTTTAAGTTATATGCAATGTCCAGAACAGGTAAATCTATAGAGGTGGAAGGTAGGCAAGAAGTTCTCTGGGGCCCAGGAATTAGGAAGTGGTGATAGAGGAAACTGGGGGTGACAGCCAAGTAGTTCTAGGAGTCTCTCTGAGGCAATGAAATGCTAACATTAATAATGTTGATGTTTATGCAAA